>JAVIWB010002676.1:0-338844 GCA_031893035.1 Dermolepida albohirtum
TATGCTTACAAATATCCTGCAAATAATTTTGAGAACATTGGGTATTGCACCATCTAGGGCATCCATTTTTTGTACTTCTTTAATAACATGATCTGCGTGTTTCCTTATGTTGTTAGGAGTATCATTTTGTTTGCAAGAAAGGACTTTTAACATTTACTAAGTTTAATGGATTGCTGTTTGCTACTATTTCATTTTTTATTTGTATCCACACTAATTTAGAATTAAATTCGCAGTAGTAAGAGGGTAGTTGCAGTACACTTTTGTTTAGTTTTTTAAGCATTTAATATGTTACCATTATTTCTTAATTTCAATTAAACAAAGTTCAGATTCTACAGCATTTTCTCATAACTAATCGATTCGACCGTAAATATGTTTAGATCATACCTCTCTTACTCAACAATTATGTAGGTACCTTTTCTAGTTTACGGATAGCGTTCGAAGAGCTATTTATAATAATTATTGCATATTCTGGTAATAATTTTAATATCTTAACAAATCATTCTTCCAATACCTGGGCTCTCATCTCTTTTTTATATCTACAAAGTAATTAACCACATTTGACAAGGACCGTCTTTGTTTTTCCGAAAGATTTTATAAGTACGTAATTGTTCTTTTAGTTAATGCTTGTCCTCTGATCTATCCAAATCATTTTATTGGCATTCTCTTCATTCCATCAAATATTGTAAAATAATGTACAGGATAATTTTAATGTTAATATTTCTATTTTCTATTAAATATCTTCTCTCTCGTCTCCCTCTAACTATATCACGCTTAACTCGGATAATTTTCTGGTTCTTTTTATATATTTGAAGTAACTAAATATGACCGTAAATAATACACTATACCATATGATGTAGAAATTTGAATTCTTATCGCAATTACATATTAACTAAAATAAATTTATTAGAAATGTAAAGCAAGAAAACCTGAAACTGTGGATGAATTTGTTAAAAATTACAAGTCCGAACATATTAAAGTTGTTTTTGTCGCCATTTAAAATTATTTAGCTATGCTGGCAAAGAATTTTAAGGAGTGGTTTTTTTCTCACAACTTCATAGCAAATTACGAGTGGATTTGGGACACATTTTAAGATATTTCTGAAAGGTCTCACAACTATTGAAAAAGAAGTCTTCATAAACTTTACAAGTGGTGAAATCGAAAATAAGTAATAAATCACTGTTTGAATTCTGGGCAGGAGTTGATGGCGAATTTTCTGCACAGAAAACAAAAGCAATTCGTATATACTATTTTTAACATCCTACGTTTACGAAAGCGGATATTGTATGGTGGATACTTTTAAATCAAAATATAAATCTCAGCTAAATACAGAAAAAGTACTCAAAAGTGTCAATTTGAGATATTAAACCTTCTTTCAAAAAACTTTGCTCTGTAGGACAGGTTCAAGAGAGTCATTGATAATTATTAAACTTGTTTGTAAATTATATCAGAATGTACTTTATCACAATTTTTCAGTAAATTAGACACATGAAAAAAAATTAATATTTTTTCTTATTTTTTCACTTATTTATTTATGTTTTAGCAAAATACAATATAATTTTGGATGTAGTTATATTCGTCCTTAAAACATCCGTGAAAAATAAAATTTCTAACCTTTTAGTTTAATCAAGCAGGAAAGATAGCGAAAACCATAAACTTGTTTCTAAATAGAAATTGTGTCATTATGCTATTAAAAGCAACATTTCTTCATGCCCGTGGTAAACTTCTACATAAAATAAAGAACTTGCTGCATTAAGGGCGGGCATCAAAAACACAACCACGAGACGAAAATTTCAATAGAAGAAACTAACTCTGGAGGGTATTTTGCAATAGACTTATTAACTCAACAAAAAAAAGAGAAAATTTTATTCGAACATAAATAAAGTTTTTCGATAGTATTTTATTTAGGTTGGCTGGCCAACGCATGAACGTGACTGCAAACTTGAAATGAATCTTTAAACAAGTACAAAAATGATAAAACTTTTATTTTTGTATTACTTTGTACCCCCTACATATAGAAGGATAATTCAGACATTAGCTATTATTTCAGAACAGAAAAACTTAGAGGCTCGTACCAATATAATCTATATACATGTATAGGCTTTAGGAAAGTTAATTACTTTCGTCTACTTGTATAATAAATTAATTTAGATCTCGAAGTTTTGTTTCCTAGTAGAACCCTAAATTTAGTCAATGAGCAAGATACGTTTTTCGAAAAAAATATATTATAATGCACCATAATATTGTAAAAATCAGTTACATGGGGCAATGGAAATATCAATGAAAGTTAAGCTTTAAGTTTGTTTTAGATTATAACACAACAATTCATTTTTTGGCTGACATTCGTTCTTAGGGTTCAGGGTAGGGTAGTTATGCCTGGTTTACCTCTGGATGGATTCAGACAATTTACTAGGATGCAAAATATCGCTGCAGAGTACGCTATCAGGAATTTGAAATTTGATTTTAATTATCGCTAATATCTTAGAGAAACAAATTTTTAAAAATAATTTTGGATAATGAAAGGTCTTCACAGAAATGCAGCAAAAAATACAAGATACCGAAAAATTGGAGGGAAATAATAATGTAGCAACAATTTTCCCCCTTTTATAATAAGGTTGTAACAATTTGACTCACATATATTTTATTAAGCTGTGCTCATGCTTGTGTAGACACTGAATTGCTTCTTTGTATTTAGATTGTTAGGACTGCCTTGATAAGCATGTACGACAACTTAAGAAAATACATCAGGGTCATGTTGCCTTAACACATGAGAAAAGGGGGAAGATTGTCTCTACACTTTTATCGTCTTCCACTTATGCGGTAACCACTATTTCTAGTAGCATTTCTAAGACCCTGTACTATTGAAAATATTTTTAAAAAAATTTTCTGTGTTGTCTTCTCATTTTTGTCACCTGTTTTTCTAAGTCCCTGCATATTTGCATATGCGCATCAAAAATAGGCGAAATCTAATTTATGAAATTTTAAATGATCGAAAATGGACAAAGAATTTAAATGTGTTTATAGTATTGTGTTGTCCTGTAAATATAATTTTAAAATGCTTTTGCCCCTGGTAAACATCAACCAATATGTCTTAAATAACTTCTTATTTCGCTGCTGATCTACCCTATTGTTAAAGATTTTATATGATTACACCATGCATGTTATCAGTTAATGTAAGTAAAAACAGAGGAATGCTAAATAATTTCGTTAATACGAGCTATTAAATATTGTATGTAGGTATGAAGAAAGGACAAGGTAAATAGTCTCTTAAACGGAGTGACTTAATTAAAAAATCTCTTGTTTTATTTTCCTTTCTTAAATTAAAAATATTCCTTATTCTTTCTTAATTAGGAGTCAGCTATATATACCCCTCTCTCTCTCTCTCTATATATATATATATATATATATATATATATATATATATATATAGTCTCCGGATTCCCGAGAACATCCTGACTGATATACCAGCGAGAACATCCGATGATGTTCTCGGTTCTCGTGGGTGTACATCATAACTAACGTATTAAATAAAATGGAATTTATGTGAGTACATCTATATAAAATTATTATATTATCTGCAAATCGATTAAATATAGATTAATTTCAAATATCTATAATTAGGTTTGTTAAAATCCCAGCAAGGACATCTGATTAGTTTTTTTATAAATTTTTTGAAAATGTTAATTATGTATATTTGATAATATGTTTTATAATAGTATATAATTAATTTTCACATAATTGTAAGCTATAAATTTAATGTACTGAATATAATTATATAACGATACGTAGATTTAAAATAAAACAGCAGAAATTTTTACCAATAATAGCAAGTATTTATAGTGGATATTTTTTTACCTAACAAGATAAGCGCGTTAAAAGGAATCATTCTATTATTAATAACACCCTATCTACTACATATGTTTCATGGATTGACCAACCATCAGGCAGATTCTGTGTTATTAATGAACCATTCCTTGATAGCGTCTATCATATCATTACGATACAGAATAATAGTGAATAATCATCATGCCTCCCTCTCACGTCCAATGAATTGAACGAACAAGCGAGAATGCATCTGTCTCGCAATGTCGGGAACTAAGTTTCCAGAGCGTATAGACAGATGGCAATGCATCACGGCTATTTGTCAATTAAAAGAATGTTAAAAGGAATCATTCTATTATTAATAACACCCTATATACTACATATGTTTCATGGATTGACCAATCATCAGGCAGATTCTGTGTTATTAATGAACGATTCCTTGATAGCGTCTATCATATCATTACGATACAGAAAAATAGTGAATAATCATCATGCCTCCCTCTCACGTCCAATGAATTGAACGAACAAGCGAGAATGCATCTGTCTCGCAATGTTGGGAACTAAGTTTCCAGAGCGTATAGACAGATGGCAATGCATCACGGCTATTTGATGATGATTGGTCAATCCATGAAACATATGTAGTAGATAGGGTGTTATTAATAATAGAATGATTCCTTTTAACATTCGTTTAATTGGCAAATAGCCGTGATGCATTGCCATCTGTCTATACGCTCTGGAAACTTAGTTCCCGACATTGCGAGACAGATGCATTCTCGCTTTTTCGTTCAATTCATTGGACGTGAGAGGGAGGCATGATGATTATTCAAGATAAGCGCGGATATATTTATATAAATTATATGTCCATACTTCTCTCAAAGAGAGTTTGAGAAGAAGTATGGACAGTCCTAAGTTTGGAAATGATATCTAGTATGCAGTCTGTCAATTAATAATAATAAAAAAATCTCCAAGAATTATGTGTAAGTGATATATGTAATCTGGTACTTATTTTAAACAGTAATTATTACATGTTCAATAATTGAAAAAGTTAATCAATCCACCTGAATTCTAGCACAATCCTCTAAGAAAGGCAGAAACACTTACAATTTAAAATCATTAGCATAAAGCAAGCAACTACATAAATGTCAACTCTATAACATCATTTATAAATAAAAGCCGACCGACTTCCCTGCAGAACACCAAATGTTACATAAGTGGTGTTACATTTTAGGGTATTGATCGTGAATCATAAAACATAAATAATATTAAATCCAACGTAATACGTTAGTAAACCATGTACAATAAAATTTATCAACTTAGTAATTAATGAAGAATAATACTTTATCAAAAGCTTTGGAGAAGTTGGTATATAGCCTCCTTTTACCATTTAAATTCGCTCGTACATAGTCTTATTTATGTAAAATATAAAATTCTTCAGCTCAATAATTAATGTAGAATAATACTTTATCAAAAAATTCTATATTGTACGTATATAATTAATTACGTATCATATTAAGAGGTAGATTAATCCTTATGTAGAGTCACACAGAACTCATGAATCTAAAAGAATACATGTTTACAATTCATTTATAAATACAATAATAGTATGTCACTGTCATAAGTAGAAGGTAGTTGTGAAATCTATCAACTAATGAAATTTAAAGTATAATATGGCACGGAAATTTACATGTGAATTTGAAAATTATTTAGGGAAAGTATTTTTATTGAAATGAATATAATATAATATAGAGGCAATTTATTTATTTTGTGGAATTTTCCAAAACCAATATTTTCCATAGAAATAGTCTTATAATATCATGAAGAAAAGAAATATTAAAGTATAATGCTTTAATATAAATTCTTTTAAAAATTCAAATTGAATTCTAATTAGTCAAATATGGGGTTTCCAAATATTTTGTTTGAAAGATTTAAAATATAAATTTTGATTACCTGACTAATTAAAATTCAGGGAATCTAAATATCATATTTAATTTAATATTTAAAAATAAATTGAATTTCATTATGCTTAATTAGGGCATTCTTGAATGATTCTCTTTTGTTTCTCTGAAGTTACTATGAAATCTATTTACATTTCGTTTCTCTTTTTCGAGACACATACAAGAAGGGCGAGGGAATATTCAAAATTTATTCTATCCTAAGTACTTGCTAAATAACCATGCTTAAAAAATAAATAAAACACAAAGTGGTAGTTATTGATAAAACTTAAAAGTTGTAAACGACATTGACAAAGGTCAAATCAATATACTTATTATTTACCATAGATAAATGGGTAAAAGTACTTAAGAAATTGGAAACAGTGTAATAAGGTGAATATTTAAAACAATTTCCAGTGAATTTAAAAACAGTGTTGGAAAAGTAATAAAATTTAAACACTAGTGATAAAGATATATGGTAAGCTATAAATACGTGAGTAGGTTATATTGACACCGTATTTGTGGCAGAAGTACTGCTAATTGTTGGAAACGACCTCTAGTAGAAATATAAATAATCAGGATGAAGAAAAGGATGGATTTTTTTGGATGTCAAAGATAAGTTAATAATTATATTCTAGTTATAGTAAATTTTGTGGTAATATTATGTGAATTGTTAGGTAGAAAATTATTATATAGAGTTATTTAGGATTTCATATTTTTTTTAAAGGCCTGTAATAGTTTATATTTTTTTATTTATCAACATGATTGGTTTTAAGATACCTGTAACGAGGGTAATATTGAATAGCGATTTAAATTTGAAATAAATTTAATTGTAAGAGTAATGTAATATGATTATTTGTTTCTTTATTTATTTATTGTCTTTTTCATTTACGGAAAAATGTAAGAAATTTATAGTAACGATAAAATTTAATATTAAAATTGAATTTAGTTTTCTAACTGTATTGATATATACTACTAATACTTTATTTAGTATTATAGTATATATCAAGACAGTTAGAAAAGCAAATTCAATTGTAATATTAAATTTTATTATTATTATAAATTTCTTACATTACTATACAGATTTTAAAAAATTGCCACTAAATGAAAAAGACAAATAAAGAGCATTACAATGAATTACAAGTAAGAAGTATTTGAGTGTTTAATAATTTGGTAATATAACATAAAAACATAGGATTTTTTTGTTTATATTTCTACTAGAGGTCGTATGTATGATATATATTTATCGGTACTTATGTCCGAGACAGATCTCATGGTCTAACATAAAGACATATTATACAATAGTGTATTACAAAAACAAATATAAGACATAACAATAAAATGTTAAAGTAAATCTAGAATTTTATTTTTTTACAGACAGCAAGGCAAGCAAAACAATAGTTCTTCACCCTTATTCATAACATTTGTCAAGCCAATGTGAGTCTTATGCTAAACCCACTTCACTTTTCATAATAATATATATACATTTATGTACATAACAATTGAAACAAAAATATAAGAGAAACAAAGGATAATAAAGCGAAAATTGTTAGAATAATTATTCCCAAAATATTTCAATTTTACAATGTACAGCGATATCCGCAAAATACGAACGCAAGGTAAATTGTGCATGTAACAATGTTGAAAAAAGTACAGAAAAAACAAGTGTTGCACGATCTCAGGACGAGGTTCAGTTACATAGTAGTTAACTAGACTGCTTTAGATTAATCCCAATATATAAAATAAAAAATAAAAAAAATAAAAACTTCAATTTTATTTTGTATTCTATATTATCACACAAAAAAAAACATTCTTGACATTTATTTTTTAAAAATTATTTCCTTCAAATATTGGCCGACCCATTTTGCAGTTCCATTTTTCGATGAGGTGTTCGAGCATTTTATGTGGTATTTGGCGAATAACGAGAGTAATTTTGGCTTATCCATGTAGACTTTGGACTTTACGTAGCCTCAAAGAAAAAAGACTAAAGGTGCGATATCACATGATATAGGCGGCCATTCTATAGGTCCATTACGCGAAATCCAATTTAATCTCGCAATAAATCCATGTTTTCACGGGCTTCAATTTCAGGCAGCAAATATTCCATTGTCATGGCGCGATAACGGGCGCCATTCACATTTACGTTGCGGCCGTCTTCTTTTTTAAGAAATATGGACCGATGCTTCCACTTGCCCATAAACCACATCAAACCGTA
This sequence comes from Dermolepida albohirtum, assembly GCA_031893035.1. Taxonomy (NCBI): domain Eukaryota; kingdom Metazoa; phylum Arthropoda; class Insecta; order Coleoptera; family Scarabaeidae; genus Dermolepida; species Dermolepida albohirtum. The sequence goes on from JAVIWB010002676.1 coordinate 7,966, forward strand.
GTTTTGTAATGGCAGCTTTTTAACCTCTTTGGGTTGCTCTTCACTCCAAATACGGAAATTGTGTTTATTGACGTAGCCATTAAGCCAGAACTGAGCCTGATCGCTGAACAAAATTTTGGTCGAAAACAATGGATTTTCTTATAGCTTTTCAAGAGCCCAAAGTCTGTCGGCCGCTTGCAATTCTTGAACAAGTTGAATTTTGTATGTTTTTAAAAAAATCTTTACGTAAAATACGCCAAATTGTGACATATAACAAGCCAAGCTTGCGGTCAGCGCAATTATTTGGTCGTCTACTTTCCAATAATGAAAATAATGTTTTAAATTTTTGGATGGTATAACAAATTGTGCGTTCGACGGGCCGATTACGTAAACCACAAATTCCTCTAAGCGCACGAAACACAATTCTCGTGGAATGCTGATTTTCGTAATACATAATAATAATTTGTGGACGCTATGCCGGGCTGAGTCTTTTCATAATAAAATGTAACACAATACTTAACTAAAATAGCATGAAAGTTTGACACGACTATCTTTCAGATAGAGTAAGTATGTGAGGCGGTGAAGAAATCAATCCACGAAAACAAGTGGCTAAATCGTGCGCATCCTGTATGGTGTCAGGGCAGATCAGGCGGGTGTTTGTAGATCAAAATTTTATTATACAAATTTAATGTTTGTAATTGTTTTCTATTTTGAAATCCGTGAATATACCTCAAGAGCGCATTTGTGCTATTTGAATACTGCTGTCGGTACGAGCCCAAGCAACCTCTTAATATTCTTATTTAATAGTGATCTAAAAGAATATATTCTTTGTAGATTCGTTTAAGATGACTTATTAGAATTAGTCATGAAAACGACAAGTGATTTCCAGGGTGAAGCCCAAACTTTTAGTAAATGGAGATATTCTCACTCCCGACTTGCCGACTCTGGCTTAGTATATTGGAAATGTCCGTATTGTGGAAGACATAACTTTAAAAACCTTTAATTAATTATATATGTTAGCGAAATGTTTTATATTATATGCAATACACGAATATGTATAATTAATGTAGTAAATCATGTCCTAAAGAAAACTGATTTAAATATAATATTTTGCTTCAATAATTTTCGCCAAAATATCTTGATTTAGTTAACTTGCGCAAGAAGAAATAATATAATTTATTTTAAATGTGTACGAGGTACGGCAATTAAATAACGAGACTTGTCTCGTTCCATCGTGCAACCGCATCGGGCGAATCTGTAATTGGAATATCATTGACCTTGGTACTTCCTAAGTAACAACCCGTAGCTTCGTCTTTGTCTGCTTTAGTTTACTTTCGAACTTTAATTGTAGAGGACTGTGATAATAATGAAATGAGAACGCGAAATAAAAATATTCACACTTTGCTTTTTGTTTAGTGAAAGCTATTGATCGAAAACTAATATTTAGAGATGGAGAATGTAAAAATATCTTCCAGTAAAGAAATTCTTGTCAACTTTGGTGCGACGTCATGCTACAAAATTCACATTGCTGCTAAGATGTAACTTATAATTTCACCTGGCCGAAATAAAAGAATTTTTATTTAATTTTGCCGTAATTTGTGTTATAAATAATAACTTGTTTTAGTAGGTAAGATACTACATTTAATTTTAAAAAATTCTTTAAGTACGAATTGAACTACATACATATGTGTATTTAAGCTTAGTAACTGTTCGAACAATAATAAATAAAATGGTATGTCTGGGTAGAATATAGTGCTTGTTTTCTTAATACAACAATAATGTCTTAAGGAGGGTGATGATTTATTATTTGTCTTTTCATATTTGTATAATGGTGTTTTCATAAGGGCTTATATCTATCTTCCTCTGAGACAATAAATATAAAAGAATCTCGTTGAGGTTCGTAAAGTCTCTATACATCTGAATACCGTGTACCAAGTGATGGAAATTTTGTAATTATTTTATGAGTGGATATGCTTTTTAATAAAAATTCAAATGTATACTTAATCCATCTAATAAAATAATAAAATTGGAAATAAGTTTGAATTAATTTCTTATATTATTTTCTCTCGGAGTTTATAAATATGAGCTTCTACGATGTCAAGAAGCAAATCTTTTACATGTTTTGAAAATATGAATTATAACTTGTATTCAATTCTTACTATTCTCATTTACTGGACATATAGATTAATAATTTTAGTAGTATGAATATGTTAAGTATAATTTCATACAATACGTTTCCGTGCATCAATTTTTGGATCTGAATTTTATATAACTGTGTATTACATGTTTGTACTCTGTAAAATAATTTATTTAATATAAGCTAAACTGAATCTTATCGTTACTTCCTAATAGTAATTGTAATATAATTTCTAACTTCTAAATTACATTATGGTTGATATAATAGTAATAAATACTTAGAGAATATATTAAGAAGAAGTAGTGCATTAATATGGTTTCAGAATACTGATAATTGTTGTAGTTAGTGCAATAATAATAGTTCTATTGTTTTGACTCTGCTTAGACTCCTAACATTGTGATAAGCATTCAATAAAATACAATTCATGAAGACGCCACCGATTATTATAACGAACGAAGGATATTTGACTGATTTGGCAGATTTGGCACTAGCGACTTTTTTCTATTATCGAAATTGAAAAAATAAATTCGAAGTAAGCAAATTTGGGACTAAAATAACTGAAATGAATTGCTAGACTGCTAAAATTTTTTTCGTAAATGTTTTAAGTAATCAGTTTTGCATTGAAGCAAGCGCATATAATTAAATGTAAATTATTTATCTTAAAAGTTACAATTTAATATATGTAGGTGAAATTTAATATAACAAAAAATACTTAACACAATTTACAAAGCTTCTCAAATATCAATAATGTCAGAAAACATATAGGAACATTCATACTATATGAGTTAATTTCACTCATATTTTATGCAGTCCTTCTTCTGTCATGGATATTATCGCCACTAGATTTTCATTTACTTTAATTATTCATCTTTATTGAAGTCTTTTCGTCTCATTCCCTGTATGCTTATTGTTAAAATTCCCGAACGTGTCGCAGCTATCGTATTTGCATCGCTTTTATGTGCTGGTTACTTCAGCTTCATTATATAACTTTTTGTCCACTTTTTTGGAAACTCAAGTTTCTTTGTTATCTTTTGTATATAAATTAAGAAGATATTATAACACCCAGCTTCCTCGTAATTTGCATTTACTACTTATAATTTTTGGAAATATCTAATAAAGAGGATATTATTCGCATAGTCTACATATACACTACAGGCAATAAGTGAGGGATCAGTAGATGAAATTTTAAAAAAACATGCACGCTTAGTGAAACAAAACGTATATTTCTACAAAACTATATCTACGAGACAAATGAACAGTTTGCCTTATAAAATAAAATAATTTCAACATATTCTGTAGAATTTCTTATCATATTCGACTTTCGTCGAAGTATCCACCTTTGCGCTTAATGATTTCTTTACAAATATTAGGCAACCGCGATACAAGTTTCTGGAGCGTATCCATTGGTAAATTATTCCATACCCTTGTAAGTTGCTCCCAAAGCTGTTTCTGCGAGTGTGGACAGCTTTCTATCACGTTTCTATCTAATTCATCCTACAGTAATTCGATAGGGTTGAGATCGGGTGATTGTGGTGGCCAAATCATATTTATCAGCACCCCTTCCTCCGCTTTTTGATTCACATAGTTTTTACAAAGTTGGGAAGTGTGTTTGGGATCATTATCTTGTTGTAGGTGAAAACCTTCACCAATTAACCTTAATCCAGACGGAATTGCATGTTCCTCCAAAATCTTCAGGCACCCGTCTTTTTTTTTTAAAATGCCTTCAATGCGGTACAAATCTGCGACACCATCAAAGGAAAAGGATCCCAAAACAAGCACAGAACCTCCCCCGTGTTTAACAGTTGGCACTACACATTCGGGAAACATCCTTTCACCCACTTGTCTTCGAATGAAAACTCGTCGATTACTACCAAACACTTGAAACTTTGACTCATCTGTCCATAACACCTGCTTCCACATTTCCATGTCCCAGTATTGATGGTCCTGAGCCCATTGTAACCGTTTTTTACGATTTCGTGGATTCAATAATGGTTTTCGAGCTGCAATACGCCCATGTAGTCCCGCCTTTGTCAAACGTCGTTTTACAGCAGTCAGTGGCACCAGCTTTCGACGGGCTTCATTCAGCTCTGCTCGAAGCTGAGGAGCTGTGAGGCGCCTATTTCGTTTTGATAGTATTTTTAGGCGCAAATCCTCTTGTCTAGTAGTTACCCTTGGCTTCCCGCAACGTTTTCTTGGTTGTAATGATCCACTTTGTGAATATCGTTTCAATGTTCCTTGCACCGCGTGATAAGATAAATTTAACTTTTGGGCTGTTTGCCGCAGTGAAAATTTATTATAGAACTACGAGTTTCTGCGCTAAGTTCCTTTCTTTTCTGCATTTTTATAAGTTACTTTTACGTCTTTTCTCAAATACTCGTATTGCAACTTACTCGGACAAATGCTGCACGAAAACTAATTTTTGAATTACTAAATAGTTAATAGTGGATTGACAATAATATTAATTATTATTAATTTAATAAAATTATAGAATTAATAACAATATTATTTATTATTATATAATTATTATTAGGAGACCAATAAGTGAACAATTTGCTGCAGTTCGATGCGTTCATCTTCACAGTGCAGAACGGTAAACAACTGTCTGATAGCTTAGAAGTAAGTTACTGGCTTTCACATCGGTGACCTCGAGATCGAATCCAACCGTCCATAGTTTAAGTGTATACTGACAGCCGAAGATCTTAAGTCGCACCACGAGTGTAGACGTCTGGTCTGCTAGTGCTCCGTCTAAATGACAAAGGGGGTAAATTCGAAATATTTTATGTATGTAAATTGCAAATTATTTGGAAAACTTGCAGTCACCCGAAAAAAGATTAAATTTTAGTAAAACAAAAAATAAATAACAAATGAAAATTTATGGTTTATAAGAAACAAACAAATTCATTACAATTCTATTTTTTACTAGTAAATACATCTACAATTTAAGTATCTGCAATTAAACCATCGAGTTGTATGAATGTTAAACTTTTTTCCTGTTTATACGATGGTAGTCCCAGAAGTACCCGATCCAACAAAGAAAACACAAAAATTTTGGAAAGAAATATATTTATTTTTCAACATAATCTCCTTTCAGCTGTATACACTTTTCCCAGCGCTGCTCAATAAGTTCGATACCCTTTTAATAATAAGAACTGTCTTGCTCCTCAAAATAGTCATTAACTGCCGATATCACTTCTTCGTCATTGGAAGAACTTTAACCATTGAGCCATTTTTTCAAGTTTTGGAACAGAAAATAATCCGAGGGGGCTAAATCTGGCGAATAGGGTGCATGAGGTAGCAATTCAAACTTTAATTCATTAATTTTGGCATTGCAATAACGGATTTGTGAGCTGGTGCATTGTCTTGATGAAACAACACTTTCTTCTTAGCCAAATGCGGCTGTTTTTGCTTGATTTCTTTGCTCAAGCGTTGCAATAAGTTCGCTTAATACTCGCCATTGACAGTTTTTCCTTTTTCAAGATAGTCGATGAAAATTATTCCACGCGCATTCCAAAAAAACCAATGCCATGACCTTGCCTGCAGATGAAACGGTCGTCGCCTTCTTTGGAGCCGGTTCTCCCTTTTGAGTTCATTGTTTTGACTGTTCTTCTGTCTTGGGTGTGAAGTGATGGACCCATGTTTCATCCATGGGTTTAAAATGCTCAAAAATTCTGCTTCGTTGCTGTGAAACTTCGCTAATCTCTCAATTGAAACATCTTCACGACACTGTTTTTGCTCGAGTGTGAGCAAACGCGGCATCCATCTTACACACGACTTTCTCTCGATCATCCAGTACCGCTTTGTGGATTTTCTTCACCATTTCTGAAGCCGTCACCTCATTAGGTCTACCACGGCGATGCTCGTCTTGGCAGCTCGTACGGCTTTGTTTAAACTCTGCTACCCAATATTTCACCGCTGTAAACGAAAGAGCAGACTCACCCAGAGTAGAATCCAGTTCAGCTTTTATATGGGTTGGGCTGGGGCCTTTCAAATAGCAGTATTGTATCACGTAATGATGACCAATTTTCTCCATTTTTACAAATTCACTGAAAATGTTCACTATTGATGGTTGCCAAACAAATATTAAACAACGTGGCGTCTTCAAACTTGAAACATATGCTTTATAGATTGAGTACTTTCTAATACAGTGATATTTGTCAAACAACTACCACCCTCGTACATCCATAAAAACGTAAACGACAAAATCTATATTGAATATACATACACATATGTATTACATGGAAATGAGAATTAAGAATTTTAATTTAAAGAATAAATACATCAGTGTTCAAATACAAGCATCTTGCAAACAAATAAATCTAGGCGCAACATACATATATGAGTTGGTAAATGAACTGATCAGCCGCCACAATTTACAATTTTTTTTGCTTTTAATCGGCCGCCGAAATTTACAGATTTTTTCAAACACTACCTCTAACCGCCGCAATTTGCATGTGTCATGAGTAAAATAATAAATGAATATACATTTATATTTTTTATGTTATTTATATAATGCTGGCTAATTTCATTATTATTCTGCTGCAAATGGCAGTATGTATGTTATATGATGTAATCGGAGATATTTAAATAATTTCCTATAATTAACTTAATCATGGATTTATAAAAGATCGCTTCTATTTCCTTCTCTGTTTATATATAATACGAGTTTATATGCGTTGTGTAAGAGCATCTTTACTGGTGGTATGTGCGCCCCTATTGGAAGGGCGGTGCTAGCGGACTCAACCAGACTGCGGATCGCCAGTCAAACTGTGTCCGTTGAGAAGAGCGTTTTCAGCTTCCATTTACAGTTGCGCGGCACACGATCGCGTAGATACACGGCTTACCACGGTGCTTTCGGCAATTCTCTCTCTTCGAGAGATCGACTATAGCGCGGGTCTAAACACTACTTTATTTCCGGGATATGTTCGTGCGTTCTTCTTTTTATCCGTGTTAAAGTGTTATACATCATAAGCAAAAAATGTATCCGTCGTTGTTATTACTCTTTTGCGGCTCCGCATTGTCTGCGGCTGATTACTATTTAAAACTCTTCGAAGATCCCCAGCAATCGGATCCATGTTATGATGATGGTCGCCCTAGGAAGTGTATACCAGACTTTATAAATGCAGCATTTGGTGCACCGGTAAAAGCATCTTCAACGTGCGGATTAACATTACCAACACATTACTGCGAACCCCCAGAAACAGGTGCTACTCCGAAATGTCATGTTTGTGATGATAGAAATCCAAGAAACAGATTTCCTGCATCATATCTAACCGATTTGAATAACCCTAACAATGTAACTTGCTGGAGATCAGAACCGTTGCAGGCGGCCACATCAATTAATTCGCCGCCAGATAATGTTACTCTTGTGCTGTCTTTAGGGAAGAAATATGAATTAACTTATGTGAGTTTGCAATTTTGTCCACATACGCCAAAACCTGATTCTATTGCAATTTATAAGAGTATGGATTATGGAAAAACATGGCAGGCGTTTCAGTTTTATTCCAGTCAATGCCGCAGAGTTTACGGTAGGCCTAATAGAGGAACAATTAATAAATCTAATGAACAAGAAGCGCGATGTACTGATGCTCATCGTTATACTGGCGGTGACAACAGTGGTCACATTTCTAGAATAGCCTTTAGTACATTGGAAGGTAGACCGAGCGCACCAGATTTTGACAACTCTCCTGTTTTACAAGATTGGATAACAGCTACGGATATAAAAGTAATATTTAATCGTCTTTATATGCCTATCGAGGATACACCAGAAGATTTTGATGATATCATATTGGAGGAGCATAAATTTAATAAACAAATTGATGACGAAAACCAAACAAAAGTTCCTTTAATGCAAATGAATGAAATGCAAGTTGTAGAAACTGATGAACCCAAAGGTTCTACAGTGGATTTTGGCAGCAATGGTATCATGAGCGGTGCCCATCAAGTGACACATCAATACGCAGTGGCTGATTTTGCTGTCGGAGGGCGTTGTAAGTGCAACGGGCACGCAAGTCGTTGCGTTATGGGACGGGATAACCAACTGGCCTGCGACTGTAAACATAACACCGCCGGAAGGGATTGTGAGCGATGCAAGAATTTTCATTTTGATAGGCCATGGGCGCGCGCTACTGCGAGAGATGCTAATGAATGCAAGGGTAAGAATTATTTACGGTACATTAAAGCATATACGCATTTAAAAGGGGAAATTTAATTAATTATTTGAAAGTTCATTTCTATGAAATTAATTAAGAAAGAACATTTCAGCAAATTATATGTTTATTCTTATTTTATATGTTTACTTTACAACGAGACAATAATATCAAGATAGTAGTAATGCGACAAAATATGTTATAATATCTGTATTTTAGTCAAAAATAAGACATTTTTACTATAACTATCAATTAGTCTTTTACATTTGTTTAATGGTACTCTAAAATGTGTTCCTCAAAATGATTGTCTAAAACTATTAACGCTTTATTATCCTGAAATCCTCTTTCTAGGAGGGTTTCCTTCAAATATAGATAACAGCCCGTGCAACACCAGATTTGTGTACTGGTGCATTATTCTAAAGCAGTTACACAGTTTTAACAGGTTTCGTCTTACTTTTTCTTCATGTTTTAAATTAAAAAATTAAATTTTAGATTAATACGCAACACATAATATCATAATTTCGCCTTTTATAACAAGTTTTTAATAACATCGTCAGTTTGTCACAATATTAAAAATGTCTGAACGATATCAATATAGCTTTCTTATAGGCTTTTTATAAAATCTGTTTCGCAGGGTAGTTTTTTCGATAGTTGAATAGTTGGTTCTGGGGCCATTTTCACTGATCAGATCTTTTACAATTAAGTTCTTTTTATACGTAATAATTTTAAATTGGATTGTAAAAAATAAAATTTTCGTGTATTAAATCTGTTTCAGACGCCATTATGCGAAAACGTAAATTTAAAAGGAAACTTTTATCCTCTTAGATGTTCGAAATAACTATCTCAAATTTAACACATACATATATTCATGTTCAAAAGTTCTCTTGTAAGTAAAATTAAAATTTGATTATTCCAGAGTGTTCTAGGAATATATATATATATATATATACATTTTTAGAGATGAATGAATTTAAAATAAAAAATAAATTAACAAAGATAGGTAAATGATTGTACGTTAGAATTTAGTTTACTTCGAACATCTGAAAAAGTCACTATGTGACGAAACAATTGTTATGTTTAATAATTAATAAATAAAACAAATGAAAATTTTAACTATCCGTGTGTTTATTAATATTAATTAACTTAAGTAAGCGTTGAAACACTGATATGGCCATCCAAATGTAAAATATGATTTTATAAATGCTTCAGTAATATGTTGGGAAATCGGCGAAATAGAGTCTATAATTCAAAAATCAGGTGACAGCGAACCAAGAAAACGGACAATTGAAAGTATTACAGATTAGGAGGAACGAACAATTCACTCGCCTAAAAACTATTCGAAACCTTTCGGAATTCGCAGAATTTTCATATGAGGCAGATCAGTTCTATACAAGTTTCTCAATGTGTGAGTGTTTTGCGACTTAACTATTGCCAAGAGTTTCTACATAAGATGAACAATAACATCCTTTGCAAATTCATGTTCTTGGATGAAATGAGATGTCAGGATTTACCAATAAAGGTCGTGTGACTTTCTTGAAACACCTTATATTCCCAAAATATTGACGTTTGGTTCACTGTTTCTTATAAACAGATTATTGGTCCAACGTCCAATGACACTGTGAATGCGGAAATATATCCAAATAATTTATTACAATCATTTTCAAGTCACTTATATAGCAATTAAATCTGGGAGGAATATTTGCAATATGTAATATAATAACCCATAAGTTGGAATGTTTACATGAATTCTTTAACAGTCTCCACCCTTCAAATTTGATAATTCTGGATTTCATTCACATGGAATTTTCCATACCCAAAAAATTAGATACTTGCAAATCGTCCTCACAAAATAGAACTTACCGAAGCTATCTGAAATATTTGTCAGGCAATTACACCACGAAATTTAATGAATACCATAACATAATCGCAGGGGCTCATTTTGATAAATATTGCACCTGCTTTTATTATTAAACTTCTTACTACCTACTGGAACGTTCGTATACAGTATATATTATGTTAAATTAATAACTATTTATACAGCTATTTCACTCGCTTTCACTAAAAATTATGTTTTTTTAGAATGATTATGCCGTATTTTAAGTATACTAGTCTGGTCTGTTCCCTCTCTTAATTTATTTATTTTCATCGAATTAATTATCGAAGTAACGTATATTTTTAATCTTATAGTACGAGTATTTGAGGTTCAGTAAATATTGTAGTACCCCGGTCAGGAATGAAATTAATTGCCTATGTAGACTACTTAAAATAGACTCATCTTTTTTATATCTTTTTTTGTAGTCTTTTATTAATATTTACAGTAATGATTTCAAGAAACACTTGTAAATACATATTGTGATACAATAAAATAATGTACCTAATGTCCGTTTGCAAGGATAGATTGTGCAAAATTGGAATTAAAAAGTTGTGAAATTATTACCGAAAGATTTCGCATGGAGTGTCTGATTTAGGCTTCGTTGTATATTTGTAAATAAATTAAAGTAGCGTATTTTATAAACCTAATTTTGAATGGACTACATAATGAAAATATATTGTCATTGAAAACGACTAATATTAATAACACATATATCGGTAAAATTCTCACGTATTTTACTTTTAAATGAATTTCACGCCACAATTGTTTCACCATAGAATGGCTTTTTATATATAAAACTCTAAAAAAAAATATATACTTATTACCCAAATAACACGTCAAAATAGTGTAGAAAGCAGGTTTATCGGGGCTTTTAAACATTTATATTACACCAAAAACTTTAGTAAGGTTGAATTGATTGTCTGTGTTTATTAATTTCTAAACATTCTAACAAATTTAGTTTGTCTTTTACTTTCTATCTAAATATAATGAAATTTGATATTAGAAGTTGATTTTCATTCGTTTCTTAAATAATATATATAATCGTCTAAACGTATTTTAAAATTCTGGTGTACAAATGTATCGTAATCTTATATGATTTGAATGGTCGAAAATACGTTTTATCTTGAGGTCTTCTTATACTTTGATATGTGATATACAATTCTCAAAAAGGAATTTTCAACATTCGTGTGTTTGAGCCTCCAGAACTCTAGACGAAAGCGAGTGAGATCATCAGATATCTATTTCTCCTTATCAATAAAGAAAAAAATTATCTAGTATTAAAGCAAACCATCATTATAATCAAATTGTCAAGAATGAAAGCAGAATGTGTATTAAAGGGAAGAAATCAAGAAGCTGCAGTACAGAAATGCGAAAAATTATAATAAAATTTTATGGTCATATTAAAAAAATCGTCTGATAGAAGCAAATCCCCAATAATAAAATCCCAGAATTGAGTTTTAGGAAATTTTAATATATCACGAATAATAAAAGAAAATAAAGAAAATATATTCTGGTCCGATTAGGTCGGATAGAAAACAGTACGTACAAACTCATAATTTATTTGTAAATTTAAAATTGCACAATATAGAAACATCTTAAAGGATGCAATGTCGTAGTAGTTGCTAGCATTAGGCAAATTTCAATATCCTTTGAGAATAACTGTCCGCTGTAAAATGGTCAGCTGGAATATAAAGAGCTCTTAAAGGTCAAAATATATCTATTATAATAGCCAATATATGGAAAGCTGTTAAGAAATAGTGGTATGTAACTTCCCCAAAACGATGCTTAACATTTAGTGAGCAAAATATTAAATTGTATTAGTTGCTTTAATACCTATATTATTATTTTTTCATTATTGTTCTTGTTTTATAATTAATAAGTAAATATATTGTTCTTAATTAGTTGTCCACCTCTTACTTTTTATTCATGTGTTATTCATGTGTTGCCATCAATTTATTTGTCTTGAAGTCTTTGTTGTTCATTAGTTTACTACCAACGTTTCTAATTTCATTCTTAAATACATATTCCGTAATAACTAATATCGTATTTTAGTCATGAATCTTCTGACAATAGGAACATTTTTCCTTTAAATTCTGTGAATCAATACTTTGCACATAATTTGCTCATTACGCAAGCTAAATTACCAAATGTTGGTTTTTAGATTAGTTTTTGTACTATTTAGTGAAATTATTGTCATTTTCTTCGCTTGTACCTCGAGATTATTAGAGAGACTATTAGATTTATTTTACATAGTTGGACTAAACCTCCTATTTCGGACATTAAGTTACTACATTCAACAAAAATTCAATTTTCTTGACAATTAACTTTTGACAAGAAAGATTAGTCTGACGGTTCCGTCGGATTCTTTTACATAAAAGAATACTAACTTGGAACATATTCAGGCAACGATCTATAATTTTACAGACTAGTTTTTGATTTTTTAGGCAGCAGATTGATAACTCTTTCTAAAGAATGCCAATTGACAAATGTTGCCCGTTTGTAATTGCAATACTTGAGTAAGATCATTTAAACATCATTTCGAGTATGGAAATTTTCACAAAATTTTACAAGGATTAAAAAGGAGCTTGAAACGCGCTATATTTGGAGAATATAATGGATACGCTAACACTTTACAGTGTTTAATTCTGCCTGCTTCTTTGAGCTATCCAAGAAGTGTGGAATCTGGAATTACTGTGCACTCAATTTAACAATTCTTTTCCGGCTGTTTCTCCTGATAGTTCTATTTAGGTGTGCAAGTTCTTACTAAATAAAACTTCCTAGAATTAATGGTTTCCTCGGCTGTTAAAGTTCATAATAAGTAAGACCTTGTTCATCCAAATGCATAACATTTTATTATTTTAAGGATAATCCAATTTTTCAATTGTTGGATTGATGGAATTCCCTTCGTTCCCTACGTTCCTTAAAAAATTGCTGTAGTGAAAGCAATTTTCATCTCCTGCAATTAAACGATTCAAAAGTGGATCATTTTTATTCCGTATTGTAAGCAAGCGAGTTTAAATAATTTTAAAAATTGCGTTCCAAAATTAAAAACACTGTTGACAAGTCGCTTTTACATATCAGTTACATGTGATCATCGGTTTACATAAATATGTTAATCACTAAACTAATTTACATTTGACTTATAATATCTATTTACATTATATACGATCACGTAGTTATCACTTTATATAAGTCTATCTGAATCAATACATTTGAAGTAGTATCATGTGTTTAATTGAAGAGTCCATCTAGTTTACTTTGCCGTTTTGCTAGGTGCGAGTGAAGGTCATCGTCATTTGTGAAAGTTTTACCATTCAAAGAATTCTGCAAACTTCGAAATAAATAGTAATCAGATGGTGCTAGATCAGGGCTGTATGGGGGATGGATGTGGCATCACTTCCCAGCCAAGCTCCAATAGTTTCCCACGAGTTGCCAAAGATGTGTGAGGCCTTGCATTATCTTGGTGGAAAACTACACCTTTCCGATTTGACAATTCTGGCCGTTTTTCTTTGATTGCTTCGTCCAGTTTTATTAATTGTTATCAGTAAACATCAGAATTGATCGTTTGGTTTCTTGGAAGCAGCTCAAAAAACACAACACCTTTGTAATCCCACCAAACTGACAGCATGATCTTTTTTGGATGCAAGTCAGCTTTCTATGTGATTTAAGCTGGTATATCGTGTTTGCTCCATGGTCGTTTTCGAACTATGTTACTGTACAGGACCCATTTTTCATCACCAGTGATGATTCTTTTTAAGAAAGGGTCGATTTCATTTCGTCTAAAGTGCATATCGCAAAAGTTGATTCTTTGTGTTAAATGAATTTCTTTCAATTCGTGAGGTACCCAAATATCAAGCTTCTTAACTAGCCCAAGACATTTTAAATGTTTTCCAATTGTTGTGTGCGATACATGTAGCCTCTCCGCAACCTCTCGAACAGTTATATGACGATCCTCTTCAATTATGACTTTGATTTGGTCATCATCAACTTCAGTAGGCCGACCAGAACGTTACTCATCTTTGAAGGAAAAATCTCCAGAACGGAATTTCTTATACCAATTCTGACACGTGCGCTCTGTTAAGCAATTAGCACCATAAACTTCACATATCTTTTTGTGAGCCGCAGCAGCTTTCTTTCCTTCACGGAAATAAAATAGTAAAATATGTCGCAAATGTTCGTTTCTGCACTCCATTTAAAATTAACCCACAACTAATAGCTTTAATAAAAATCACGCACTACTTGCTTCTGAAGTTACGTCAATGTGACTAGTATCACGCGACAAACGGTAAAGTATAGCACTAACATACGTTATACAAAAAATAAAGCAACGCACTTTATCAGTAAAAACCGAAAGTACTTAGTTGCCAACCCAATATATTCTTGAAATGATAAAGTTAATATGAGGTGAGGTGAGTTTATTGAGAACAGAACTGCATTAAATTTCAGACTTTTAAGCTTATTTTCCCCATATTGAGCAGTAGATTATATGCAATATAAATGAGAGAATTATAAAATTGTTTTCTAAAACTGATCGTTTTCTAAAAAAATTATGTAGTGGGCAGTTAGGAAACGTACACCAGAAATTGCCAAATAAATCAGAAATATTTAAATCAATAGAATAACCTTTCTGTTGGTACAAGTCACACATTATTAAGAAAAGATTTACAACTTCATTCATACCATGTACATATATATTGATACACATGTATGTTTCAGTCTATTATAAAAACTGTTTCTATGTCGTGTTTTTTAGTATTCCTTTAAAATTCAGTATAAATGCTTTTAATGTTGTCTTCTGTTGCTTCGTTTCACATCCAAGTTTTATTAAAAAAGGAACCGCAGAATACATTAATACTTTTAAAGACAAGGTTCACTTAAAAAATCAGTGTTTACGCATGCACATAAAACTTATGGAAATTGGCAAAACCATCAGACGAATAATTACCGAAGCAAAATAAATTAACGCTTTTCACTGACATAAAAAACTACTACCGACCAATAGGTGAGTGCGAACACCGATTTTAACAACACGTAGAATACCAAAAACTTTCTTGGAAATTGATGGCGGCATTTAGCGGATTGGAACAAAATTCATATTCAACTTCAATGACTCTTGAAAATATGTTCATTGTAACACATTAAACAATTCAGAAACAAATTTACTGTTTAAAATGTGATGCGAAATAACCAGTTAATAGAATGCTTTACGGTTTAATATCTAAAACTCTATTTTCCTCCTATTGAGTATTCTAGAGTTATCTAGTATCAGCTTTGATGGTTGAATTTTATTTCCTTTTTTATAGAAACAAATATATAATTGGCTTGTTTACATGTTAATTTTCCTTACGTAATTAATTTGTTTGGCAGATCAGTACTTATATATATACTAGTATAGTATATATATATACATAAGCCTAGGCAAGTAAACACAAACTTTTTGACAAAAAGTTAATTTATTTTTTAACGTATTCTTTTTACAACTAATTACATTTAGTCTACCACTATTTAAGTCTTTTAAGATCTAAGCCTATGCTACCGATCCAAGTTTTCAGGTTAGGAAAAAAACAGGGGTAAATCTGGAGAATAAGCTGTACGGAAGCAGTTCAAGAATTTTTCTATTGAAATAGTCGAAGTGTGAGTATGTCCATTTTCCTGAAAGTAAAACATTTGTGTTGTATTTTATCATGCAGTCGGTCTAAAAAGAATGCGTATTATTCGTCTGTTAACGTTTTACCTTTCTGGAGATAGTCAGTAACAAGAATCAGGCTGCGATCCCAAATGACAATAGTTGTAACCTTTTCAGCCAAGTGTACGGTCTTGGCGTATTCAAACATTTTTTAACTTTTTTCCGGTATTCCTCGGCGAGAATTCGTTTTTGGTGTTAACGTAAACGGAATTATGATAAATACTTCTAGAGAAGTATTAGTGTTGTATAAAAAAATTAAAATTAATGAACACCAAAGAATATGTCTTCCCTGGTGTAAAAATTGTAATAAAAATAAATGAGAGGTATTTTTGGTGGTGAAAACTGACACGTTTTTGGGGTCAAATTATATTTGTTTCAATACATTTACTCGAACGAAAACAATGTATCTCAAAATTTTTTTTAGTTGTACGGACTTACTAAAAACAGTTTACTTAATACATAGTTGAATTTGATGGAGCCTGTGGTTGATTGACTTGATCAATAAGGTTGATATATAACCCCTTTCCACAATTAACTATTTGTAAATTCTGTATACGCATTTCGACAACCAAGTTGTCATCATCAGCAGATAATTTCAAAGTGTCGCACCTGGTAAAACACGGCGAAAAAATTGTACGAAAAATACACTCCGTACGCGATCCGCACCGTTGAAAACCAAGATGTGCACTGGTGCACTACTTAATACATGTTAAAAAAATTCACTGAGAAAATATAAAGTCCAGTCAATTAAAAAATGTTTAAGTTTCACTGAAATTTCCTTAATTTTGGAGCATATATATATATATCATCAAGGAATTCATTAAAATTTTTCATTTCAGTAATAAGCTGGAGAATTCCTTACAATATTGCATTTACCATGGGATACATAAATTTATTCGTTGTCTCTTGAATATGTGTATAAATTGAAATTTTATTAATAAAATTTCCTGCTAAAGTTAATACACTAAATGTTTTAAATAGATCTCAGCACGCCTGATTTTCATCCATCCCATCTTTGTTATCTGTTTTTATTCAATAAAAAACTTTGTTTTACACATTCGAAATTTCTCAAAGACATATGCTATATTTTAGCAGATTGTTGTCGGGACAACATTGGCTTTATATTTCCAAATAAATAACAGGGAATATAGTTTGGCTTCCCATTTCGGTGTTTGTCTATAGACAAACTTATAAAATTTCACAACCTCGGTGTTAACGATTAAATGTTAATCATACATACTAGAATTTCGAATTTTACCAAAAATGTATCATCCAATCCGAGCCTGAGACGAATTTCCGAAGCAAGCGATCTGAATAATTCTTTAGGTATAAATTTGGGTTCCGATTTGAATTATAAAATATATAAAAACCGCAGTTAATTGAATAAATATATGTATTAGACTAGTAGATAATAAACACTGAAGTATTTACGATATGATGTATAATATTAAAAATAAGAATTTTTGTTGAAGTAATTAGGTTTGTATACATACATTTCAGGTATCATTAATTTGTAACTTTCAACGACTTCTGTGCAACCTAAAATATTTCTTTTTTAATCCATAAGCAAACAATAAGTCAGTGTGATCACTTGTCTAAATACTTATATAATGTGCTGATATAAAAATAACGCATCAGGAAAGTTATTAAGCAGTAAAATTTCGGATAAAAATTATTCTAGCCAATGTATCGCCTCTGTAAGTAAATAAAAGTTTACAGGTAATTTATTATGATTTCTGGATAAATGACGTGTATTAATTTACTAATAGTAAAGCAATACTTTTGTAAATTGTTTTGATAGCCTTTATGTATGCATATTTTTTTATACAATGACATTTAGTAGGAAAATAATACAAATACTGTTGGGTTTAAGCAAATATATATATATATATATATATATATATATATATATATATATATATATATATACATATATTTGATTCTGATGTATTTTTTTTATTTCCCACGATGTACGTGTGTTCTTCTAGATTATTAAAGGATAATCCTAACGAGGGCTGTTAGTATTCTGACGTTTTAATGAACTTTTTCATCTTCTTCGGAGATTATATCTTTATTCTTAAACACATTTCATTTTGTACTATAAGTATTTCAGTAATCGACGTTGAACACTCTTTACGATATCCTTCTGCACTTTCCTATATTCATTTTAAACTTATTTTTTTTGTCTCACTTACCACAATCTTTTATAATTTGGATAAAACCGAAAATCTTCAAATCATCGACAAACGCATTTTTCACATAGAAGGATGTCTAATAAACCGGTAAAAAATATACCCATTATTATCCTAATACTGTATGTGCAATACTGTATGTACCAAATTATATTGAAAAGTTATTATGTAACTTTCGATGTGAGGTGTGGTAATTAAACAACGAGACTGGTGTGAGAAATGTTATTTACTGCAAATAAACTTATATTTAACTTTTATCCCTCCAACAAACTCTCCTCCCCTATCTATACACCGTTGTAAATGTGCCTTCCATTGTGCAAAACAATGCTGTAATTCATCAGTTATTATCCTCTTCAATAACTGCTGTTTTTTTTTTACTTGTTCAACAGACTGAAAATACGTTCTCTTTTAATGCACTTTTCACATTTGGGAACAGGTAGAAGTCATATGGTGCGAGATCTGGTGAATATCGAGGATGATCGAGCATATCATTGCACTTGTCCGCGAAAAATTGCTTCACAATTGTGAGCTGGTGCGTTATCCTGGTGCAGAATCCACGAATCGTTTTTCCACAAATCCTGTCTTCTTCCTTACTCTTTCACTCAGCTATTAGGACTTCTTTGTAGTATTTATGATTATTGGTTTGTTCCTCAAGCACCCGGTCATGAAAACATTCTTGATATCGAAACAAACGATCAGCATTGTCTTCAATTTCGATTTGTTCATTGGTCCCATTCAAAAACTCCCTCACGTGACATAACATTATCACTAAATACCTCCTTTAACATTTGTAATCATTCTGTTGGCGATGATTTTTTTAAATCTGACAAGGAATTTTAGGTTAATTCGCTGCTCGATTTTTATGTCGACCATTATCACGGCACTACTAAGTATCAGTGTCCTCTACAATTAACGCTCGAAAGTAAACTAAAGCAAACAAAAAGACGAAACTACTGGTTGTTTCTTGGGAAGTATCAAGGTTAATGATATTCCAATTACAGCTTTGCTTGATGCGGCTGCGCGGTGGAAGGAGCGCGGTCTGGTTATTTAATTGCCATGCTTCGTATATTACTCAATATGATTGCTTCGACATTTGTTTCCTTAATTGATTTAATGTATATGTAAACTATGCGAATACATTATTACTGTAAAAAAGTTAGTAATAAATCGATCATAATTTTTAATAAACTCTCGGGATTTACTTCACTTTCAGCAATAAAAAATAGTATAATTATTCATAATTAAAACTCAATTCCCTTACAAAAATGTTTAAATTTATATATATCAGACACTCTTAATATACAAACGTAATTAAAACATTTCCGTGTAATACATATAAATATATATATTAGAATATTTAAATACATTTAGAGGAAAATAATTTCGTAACATCGTAAGATGTGTTAGATAGTTTATTACGAAAACTTAAATAAAGAATAATTTTATAAACTACTATTTTAAAAATCAATGCAAGGCACGAAATATTTTACTTTAATCTGTTTAAATTTCATCCATTTGATCTTATAAAGTTGAAAGAATTTCGTATTGGTAGTAATTTATACTGAACGGAGAGGTATTTACTTTCTCAATTTATGACTAGAATTGTAAGTGTTTATACAAACTTTGCAATACGTTGCAATTGCTGATACGAAATAGTGCGAATAATTTTTAAATTTGTCAGAATATGTAGCGTTAAGAAAAGTACTGGCTCTATTCCAAATACTTCTGTCTCAAAAATAATGTTCTGTCTAACCAGCTAGAATGTATGTTTTGTCAAGGTATAACACACTTACTCGTTGCAATACGTAATGGAAACCAACGATGCGATTATTTTCTTCTTGTGTCTTTAAAATGTCCTATCATTTAGTTAATTTCGTTTCGTTAAAACTAGTCATCATTATTATGAAGTGATGGTGTAAAAATAAACAGCGTCACCATAAAAAATTTAATGAAATTTTAAACGGAAAATGTTTCTAAAAGGATTAATAACAGTTATATACATTTGAATAATAGTTTATTACATAAATATTGATACGCAAGAGAAGATAATAAAATTGATATTTTGGAATTACTTTTAACAAAAACTTATATAATATAATTATATATATGGAGAAGTAAATATTATGTGTACATACATACATACATATATATATATATATATATATATATATATATATATAGCTGACTTTAGCAGCTTTAATCTTTTTGGATCCAGGTGCTACCAAGTTTTTCGAATACAATATGTTTACAGAAATGATTTGATGGAAAGTCAATTCGAAGTGATAAAAATGAGGGTATTAAGGTTTTTATTGTTTTTCAACGATGCTGAAGTACTATTATGTCATTTTTGAAATGATTTTCTCAAGATACTCAAAATACAACTCTATTGTTGCAATGAGTGCATTTGATCAAAGCTTCTTTCCTTCAAGAAAAGTTTGAGTTTGAGGAATAAGTGCAAGTCACCTGACACTAGATCAGGCGAATAAGGTAGAGGGACGCAACCTGAAATCTCAGTTAAACTAATTTTACATTATTCTGGTTTGAATAACTTGTGCGCTGATTGGGTCAAAAGATTAATTTCATTAAGCACAATTCAATTCTTTTATTTGTAAAGAATGAAATACCATAATTATTTGCTTTGTAAATGTTTGGATTTCTAAATAAAAGCTGCGTAAACCTTCAATAAGTATCAAAATAAAATAAATATATTTACATATAAAAAACCAAACTTGAAAATTCGTCGTTAACTTAAAAATTATAATTAAATTTTATTTATTACAATGTTTTTTTAATAAAGGTGGCATACACTATACCTATATGTATGGATATGTATATATAGTATATGCATAATAACCAGATACAAATACCGCTTACATAATTAATTACACGTCTTAATTCTTAATAGAATTCTGACTGTTTGCTGCTAAATGTATATTTATTTGTCATTAAAGGACGTTTGACTGTGCTTCATATCCACTTTGTGTATAAGTCCAGTTCCATCTAACAGTCCATTAAAGTACTTTACGTTTGATGGAATATATGTGATATTTTAGAAATGTACATGTAATTTAAATGTAAATAAAAATAATACGCGCTTAATTTATACAATACATAAATTAAAAAATGTAAGCAAATATACACTCAAAAAATTAATAAACTAAATATAAATTGCAAATAACAAGTAAAATGTATAATACATAAAGTCGTTAACAGGTTACTTTTCACGTCGCTTTTCAAAAATTGATTTTTTCAATTTGTTTGCTATGGTGTAATAATACATACTGTGTGTGAAAGTCCACTTGTTCATACACTAGAAAAATTACAGAAAAATGCACAAAATAATTGATTGCACAGAGGGGCTTAATATTATACACACTAATGGTTGAATGTATATTTTTGACAAATGGCATATGGCACACAAACGGCACTGCTATGTACGCTTGGCATAGCAGTGTTCTGTATGAAATTGTTTGTCATTTTATCTTTCGTAAAGAGTCTATAACATAGTAGACAAGATTGATATATGTGCCAGATCTGCTAATAGTTATGCTGTTACTTTGACAGGCAAAAAACAATATGAAATTAATAATATTGCTTTGGAAAAATAAAAAATACATTAGGTAATAATAAAATATTTATCTAGCTTATTGTTTTTTTTTTACAATTTAGTCAATTTTTATACCTTTATAACAAACATTTAACAAACTAATTAATTGCACTTAATTGCAATATGTTTCAATTTTGTGTTATTGTAGCAAGAGTATAAAAACACATAAATTTATCTTTTTTTTATGTAATAAACATAACCAATAACAAAAGGATTACTCAACAAATAGTGGTCTATTTCTTTTATACACTTGCCACCTAGTGGATTATTCAGGTAATTCACTTATTTTATTTCAATTTGTACTAGTATTTGATATATGAGTGAATTATACCTACGTATATTGTCGATGCAGATAAAAGAAACAAGACCAGTGTTTTTAAATATTTGGGACGCGCCGAAACTATATACAAAAATAAATACATATAATATTTTCAGCAATTCTTATTTTTTTAAATAGCCAGCTTTGATTAACCTAATTATTTGCACATATATTTGTTGTTACAGTACAAACGAATTTATGGATCGCTCTGTAAAAAAGCTGAGAAACACTGTACCTGAAAATGCCACTCTTTTGCTGTCTTTTAGATGTGTGTATAAATTAATATTTTGTTGCGATGCTCTCTTTTCGAATTGATCAATAATACTGCCATGTTTAAGATCATCTAATTCACAAGCGCATGAAAGAAAATACTTACCTTGATCTAAACATACATATATATTCACAAATAACGATTGTGATATTTCTCCGTATTACTTTCTCTAATAATTCTGGAGAATACTTGTGTCTACTTCTGACACTCTAGTGTACATATATATTAATATAGAGAAACGCAGAAGGTGATGAGAGCATCTAACGATAGCGCTTCCAGGATTGTAAAAAGTAAAAGGAAAAACAAAAAAATATAATACACAGAAATGGAAAATAATGGCATATTTTCGTAGAAAATTTAAACGAGAGCAAAGAAATGTTTTTTTACTTGAGGGTATTATATAAATAATAAGTGTATATCTTTACATCACTCAATTATGTCAAATGTTAGGCGACTACATTTACTTGTTTCTTTCAGTATAAATTGCCCTTGGTGTTCAACAGAAGAAGTATCTAATAAAATAGTATATTAGACAACAAAGTAAAGTTCAGTATACATAAAAAATCTATATGTATTAAGAAAACGATACAAACACAAAGCAAAAAAGCGCATAGTCATCTACTAAAGGCTCCCTTTGTAATTTCATTAAATAAATTCTTCATATTCTGGGCATTTCTAAAAGAATAATGATAGATATTGGATACTATTTTGGGGTGAAATTCCATTCTATTTTTCAATATTTCTATTTTATATGTACGTTATTTGTATGATTCTATGTGGAAGTTTTGTCAAAAAGTTCTACTTTATTTTTCGAATAATACTCATCATAATAATTTCAAAATTTAATTCACTTAATAACATTTCGTTACATATACAGTATATCTTAATCTATCATTTTATTTTAATAATAAACAGAAATTTGAATGAAATTTATTTTTCAACGTAATCTCCATTAACTTCAATATACTTGCGCCACCTATCTTGTAACGTCTTAGTGCCACCAGAAAAAACTAACTTTTGTTAATCTTCTTCTAAACAAGCATGAACTCTGTAATTGGTTATCGTTTGCAAAATGGTAGCCTGTAAGCTACTTTTTCAAATTTTCAAATAAAAATAAGTCGGGTGGAGCGTAATCCAATCATTTAGTGGATGAACTAGTTCAAAGAAGTTGCACTCCTAGAGGATGGGTTGGATTTTGGCTGCTTTGTAAACTAGCGCGTTGTCATGATGAAGGCTTTTTGTAACGCAAATCTAAATGTTTTCAGTCAATAGCCGAACGTAATTTCGTTAACGTATTATCGTAAGTAACTGTTGTTATTGTAGTCCAAAATATGGTGGTTACGATCTTTCGAGTTGAAGATTGCAAGCGGGACTTTTTGAAAATGGAGAATCCTTACGAAATCAAATCTTATCGCCTGTCACTAACTTAGAGGAAAACTAGCGTCTACATCTAAAAATGTCATATTATCTTGAGAAATGCGTCATTTATAAAATTTTTGCTTGAACATCAACTATCTTCGAATCCGCCTTGCCGAAACTTTATTCTAATAAGCCTCGTTTCATATATTGCAATCATTTTTATTCGTGGATAGTTTTAGGTGAATCGCCATTTCTTTGTCAAAAATTTGATGACTTTTTTTTTTGTAAAACAGTTTTTAATTTATAGAATAATCAACGACTTGATTGATATCAAACCAAAAGTTGAAATTTGTTGATCAGTGTAATTGGCCATGACCAAGGGAAACTTTATTTTCTATAAATTGTCCATACGTTAACGTTTGCTAACGAAATCTATTTAATAAATTGATATATAAATGCAAAAAAATGTAAGAAATTCACGTGTCCTTCATCTATATACACGTACCTACCCTACTACTTTTATAACGAAAGTGGTAAATTGTGAAAATTGAAAATAAAATAAAACGTAACGGAAATGGTTGCGTGAAACCTGAACAAATTTATTAGCCCAGAAAAGTGCTATATTTATAAAAATGGCAAGTAAAATTTTACATAAAGTCGATTCACATCTTGGCCAAGCTAATATTATTGGTTGATATTCACAATACTTACGTTTAAAAAGTTTGACGGAGCATTAACTTCATAGTGCTTGTGCATTTTAATTTATGTGGATTAGTATGTACTACCATAAAAATGTTGGCGATCTAATTCACAATTTTTGCTGTATATTTTTAGGTCGAGCCGTAACGATATCAAACTAGAACAAGGGTTTTTCTATGTTTCGTTAAAAACAAAATTCACTATGTTGTGCGTTGTGGATGTGATAATAAAATGGTTCAAATAACTGCATTTTCTCTCTCTCGCCGTTTAGTCAATATTAAAAAAATGTATATGTTTACTTCACTCTGCGAAATAGGGGAGAATTAGAGAACGTGAGGAACAAATTTTCACACCGCATTTTGCATATTGTTGTCTATAAAATATTTAATTTTGTTAACGTAATTTTAATTCTGAGATTTAATATTTTAGGTAAAAGTGTCGGCGATATACCTTTGGTTTTTTTAAGTTAATGCTAGTTAAGAATGCCTGACGAAGATGATGATGAACTCATTATATTTATATTAGTTATAGTCTACAAGCCTAAAGTAATGTAAAGTACAGTAAATGAAATTCTAGTAAAAATTTAGATCTAAACAATTACATTATTCATTTACACAAAAACATGTGTATATACAATAAACATTATATTTTATTGTATATATATACGTTATTCATAAAATATAATTTTTATAGAATATTTATACCTAGTCCTGCCATAAGTATTGATACAAGTGCAAACGCACCTTTTTGCAGATGATAACTTGAAAGCACAAAAATTTTATGTTGGCAGTTCTGACATTTGATATACGCTTTACAAAAGTGCCGAACAATTTCACTATAGCGTGAGTCGTCATTATGGAATGGCCGGATAAAGAGAGCCGTATTGCGGTTATTGCACTTCATAAGTGTGGAATAGAAGGAGCCCGTATTTTTGATTTATTGAAACCGTTAAATATTACGCGTGTGTTTGTGTATCGTACTGTTAAGTTATTCATTGATACTGGAAATGTAATCGACCGTAAAAGATCTGGCTGACCTCGCACAGTTCGTACACCACAGGCCATCAATGCTGTGAGGTCCCGCATCAAACGACATCCTGTTCGCAAACAGAAAATCATGGCTCGTGAAATGGGTATTGCTCCGAGAACCATGAGCCGTATCATTAAACAAGACCTAGGACCTGGAGCTTTCAAACAACAAACAGGACAGCGCCTTAACGTTGAATTAAAAAAGAATAGGAAGAAAAAATGCAGACACCTGATATCGTTGTACGGCAAAGAGCGTTACAAAAAAATTCTGTTTTCTGATGAAAAAATTTTTACCGTGGAAGAAACTTTTAACAAGCAGAATGGTAGGGTATATGCACGGTCCTCCAAGGAAGCCAGTGAAGTGGGGCCAAGGATTCAGCGAGGTCATTTTCCTGCTTCAGTGATGGTTTGGCGGGGAGTATCCTATGACGGTGTCACTTCCTTGCATTTTTGTGAAAAAGGTGTTAAAACAGCGACCAAAAACTATCAACGAGACATTTTAATCAATGTAGTGGAGCCCCTGAACTACACCATAGTCCAAGACTCTGCGCCCGCTCACAAGGTCAAAACAACTCAGCAATGGCTTGAAAATCATGTACCTGAGTTTATTAGTACTGACTATTGGCCGTCAGCATGCCCAGACCTAAATCCGCCCGACTACAAACTGTGGTCAATATTAGAGGGCATAGTCTGTAGAAGACCCCATCGCAACCTGGAATCATTGAAGCAAGCGTTAACAGAAGCAGTCGACAATTTTCCCATGGATATCGTCCGTACAGCGATTGATGAGTGGCCCTGCAGACTTCGGCGTTGTATTAAGGCAAATGGCGGCCATTTCGAGTAATTTGCATTGTATTTTGTAGCTTACTATTGCCAAAATAAACTATCAAAAAATAATTTAAATCCAACTTGCAGTTTTCTTTTTGTACTTAAAAACCTTTATATCAGTATTTATGGCAGGACTAGGTATATATATATATATATAATAAATAAATAAATCACAGAAAAGAATTATTTGAATATTACGCGCACTACTTTATTCGCTTGAATACAAATCTTAACAACTACCTTCGGAAAATAAAGTGCTTGTACTGTTATGTTATGAATCATAGACATGTTCCGGCTGTAAATGTTTCGTTTACATAGTGTATAGACCATCCTAAGCGAACTCGGAAAATATATTTTCATTTATATCGTTAACTTTTATGTGAGCAGTAATTGTACATAACATGGTTGACGTTATGTTTGCTACTTCATCGTTACTGTAAATTTTACAAGAAGCATGTGAAAGACATATATATAACTCAGTATCAGTACTACCTTCTAGGGTGGCTACAAAACCTTTCCGCATTCAGATATGTAAATGTGGAGGGAAGTAGAAATGTAGAAATCTACCCTAGTGGGTAGTACATTTATATACCGTGAATATATTTTATAATGCAACATGCACATACATACACTAGTTGCTAGAGTAACGTAATAATGAAATGACAGCAATGTATTTTAGCGTGTATTTTATTTTGCAACATAGGATGTCAAAATAAGTTACTCTATTTTTGAGGTATGTATAGTGTAGAAGAAAAACTGTTATTAGTGAACTGGTATAACTCGAATATGAGTTTGAGGAGAGTAGCAGATTTGTTTCAAATTACATATCCTGACCGTCCAAGACCGAGTCCAACTACAATAAGTAGGTTAGTACAGAAGTATAAAAATAATGGATGCATCGTTCCTAATCATAAAAGAAAGAATAGGCCAAGATATGTTATTACTGACGCCAAAAGAGATGAAATTCTACAAACAATCCAAAATAATAATATGCTCTCCACAAGAGCTTTAGCACAAACTACAAATGTAAGCAAATCTTCCGTGCATAAACTACTAAAACGAGAACATTTTAAGTCGTATCATTTTCAAAACCATCAGGAACTAATTGCGAATGATGCAGAAAGAAGAAGTAACTTTTGTGAAATCATATTGGATAAGCTTCATAATGATGATACTTTACTACGCAGAATTTGCTTTACAGACGAAGCAACATTTTATGTAAATGGTGAAGTAAATTCACAGAACTGCTGCTACTGGAGTAGACAAAATTTGCATAGATATCATATCACAAGGACTCAGCGGCCACAGAAAGTCAATGTTTGGACCGGGTTGATTGGACACCATATTGTAGGACCGTTTTTTATTGAGGGTACTCTTACAGGAGAAAAATATTTAGAATTGCTTGAGTACAGAGTTATGCCAGCCCTCCACGCTTTAAATATTGATGGTGAGATTTGGTACCAGCATGATGGCGCGCCGGCACATAATTCTCATATGGTTAGAACATTTTTCAACCAAAGATTTCCAAACCGTTGGATAGGCCGTGGAGGAGAAGTAGAATGGTCCGCAAGATCACCAGACCTGTCTCCAAACGATTTCTTTCTTTGGTCATGTATCAGAAATAAAGTTTTTCATGGAGAACCTCTAAACAATATTTACCAATTAAAAAATAGAATACGAGTTGCTGCAAGAGAAATAACTCCAGAGCAGATACAAAATACAATAAATGAATTCTACAATCGCTTAGGATACTGTCTGGCCGTCACTGGTGACATTTTTGAAAATTTGTTAAATTAGTTTTTAAATTTTGTTCAACTACTGTATTTCACATCCTATGTTGCAAAATAAAATACACGCTAAAATACATTGCTGTCATTTCATTATTACGTTACTCTAGCAACTAGTGTATGTATGTGCATGTTGCATTATAAAATATATTCACGGTATAGCCGTGACCAGTGGGAGATATTATTTTACCACTAATTGTACAGGAAGCATTGATGTCGAATATAAAAAGAAAACTGTAAAATATAGAATAAGTGAAATTGTAAAGCTTGTTATTTATTAGCAAGTGTAAAAAGGTACCGCAATTATATCGACGAGCAAAACAATTTCCAATAAGTGGTATAAAATGTAGAAAATTATCACAACAAATGTAGATACAAATGTTACGTCATGGAATTGTGATCAATTGAACCAAACGAATTGATTCTGATATGTTAGCGATAATGCAGAATAATTATAAATTATAAATTAAAATTATTATTGAATATCAGGTGCCGCTGGAAGTGGTTTTTGTACATTGAACGAATTTATTTTAAAAATATTTGATCAAACCTGGAATTTCATAGACGTAAAAGTATTGAACGTATCGTTCAATCGTTTACATCAATCGCACAGTCATATTATATTTCCTATCACATCGGCTGCTGGGGAACTTGTTTCATTATTGATTGTATTAAAAGAATCTGGAAGAAGCTTCAGTTTACGAGTCGGCGAAAACTTACATCGTTATGACATCTCTTCAAATGTACTTATGATATGGAAGAAAATTTATTACTTTGTTCAGTTTAGAGATCGGCAAAGGTTATTTTACATTAAAGGGTTTACTAACAGAAATGGAAAACAGACATTTTATATGACTCAATAACAATAACAAATCTACCGAGTTTCATTAAAATCGCGTTTTATTGTTGGATGTTAGAATAATTTACTTTTTAGAGAAGTTTTCCTCCTTCTTTACAAATTGAATTTCGTCTACCATAAAAATCTTAGAGTCAATACTATTTATATTAAATTAATATTACCTTGAAGTTCTTTTAAATTAGTAATCAAAGAGATAAACAAATTATTTTTTGGTCGAATAGCCTTTACCTTTGTTTTTAATATATAATAAATAATTTTTCATATAACAATTGTTGCGCGAGCAAAACATTTTCCGTATCTGTAATCAGTGCAATATATGTCATTTTAATAATGCTAATCTTTAGTGGTGATGATATTAAAATATTTTCCTTTAACACATATTACTAATTTGAATATATCTGATCAATTTTTAATTAAAAATTCTCTATCAATGGTGAATTTTAAAAATAACCAAATAATTTGACATTTTAAATTATTGACCGCTAAGCTTGAGTTTTGCAAAAACAAACACGTGTGATTATCTATTGAACGAGAAGAAGATATCGTAAAGTACACATCAACAATCTCACGTAATAATCTAGATTTTGAATTTTAAAATTATAAAAAATTTGTTGAATATAGACTTGTAACTGAATTATGATAATTCTTACAAAAGAAAATAAATAAGTTCGAAACACAAACGCCAGACATACCGCAAACTTTTGTTTAATGCTCACTCTGTATATTAATTGCTTAATTCTTTAACTCTTATTTGAAACGTTATAATTTAAACTAAATAAAAGTTGAATGCACAAATGCCGGAGATATAATATTACCTACCTTCGTTTAATGCACCACCTCGTATTCCTCAAAATAAAAAATTAGTTCTTAAAACTTTCGTTTAAATCGAAAGAAAATTCAAAAAGTTTTAATTTAAATTTAATCATCTTAAAATAGACTGATTATAATAATAAATACCTTTCATTATTACAATAGATGCTCATCAGCTATCGGTTTAAATATAATTGAATCTTTCGCTGATGGGTTAATTAACTTTAAGCGCACGGTAGAAGTCTACTCCTGAAGCTGTCCGCCCTCCTTTCGTGTTTTTTCACCGATGCGCTTTCTTCAAATTTCCTAAGACTAATTTTAATACTAACGAATTGGATGAAGTGAATGGGTCATTTGTAAATTCTTTTCAATAGTACACTATTTTGGGTTTTTAATTTGGAACTAAAATAGTGGTTTTCATTTTATATTGAAATTTCAATTAATTTTCATACATTTTTCGAAATGTCCATTGTATTTCACTGCTAACTTCGCTATCGAGGTTGCGAACCTCTATTGACATTTGTTATCGAAATGGTTGTTATGGTTTATCGATGTATTTCTGAAATCGTGATCGTATACTACTTATCTGGTAATGTATGTTACCTAAATATTTTGTATCCTCATACCTACTTATATTTCATGCTGTTAAAATGTGATATGCATCTTTATCTAATGGAAAATTATAGCTTATGGTGTTATATTTTTCTCATTTAAACGTTTTAGATTAATATATACATGAAATTAATAAATGCAAACAATGTTTAATTGGTGAACCATTTTTGGAATGTTTGTATATCCTTCAATGAACAAGGTTATGATTAAACTGAAAACTAATCTTGACACATAGACATTAAAACTATACATTAAGCAATGTTATACATAATTTAATATCTTAAGATGATTTATTTCTAACGAAACTTTGTTTTAATTGAACTCGATGTCCTTTTTTTTGTAAATTCATATGCTATTGTGATTTCGATTAGAAAAGCATTCAGCGATGAAGAACATATTCTTTAAATTAAATAAAAAAATTAAAATAAAAGAAAACTATATTGTATAAATGTGTTCATATGCCTTTTGATGTAAAAGTATCGTATTTAAGAAATTTAGATTATAAAATTAGTTAATAATATTATAAAATGTGGATTTTCAACTTAACATTACATCACGCATGTTATAAAATATTATATACATGGTTGCATTGGCCATAATGTTCTCTGCACCACATAATTGCGAAAATCATAATAATGTGTACATTTATCATACTTTTATAAATTAGTGTCATAGGAAGAAACATTCTTTATTTTGGCTGCTTAGGAAATTTTTATTTCATAATTTTCTACAATAATGTGATAATAACCAACGAACGATGTGAAAAGCAAACGAAGAACTTTAAATGAGAACTTTCAATTTATTTTGTGTATACTACAAGATAAAGTTATTTAAACATTAAATAAAATCCTTTCATTCATTGCGTAAGTTATCATTTATTTTACGTCTTTTTATAAGAGAAGTTAAAAAACGTGTTTTATGGTGATTTAGCTAGCGTCGTTAAATTTTAATTTTATAGTCAAGGTATCGTTGAAATGATCTAATCAATATTGAAACTAATCTGCGTAACGAAATATTCAATGGAAATAATACATAGTAAAATGAAAATATATAATTATAATACAACAGTTTGTTCATAATAGTATTTTAAAATAAATATAATTGGAACAAAAAGAGAGTTTGCATTCTTTAATTTGAGACTATAGAATTAATAATTTTTTAGTTTTCTCGTTTTTAGATGGAATTTAGATGTAACTATCTTGAATAAAACAAGTAATGTTAAAGACTTCTTGGAACATATTTTAGGCAAAATATGTATTATATGTGATAAGTTCTTTCAACGTATGTTAAAACATCATTATTAAAGACGGATGGTACGGCTACTAAACAGCAGAATGGCGAGATCCGGACGAAGGATGGCCCGTGAAAGTTGGTGTTATGAAATTAAAAATCAAAATGTCGTTGATTACTTTCATTGATGCTGAAGCCGTATTCGACTCCCACCAGTTCAAATGGTCAATGACGTTTTTTTCTAAAGAGGTTTTATTCATCTTCGAAAGGAATATGCTGAGTGTTTTTGTTTTTTTACTATGCTGTTGACTGGTTTCTTCACTTTGTTCACTTTATTTGTTACCTAGCGTTTTAGCCAAAAATCTACATTAGTGACTAATCATATACTATATTCCTTGCATCCTCCAAATTCTTTTTTTGTTTCAAACATTGAAAATTATATTAAAGAAGTGTTTTGATGATATGTTCATTTGGGTTAATACATTTTTGTTTGTGAAATTATTTTATTCCCTTTAGAAATTTTTATATTAATCTATTTTTGACTTTTCCCTAAATGTAAATTCATTCCAAATTAGAATAGATGTAAATTCTTTAGATTGCTTCAGTCGGTTCTCTTATATTGATCAAGAATATTTAATATTAGTAAAATAATTTTTACATGTTTAATATTTTATTTGCCGTCATGCATACAATCTGTCCTTTCAGGACAAAACTGCAATACTGCGATGAAGAGAAGTTTCCAAATGATAAATGCTAAATTATTCAGTCACTTCCCTTTTTCTAAGTTATATAAACTTTGTAGTTTGGTAATTTATTGGAATCAGTTTGTAATCAATTTACCAGTTCATCATCTTATATGGTTATATGTAAATATATTTCGGAATAGTCAGAGCACTCATATAGCCTTTGGATAGCAGAGACTGTGGTCAGCAGCTGTGTCGAACATGTCATGGGATTCTGTACATGTTACTATTGTATAGAAAATTACTTTTAAATTTCTATCTGCTGACGGTATGAAAGTTGCTAATATTTATCGCCTATTACAAGCACAATTTAGTGAATAATGTCTCTATGAAACACACTTAATTTTAATAAAGTTAGTCCATAATGGATATCCACAGATTTGCCTGAAATTTTCTAAATATACATATCTATGTTACAAATTCTTAGTCCCGTATAATTTCCGCGAAAGAATCTTAGAGTCACAATTACAATCACTCGAGAGCGCAAATTCGGTCGGTGTTTAATTGGGAGTGCGCCGAGAACGTAGAAAGGCTTTTGTCTCTGATATATATGTAATGCAGCTTGCGTTTTCATTCGGACGTGTCACTTATATTATGGAATTTTGTATGTTGTGTAGAATTATGTCGTCGTTGCGTAGGTCGAGAAACGACAATTATCTGACACATTAAAAAGTTTATTTGTGAATTTCCGGATTTAAGTACGATGGCGTAAAAGTGAAATTTCTAGTATGCGATAAACTGCTCATGTGCTAGAACGAAATATGACTGCAAAAAACGCGTAGATAGTGGGCAGCACAAAAAAAAATCGCGTACTATCGAATCAGCGATTTCTATTCGATTTATGTTCAACCACTGATATTGTGCAATATACTGTTGTGTTTATTAGATAACGAAACATTTACTCATTTTGGAATAAATACGCGAACTGTAAATTACTTAGTTCGAAAACGTTTCGAAATTTCGTAAATAGAATTAAATCGATTTGGAAAATAAAAACTCTGGTTATATGTGAATTGTAAAAATATTCTATTGTTAATGTCATACTTTGTACAATGGAACCACTTAAACCGTTATCTTACTCGCTTCCAGAAGAGTACAAGAATGTATTGCTACTGCCGAAGTGATTTCAAAAGTTGCCTTAGATACTTTGGAAGAATTTTAACTTTTGAGAAACCAATTCTTAATGTTTATGGCAGCTGATGCGGCAACTATGCGTTCTGTAGGTCACTCTCTTGAAGACGACTGTGAAGACACTACTTATATTTTACGTGTAAAATCTATAATTTATAGTTTGGTACGTAGACTTCCGCGGTCGTGGTCCATGCTATCTGCTTCCGGGCTGGAACCGCGTCACTAGTATATCTGCCGACGTTTCGTACCCATTTGTATAGGACATCTTCAGGGCTGAACTACTGCACTGAAACTGGTGTAAGTCGATGGGGGACGCGTTTATATATGGATAATGGGTCATGGGTCAATGGAGCGTTACGGTTGCGGTTGGGTAGATTAGAAATGCACGATTGCCAAGCGTTATGTAGGGGGTAGCCATCATCGCGGTTAAGGTTATTGGGGTATTTAAAGATCTCTATAGTTTCACGGATTTTGCGACCGTAGAAATGGTTAGTGCGGGATAGGATCTTGGTCGAATTAAACTGAATATGGTGCCCGGTTGGCCAATCTGGTGAATACTTGTTTAACCTCCACCTATTTTCAGTTCCGTGGTAATTATTATGAACAAGTATCGGGAGCAGCTATGGGATCTCCTCTCTCTCCTGTTGTCGCTGACATTTTTATGGAGGCATTCGAAAAACAAATTCTACACTCCTGTAACCAAAAACCAAAATGTTGGTTCAGATATGTGGATGACACCTTCGTTATTTGGCCTCATGGTCGGGATTCCTTGAACAACTTCCTTGTTTTCTTAAATTCACAACACAATTCCATAAATTTCACTATGGAGATTGAATCTGAAGGTTCCCTTCCTTTCTTCGACGTTATGGTAACTCGTCATCTGGATGGTTCACTAGGACATTCAGTGTACCGCAAACCCACACACACTGATCGGTATCTCAATGCCCTCTCCCATCATCATCCCGCCCTGAAACAGGGCGTTATCAATTCCTTAATCCAAAGAGCTGTCAACATATCTGACCAGCATTCTATATCCCAGGAATTAAGTCATGTTACCAAAGCTCTTATAAATAATAATTTCTCCAACCATAATATTCAGCGAACCATAGATCGACATCTTAATCCCAAAATCTCACAACTTAATACACAGCTTACATCATCTCTCCCCCTTTCTAAAGCCCATCTACCCTATATACGAGGTGTTACCGACCGCATCAGTAGGGTTCTTCTCAAAAACAACATCAAAACCATCTTCAAACCCCATTCCAAATTATCTGACCCTTTTTCCGTAAAAGACCATGTTTCTTTAGAATCACCTGGTGTGTACAGGATTCCTTGTTCATGCGGCAGGGCATATATTGGTGAAACAAAGCGGTCTGTCGGCACTCGTGTTTCTGAACATGAGCGTTGTACTAGATTGCTGCGCATAGCCGGTTCTGCACTTGCCGAGCATAGGCTGGAAACCGGGCACCATATTCAGTTTAATTCGACCAAGATCCTATCCCGCACTAACCATTTTTACGGTCGCAAAATCCGTGAAACTATAGAGATCTTTAAACACCCCAATAACCTTAACCGCGATGATAGCTACCCCCTACATAACGCTTGGCAATCGTGCATTTCTAATCTACCCAACCGCAACCGTAACGCTCCATTGACCCATGACCCATTATCTATATATAAACGCGTCCCCCATCGACTTACACCAGTTTCAGTGCAGTAGTTCAGCCCTGAAGATGTCTCATACAAATAGGTACGAAACGTCAGCAGATATACTAGTGACGCGGTTCCAGCCCGGAAACCCAGAAGCAGATAGCATCTATGATTTATATTTTGTGGCAGAAACAAATCAACGCTGTTATCCAGAGGTAAATGATTTGAGAGCACACACAAAAGCAGTGCTCCTCAAATCCCCTAAACGTATTCGAGAATTCAACAGGTAATATCTCGTTGGGAAACATGGTTAAAGGCAGCATTTTATTATTTTCTGCATTGCCAAAAAAATAAGTCTGTATATTAAAACAAATTTGTAATGATAGCGAATGCACAGATCCGTTAAGTATTAACCATTACTTCAATTATGCAAATATTATATCATTAAATGTTAAACGGTCGTTCTCTTCATATAACATTTTTTTTCTCACAGCGAACTTGATTTAATGAAACCGTGGAAACGTATCTGATGTTTCCAATATTTAACCGTTATCTTAATCCCGTTTATGATTAGACTGAAAACGCTGCTTAAAACGGTCTTTCAAGTTTCATAAGTTATATATTGTATATATGTACCTATTTATTTTACTTTATTTACATATATTAAGCATCCCCTTAAGTAGGGGGCGTTCGGAGGCACGGAATTTAAGTCGAACGAGGAAGTGATTGAGGTGGTTCGAATTTGGCTCCGTATGCTACCAAAAGAAATTTTTTCACGCACATTGAAACAAGTGTATAATAAAGGAGAAATATTATATTTAAAAATAAATAGTTAATTTCATGATCTGTCTTTTCTGATTTCAATTTCTGTACAAGAAAGTTCGAATAATATCTATATTTCTCTTTTTAACCGAATTTTTGTATTTCTTTTTGTGCTAATCCCATAATTAAAAAATTCTGATTGCATTTGACAGATATCTAGGTGCTATTACTACTATTACGCAAAGTATTTTGTCCTGAACACGTAGCATCTTAATTAATTGTTGCATCTCCATGATAATCACATATATCAAAACTGATTTTGGTTTTCTAAAATAAAAGATTACTTTCTATTTCGATAGTTGCGACGTTCTGCATTTCGTCAAGCATAATTTACTTAAATTCAGTTCAAATTGTTTTTCTATTCATAAATATATAGCCTGTATATATTTTTGTTTTCTATCCATGTGGTGGACGTAGAAATATAAAATATATACAGCATCGATTACAAAACACCTTTCCGTAGCGCAACAAACAGAAGTAGGCATAGACCAGTATTTTATGTTTAAATATCATTTCAGTAGGTTCACATTCTTAATTTTAGTTATGTTAACACATAACAGAGCAATGCTTTTTCCGTACGTGTCGCACGACTATTTACTTCTTTATTTTTCATTGCTGCCAATGAATCGGAATTAGGATTTCTAGTTTTAGCTAGTACTTTTTAAAATAATTTTCATATAGTAGTGTAGTAAGTGACAATTTATTTTGACTTTCCTGGTTTTATGGTTATTATAGTCTGAGAAAACTAGCAGTTTCACGGATGATTTTCTGTATTTGATATAAATTTAAAATGTTCTACATATAATGCCAAAAAGAAAAGCGATATTTTATTGTATTCTTGCATGGATTTTTGAGAGACTAGACAAATATTAAACAACGTTTATTAAGAGTTATCGTAGAGTTTATTTGATCAATATTTCAATTTACGTTGTTTATATTAGCATTTTCCCTAATATAAACAATATTCTCCGTATCTACGACTTTCATTATGGCCACATATAAAGTAACCTCAATTAATTGTTTCGCTTGCAAAAGGATTTATAATGAGCCATTCTAGATCAAGGAGTAGTTACAACTACTTCTGTTATTACCATTAACACTACAATAATGCAAATGCTTGGTAATATATTTAAGCTAGAGTAAATAGATTTATTTACAATGGACGTAATGATACATACATATATATTGCTGTGCATTTTAAACTAAGCATTTATGGCATGTGAATATCATGTAACTCATAACAAATGTATAGAAAATATGGTGCGAGACTAAAATCACACGTAATGCACTTATTATTACATTAATTCACTATGTAAGGTGTTTAGAATCCTTAGCAAAAACGTTACATGTACATATGTACATACATATATAAAGATGTAAACTACATTACAGAAAAGTTTAATTACATTTTAAAAAGATACTTATAATCGTGAATCGACTACACTGTTTTGATCAGAATCAATATAGTGAGATGTTTTCGTGTATTTCAAAACTTACAAGATTTTCCTTATTATCTGAGAGTTATATTCCACAACTTCAACATTGATCAAAATACTTTAGTTGTTGATCAAAATACTTTCGATCTTGATGCTTGTATTTAATTTCTTGTAATTCTTAAAATGCCCAACCTGTAATTTAAGTTGAATTAAAATATTATGCAATTTAGCAAATTCATAATAATTTGAATCTATTAAAACTAGCTGGGATATGTTTCACCAACAGTCTAAAAATAAATATATACCTAAAAATATAACATTGTTAAAGATCCTGACAACACGGTAAAAGATGGTGTACCAAAATAATAATGTACGACGTTCATCGGAAAGATGAATCCATTAATATTCAAATTCAATATCTAGTTTGTTTATAAGTAATACGTGAACTATAAAAATATGTAGATTTAAACCATAGACGATCTGCGTTTCAAAGCAATCACACCCACTAAAATTTGGAAATATTTGTTCTCGTAAAAATTGTTTAAGTTATTCAATTACTTCTTGCGCTTTATTTAAGGCACTAATAACGCTTTAAAATATTTAATTTCATTTCCTTTCACTTGAATTTTAAATGGATACCTTGTTTAGATTTTTCCGAAATAGATTCAATTATTTTATTTAAAGATCTTTTGCTTGACCTTCAGGGTGGTAAAACTAGCTAAGAAATCAGAGTGCAGGGGAGGGGAGGCTTTCTGTGAGTATAAATTTGAAGAAAAATAGGAGCCACGGTATCCTAACCCTGAAAGCTGTTTGCCAATATACTACTGTATACAATATAATACTGAAACAAAAGGGTATCCATAAAATACACATAATATTTAATTATCATAAAAGGAGTTCGTTTTTTGTTAAATAAAACATGTAAAACTATAAGTTTATTATGTTCATTCATAAGTTTTGGTATTCATTATAGCCACGTAGAGTATATTTGTCTCATAACGTAGATTTTATTCCTAAAATTTATAAATATTTGCTTAACAAACACGAGGATAAGTAAAAGCTCAAAGAGCATATCACCGTGTACGTATAGAAATATGTTGTAATATGCTCGAGGGCAGATTAGTAATTAGTGAGCCTGACGAATGAGGCTAGAACTAATAAAAATCTTATTTGCTTTTCAACTTAGCAACTCTTCAAAACAGCGAATAAGTCCTTATTTTTTAAAATAAAGCAAGCGATCACATTAAGGCTGAGCTATAGTATTTACGAGGACCAATCTATATTAATAGTAACCATAAAGCAATTGATATTTGAGTGTAAACGTTGCCCGACCAGTATATTTAATAAATAACACAATGAACGCTCAAAAGATACGTGTACTCTAGAAATTATTAAAAAAGTACATGATGTGGCACTGGATGATTGTTGAATAAAATTGTGCGAAGTAGTAGAAGCTATACGCATTTCATATAAATTGGTGGTTTCGATTTTGTATAATGAATTGAGTATTATGAAATTATGGGTAAGACGGGTGCCGCATTTATTTATTGTAGACTACAAACGCAAAAGGAAACGCCTTCTTCCTTTTATCGCCAAATAATAACGGTTGATGAAGCCTGGGCACCATTATACATCGTAAACAGTAGACTTAAGCTGGCACAAGTGTTCCGAACAAGGCAAGTTCGGCCGAAAAGTTTATAAATAGCCTTTTGGATAGCAGCGGGATTTTTCTTATTGCTTATCTTCAAAAAGGTAAAATTATGACATGCAAATACTATGCGTTTCTTTCAAATCAATAGTACGATGCAATATAATGGGACCTTGTGTTGGACGAAAGAGGGAGACTATGATTATTCATTACTTCTTCTTCAGAATAATACATGTGTTCACATTTTGACTGTTTCAATTCAAAATTCATGAACTAAATTTCAAAGTTTTTTCACATAAGACGTATTCGTCAGATTTGGCTCCGTAAACTTTAAAACTTGACTTGGTAGCAAGAGAGTTGAGTTGAATGGGGAGGTAATCACTGAAACTAACGCATTTTTCGAACGATTCGATAACTTTTAAAATATTGCGTTCTAATAACTAAAGTTAGTGTTGAATTATACCATACAGTTCTTACATTGAAGGTAGATTATATCATAAACTCTTCACATATGAAGGTTAATCTAGCAAAAGGCCTTGGAAATGATTAGATTCTGGAGTGATTGGAAAAGAAAAATAATTAATAAGAGAGAAGAAAAAACTTCGAATGGTTTTTATAATTATAAATAAATCCATTTTCGAAGATTGTTTTATATATATATATATATATATATATATATATATAACAATCTTTTAGTAAGGAGTCTACTTATATGTTATAATTGTAATATTCATTTTATTAAAGTTAACGAAAAATGTAAGATCATGGTGTCTATAAAAGTCTATATTATGGAAAAAATTTTGTGTATAGACACAAGCAAAAGAATCAAAATTCTTTTTATATAGATGTAGAAATATAGGATTCATACGAGAAATCTATGAACAATTGAAGGATTTGGTGGAAGGCGAGACTCGAATACTAGATTTTTTTGGAAAAATTTATTCTCTTTCTTTTTTTCAGTATATTTTCATTCTGATACTTTTTTTATGATAGCTGGTGAAATTTGGTAAATTTCTCATTTAATTAGAAAGTTATAGTAGTGTGGAGAAAGTTTCTGAAAGGAAAATTTTAAAATATAAATAGTTTACAGGCAGAATTAGGTATGTTCAAGCTGGCAGTAAGATGGATATCGCAAATCAAATAGTGAAAGAATGTGAATGTCAAGCGATAATTTGAAGTTGTTAAATAAAGTTATGTTGATTTTTTGCGAACATAGATATGGTTGATGAAACTTGGATTCACCACTACATTTGTTTTTAATTACAAACGGCAATCGCAACAGTGGACACGTTATGCTAACCATCCCCCAAATAAAGCAGGGACACTTTCATCAGCGGGTAACAAAATGCCTACGTTTTTTTGGAGATACCATAGGAATAATTTTCATAGGCAATCTTGCTAACACCTAGCTCGTTAACGTACCGTACTATGCCACTCTCTTAGACAAATTGAGGAAAGCAATTTCTAAAAAGCGATCAGATTTCAGGTTAAGCTTCACCTTATTTACCAAGTGACTTTCATTTTTCACTATATTTCCCGAATAAAAAGAGAGAGAATGAGCATTATTGGTCTAAGTGCGTTGAAATTGAAAAAGAATGGGTTGAAAGATAATAAAAAACTTACTGTTCTAGCTTATTTGCGTTTTATTCCATGATGAATGATCCTCCGATTACAAGGGTATTCGGAAATTACATTTCAACACATTTTTATAAAATTAGA
Organism: Dermolepida albohirtum; assembly: GCA_031893035.1. Lineage (NCBI taxonomy): Eukaryota > Metazoa > Arthropoda > Insecta > Coleoptera > Scarabaeidae > Dermolepida > Dermolepida albohirtum. The sequence continues at coordinate 48,540 of JAVIWB010002676.1, forward strand.
TTCAGATTTTACCGTATTAAAATAAATGTTTATTGATAGTAAGTCTATATATCTATTAGTATTAACAAAGATTATTTTAATTATACAAATATTTCATGATTAATTGTTGAACAATCGTTTTCTGGATATAAAAATATATTCCTCACTGTGAACATGATTGCATAAAGAAATTATTAGAATACAAATATTATATTAAAATACAAATATTTAACGGATAATGCTGCTTAAAAGAGTAAGTGCTTATTTACATTTATTATCTGCTAAATCTCTTGCACTTCTTTAGGCTTTATTATTTTGTTTGGAACGATTAGGTTCTACAGATGAATCATTGGGCTAACGGCATGTGTGGACGCGTATGCAAGAAATGTGATTTTTTACTATTCAATTTTTGGAATTAAAATATTAGTATATAGTTTGTCGAAAAAGTAATATTTCATCTCTCTTTGGTCACGGTTAAATATCAATACTAATTAAATATCAATACCAATTTAAGTCGGAATCATACGATCTTCCTTCAAAGCATGAAAGCTCTTAATTATACTTACGTTTTTGAAAGTGGGAAGTACCAATCCACTTCTGAATATAGTATAGATCTTAAACCATGACGAAAGGAGACGCTACTTTTACAGATTATATATATGAGGAGGAGTCAAAAAGTTCCCGGAATTTTGTTTTAACTCTTTATTACCACAACATAGGTACACAGTCACTTAATCGCCTTCAAAGTAGGCGCCGTCTGAACACACACACTTGCTCCACCGCTCCTGCCATTGTTGGAAACAACGATGAAAGTCCTGTTGTGGTATCTTCCGAAGTTCAGCCGTCGCGTTGGTTTTGATGTCTTCTACGGTGTCAAAACGGTTACCTTTGAGGCCCTTTTTGAGCTTGGGGAAGAGCCAGAAATCCAATGGCGCTAAATCCGGTGAGTAGGGAGGCTGCTGGAGGACTGGAATGTTTTTTTCTGCAAGCCATGTTTGCACAACAATCGACGTGTGGGAGGGAGCATTGTCGTGATGGAGTGACCATCCTTCTTGCTATTTGCCTGGACGTTTTCTTCGAACTGCTTCCCTCACTCTTTTCAAAACTTGCACGTAAAAAGGACCGTTAACCGTTTGTCCAGCTGGTAAAGAATCGTCACCGTAAACTGTTTGTAAGGCTAACAAAGTCTCTGAAGCACATTTTCCCAATCTGCACATGAACTTGATGTTCGCCCGTTGCTCGAACTGCGACATCGCGCCAATTGATCACCACACACTCCTACCTTCCGCTAAACTGCAGTCACACTGCGTGTTCAGACTTGCTCAGACCTGTCAGCGTCATAACTATGCACCATAAGGAATGTACTGTACAAAATTTATTGTGATTGCATCACAACTTCCAACACTACGACACAATTCTGGGAACATTTTGACTTCTCGTCGTATACATATATACTATACTATATACTTCGTATACAGATTTATGTAAAAATAATTTCCGATTAGTGCCACAATTCATTTCTAAAAAAGATATACTGTCACCAATATGTTTTTAGTTTAACGACGATACGCCTCATAAAATTTCAAACAGAATAATTAATTTCATAAGTGGATAATATTAGAATTTCTAGATCAATTTGCTCTTACTTACGTATGCATGTAAGTGGAAAATGAACAAGTCTTTATACGAATGGCTGTCGTTAATTTGTATTATTTATATTATTTTTATATTAATGATAAATATAATAATAATTCGTGTACTTAATGACTTTTAACTACTAGATCTTCATGAACTAACGTTGACGGAAATTCAGTTTCAAAGTTCAAAATATAAACTTATAGGAAACAAGTAATATATCATTTCTTAGGTACGACCGAAACGATGTATAAAGAATATTTTGACATAGTTCTGAGGAGAATATTAAAGGAAAAGAGTACTGAAGTTTATGATTTTTAAGTGATATTAAATGTCTATCTGTTTTATGTAGACCAGAGAATGCTTAAAAAAACAGTTGTTTCTATTTTCCACTTCTGTTTAATCGTCGGTGTTAAACTGAAATCCATAGCCATGAAAAACAAATTACTTTTTTGTGGCATGTAGATATTTATTTTCTCCATAACACCAGAAGAAAAATATACTTGCTATACTAAATTTAACCGTAGCGGTGGTAATTAAGCAATTAATTTGTTTTAGAAAAAACGTTTTGGATTCTTTCACGCTTGACAATAACGAAGCATAACAAATTACCGTACACTATTTTCGTACGAATCTATTATTAAAATATGTTGGTTGACTTTCAAGACAATTTGCAACCTATTAGAAATATAACATAATATAAATAGCGATGTAGAACAGTGTTTAAATTTTTAGTAACAATTTATATAAAATTTTCATTTGATTATATTGGTATAAACAAAAACGAACTAGAAATTTATACGTTTGCACATGTAACTTCTAATTAATAACATTTAAATATTCTATTCGAAATGACCTTAACTATTTGTAATACATATCTGGGTCTTCGTATCAAATTCCTGCTCGCTTTTTGTAGTATATATTGAGTTATTTGGTGACGTGTCCACGAATTCGATATTTTAGATCGTCTAGAACTTTGCTCGAGTAACGTAAACATGTTACAGAAATCTCCATATATCCAGAGTAGAAAAATCTGGAGATCTTGCTGGATAATGTATATGATCACTATTTCGTATCCATTTTCACCAAATGTTTCGCTTGTAATATATTTGATGTGTTTTGCATGGTGTCGAGGTGATTCATCGCATCGAAACCTCATATCGCAGCGTATGTTTAAGGGTGTACGTCAAAATAATTTTTAAATTTATTTTACAAAAAATTAGCGTATCATTTCGCACTAAGTGAGCCTTAGCCAAAATGAGAACCTTATATAATATCGTCTAATACACCAAGCCAAACATTCACTAAAAATCTGTCTTGGAATTTATATTCTCGGATCTGGCCTTAATTTTTCTATACTCCAATAATTTGTTTGCTTAGAAATTCCATTACTGTTAAAATTTGTTAAAAATTGTTTTAACCGCCTACTTATTCGAAATAAATAATTAGAATGTATGTGCAAAGTAGAAAAGTGTGACATGTGACATATCATTATAAAGACAATTTCATACATTTCCAGAATATTCATTAATAACGCTCAATGTAATATTGTTTTTCTGATATCAGCAAATTATTGAAAATGAATTGTCTAATAACTTTTGTACATAGCCTTTATTTTTCAAATAAAGTCCGTTTGTGTTAAGAGTGATAATGACGCGCGATCGCCGCAGTGCGCATGCGCGTTTACTGCCAGCCTGCTTTGCGTGCGTTTAGGCGTCATTTGCAGTCGCATCGGCTGTTTTCGTGCTGAGCTGTAGAAATTTATAATATTTAAGAAAATAGATTCGCCCGTCGACTGTGAAATACGATCTATAATTCGATTCTTGAGTGCAAGAAACTTGGCACCAGAGGAAATTCGCCACCAGATTTGTGAAGTGTGATAATGCTATTAGTGGTAGTCAAGTTCGAAAGTGGGTGAGAATATTCAAGGAAGAGTGGGTTAATTTGCATGATGATTAACGCCCAGACCGGTCTTCTTTGATTTCTGAAAATTTGATGCGTGATGTGGACAATGAAGTTCGAGAGGGCCGATGCTTCATGATTTCAAAGTTACCAATTGATTTTCCACAGTTTTCAATGTCAGTTTTGTACACCATCGTTTCGGAGAAACTGAAGTATCGAAAATTGTGTTGTCGATGAGTTCTGAGAGACTGCTTTCCAGCAATCACAAAACAAAAAGATTAGGCTGTGCTTTATCGTTTTTGACTCGATATGATTAGCGAGGAGATGAATTTCTAGACCACGTTACAGAAGATGAGACTCAGGTGCATCACATGACACACATCGTCGCCAACCAGAGTGAAAGCTAAACAGACAATTTCAGCAGGAAAGATCATGGCAACTATCTTTTGGAACAGGAAAGGGATTTCGTTAGTGAATTTTATGGTGAGAGACACAAAAATTAATTTTTATGCTTATTGTATGACCTTGAGAAAACTCCGGTGTGCCATACAAAACGAGCGAGGTGTCCTACTGTCTTTAGGTATGATGATGTCGCTCCATGACATGTTTCTGCGCAAACACAAGGTCTAATCAGGTCTTTTAAATGACAATAACTGGATCATCCACCTTACAGTCAAAACTTTGCACCCAGTGATTTTTATCTGTTATAATACTTAAAGGAGTCTTTGGTGGTCAACGGTTCAACGATGATGAAGAAGTAAAAACTGCAGTGGACAGAGTGGACTTTCTCACAAGCGGCAGATTTCTTTGACATCGGAATTCAAAAACCAGTTGAACAGTATGATAAATGTTTGAACAAAAATGGAAATTATGTAGAAAAGTAAATGAGGGTATGTAGAATGTGGAAATAAATATATTTTACTGATATTTACTTCTTCTTCTTATTAAAAACGGACCTTCTTTAAAAAATAACACTCGTGTATGTCTATATATATATATCGTATGAGCAAATGAAAGACCAACGACATAGATACAGTGAGAAAATAAAATAAGGACGAGTTAACGGAATAATTATTGCAAAACAATTAAAAAATCATACGAAAACAAAGAAATGCATTTCAGTGACGCTGGGATCAGCGGTGACTTCCCAATAAGATGAATGAGTGTTTACATACTTTCACTTAGCTGTTCTAAACAATATTTCGACATGTATGAAACATATAAATAACACATTTGCATTGCACTAAGGGTAAGTCATGTAGAATTAAAGTACCTTTTCAATAACTTAATATATATACATATACATATATTTATACTGTGAATATATTTTATAATGCAACATGCACATACATACACTAGTTGCTAGAGTAACGTAATAATGAAATGACAGCAATGTATTTTAGCGTGTATTTTATTTTGCAACATAGGATGTGAAATACAGTAGTTGAACAAAATTTAAAAACTAATTTAACAAATTTTCAAAAATGTCACCAGTGACGGCCAGACAGTATCCTAAGCGATTGTAGAATTCATTTATTGTATTTTGTATCTGCTCTGGAGTTATTTCTCTTGCAGCAACTCGTATTCTATTTTTTAATTGGTAAATATTGTTTAGAGGTTCTCCATGAAAAACTTTATTTCTGATACATGACCAAAGAAAGAAATCGTTTGGAGACAGGTCTGGTGACCTTGCGGACCATTCTACTTCTCCTCCACGGCCTATCCAACGGTTTGGAAATCTTTGGTTGAAAAATGTTCTAACCATATGAGAATTATGTGCCGGCGCGCCATCATGCTGGTACCAAATCTCACCATCAATATTTAAAGCGTGGAGGGCTGGCATAACTCTGTACTCAAGCAATTCTAAATATTTTTCTCCTGTAAGAGTACCCTCAATAAAAAACGGTCCTACAATATGGTGTCCAATCAACCCGGTCCAAACATTGACTTTCTGTGGCCGCTGAGTCCTTGTGATATGATATCTATGCAAATTTTGTCTACTCCAGTAGCGGCAGTTCTGTGAATTTACTTCACCATTTACATAAAATGTTGCTTCGTCTGTAAAGCAAATTCTGCGTAGTAAAGTATCATCATTATGAAGCTTATCCAATATGATTTCACAAAAGTTACTTCTTCTTTCTGCATCATTCGCAATTAGTTCCTGATGGTTTTGAAAATGATACGACTTAAAATGTTCTCGTTTTAGTAGTTTATGCACGGAAGATTTGCTTACATTTGTAGTTTGTGCTAAAGCTCTTGTGGAGAGCATATTATTATTTTGGATTGTTTGTAGAATTTCATCTCTTTTGGCGTCAGTAATAACATATCTTGGCCTATTCTTTTTTTTATGATTAGGAACGATGCATCCATTATTTTTATACTTCTGTACTAACCTACTTATTGGAGTTGGACTCGGTCTTGGACGGTCAGGATATGTAATTTGAAACAAATCTGCTACTCTCCTCAAACTCATATTCGAGTTATACCAGTTCACTAATAACAGTTTTTCTTCTAAATAGAGTAACTTATTTTGACATCCTATGTTGCAAAATAAAATACACACTAAAATACATTGCTGTCATTTCATTATTACGTTACTCTAGCAACTAGTGTATGTATGTGCATGTTGCATTATAAAATATATTCATGGTATATCATATCGTTACGGGTATATCTTACCCTTTGTTCATATTTTGTGTACATTGTTGTATATATATGAGACAATTATCATATCTTCAACAGATTTACTTGTATTTCTTATATGTAAGTTATTGAAATTATTTTATTACGGCCAAATTTTCATAAATTTTCTTATTCTATGTTATTGCTTCTTATAATTATGTTCGTTTAGTTGAAATTGTTATTTTTATTGTTTCATGATATGTCTACTGCTCTCGTATGTTTAATTTAAGGTTGTTATAAATAGTATTCAAGGAACTATAGGTTTATTTCTCATTGGCCCCTTTTGACTACCCGAGTTAATTTACGGTTTCAATTGTCTATATATTCATTTGAAGTTATTCTCGTATTTTAACTAATTGTCGTATTAATGAGCTCGTAATTTACATCATTCGATAAAAGCCTAAATACAATGGCAACGGTACTTTCTTCCTTCTCGCATACCTAAGTTCAGACAGTCAAGTATGTCCGTTAAAAGAAAATTCAGTTTGGATATTAGACTGAGCATCTTAGAAGAAAGGAATTTTCTTAGGACCGGATGTCGGAAAAAGAAATGACAATCGATTGAGGTTTTCGACTTGTGTTGTCGTAGAAACAGTCGATAATTACACAATCTCGTGGGATAGGACGTCTATTTTGGAATTGTTTCTTTTATTTTGCACGAAGGAAGATTTATTTCGTTAATCGGTCCTCATTACAACTTGAGACATAAATTATGAGTCATGAACCACTGTGTTTTATTTGATTAATTGGTTTATTGGAGTTGAAGTGACTACCAGATAGAAGCGCTTCCATATTTTTACGTAATTATAGATATTTTCATTAGTTTTAATGTACTTGTATACATTTAATAGTTTAACGTACTTATATACAGTCACTTTTAATAGTGGTAACGTAATACTTAGCCAAGCATACAAGTATTTGCTTCTATTATTTAATATGTTAATAGTCACATTCATTAATGGTAACGTGATAATCAGCTAAACATACATTGTGTCAATTATTTCCTTTGTAAGTACTGTCACATTCATTAATATAATAATCAGCTAAACATGTAGTTGCTTTAATTACTTAATTAATCAGTGCCGCAGGTTCAATATTAGTAACATGATATTTACCATAGCTAAGCGTTTTAAATATTTACCTAGTCAGTACAATCAGGATATTTTGAGATGTATTTATTATGTGACGTCTTTAGAATAGTGTGCAATAATCTTGCTCTCCAAGCGGATGTAAACAGAATCACAAGTTAATTGATTTTAATAAATTTATAGTTTATTCCTCTCAGTATAAAACTATAACCATTCTTGATAGGTTGTCGATTCAAATAAATCCGGTTCGGTTACTGTGATCGCGAACATTTTGCTTTTTTGCTGATCTTTACTCTCTCACTAGGCAGTAGCCTCATGTCATTCAATTATACTATAGAATTCATTGATGATATTTGTACAGAAAATGGAAAAGAAGTAAAAAATGAACAAATAAAATAAGTAACATCTTTTATGACAGTGGGTAATCAACCATTGACAAACAACTTTCAGGGAAACAACACTGTGGTGCCTTTTAGATGTTTACGTTACAGGGAATCCCCCTAATTCTCCGAGAGCTATTTTCGAGCTAGTTTTAGTGCCATGGTGGTCGAGTAAAGAATTGTTTGGGGTCAAAGTACGAGCGTTTTATTTTACTATCACTACTGTTAATAGGGCTGTAACTATATATTGTAATAGTCACATATTACATTTAGAGCAATGTTATTTAATAATGTCATATAATAAAATTAATTTATTTCATCAGATTTGATATTTGGATAACAGTACATCACGTATGTGTGATTAATATTTGGCTATTAAATAGAATTTCTATTAATTTTTATAATTCAACAATGACATTTGATAATAATAATAATAAAATTCTCAATCTTAGCATTATGATTTGCTAAAAAGGTTGAGTTTTGATAAGTTTTAAGTTTAATTAATTCCTTTCAAACAATTGTATGACATACGTGTAATCTAGTAAATGCCATTTATTGATATACAAATCGTAACGAGATTATACCAAATTAATAATCTACATTTACATTACTATCTCCATTTAAATTAGTATAAAATGCAAATATAATAGAGAAAATAAAATAGTCTAATTATAAAAATTATCACTTTCTTTAAATTTACTATAAAATGATAGATATTAATAAAATTATATTAAGAAAAACGAGATTGAAACTTGAACAATTGAACTAAAGAAGTTTAAAATGGGTATTTTTTCAAGATAGTCAATAAAAAGTTATCTCTGATGAAAGTTTATTAAAAAGTTAATATTAAATAATACCTAACTAGTTCAATAAGAGGTTTTAAAATATCATTAGCACAGATATTACGTCTATAATAGTTATTTTTGGAAAATAATCAATTTAATACAATATATACCGAATCACGATCCTTGATGAACTGCATGTCCTGTAGAAATCCACTTCCAATATCTTATATATGATTTCCGATCCTGTTTGCACCTTTCGAAGAAAGAAACTGACTTTTAAAGGAATGTATCTGAACCTCGAACTATCCGTTGATAAATGATTAATTTCGTCAATTCTGAAGGTAATATAGAAAGATCGATCTATGTATGTATACATTAAATTCATCGACGTGAAGTTATTGAAAATATCAAAGATAAATAAAGAAAAGGCCTGAATTAGTTAAACTTGATTTCATTAACTAAATATACAAATACGTAAAAAGAGTAACTTACAAAGAATTATAAGACATAACCTTATTTTTTAAAACATTAAATAATAGAATAAACATTTAATTACTGTGTTTATGGAAATAAATATATTAATTAATATTAATTTAATCACTGAACGTTGATATATAACCCCTTTCCATATTCAATTTCGTATTCTGTATGCGTATTTCGATAAGTAAGTTGTCATCAACAGCAAATAATTAAACAGTGGCGCTCCTGGAAAACTACGGCAAAATACCTGTACGAAAACAAATTCCGGACACGAACCGTATCGCTGAAAGCCAAAACACACACTGTATACTCCTTTCACATGAAAAGACAAATATCTACATGTGATTTGTTGCACTGTCCCTTATACGTCATTTAAGAGATTAAAGAGAGATGAGTTATGATTGAACCCCTGGTCAGTGTCCAACACATGGCTTTTGTTCTTCAAAATGTACATGCTTTCATACGTGTCTAATTCGCGATAATTACACACGTTCGTTATCAAATGCAAACAATCCGTGTTGATACTATGATTACATTCCAACACATGTTTTGCTACATCGGATTTTTCTGGCCGATTGAATCTTATGTGCACAATATGTTCTTTATACCGGGTTTCTATCGTTTTTGTTTGGCCGATGTATTGTTTACTGCAATCTAGACATTTTATTCCATAGATTTCCGAATTTCTGTTATCCTCGACTTTGTCTTTGGCATTTCCTAAAAGGGATTTGATGGAATTAGTGGACTGAAATGTGACTTGAAAACCGCGCTCTTTAAAAACACTATTTAAATTTTTCGTCACACGGTGAAAAGGTAAACATACAAACTGCTTATCCCAATTGCTTCGAGGTGACAGATATGTGGTGTCCGGGATTGTTTTTCTTATGTTAGCTTTCGTAATTAATCCATTGATTATTTCTGAATCAAAACCATTGTATCTAGTGATATTCTTAATAAAGTTCAATTCTTTTTCGTATCTTACTTTTGTTAGTGGAAAATTAAGCAAACAATTGATAAGAAAGCTGACCGAAGCTATCTTTCGTTTCATGCTATGATTTGAGACCGCCGTGATGAATCTATTGACGTTGGTTTCTTGTCGGAAAATATCAATTTCTAATTTAAGATTATTCCTAATAACTAGGGTGTCCAAAAATGGCAAAGTTTTCTTTTTCTACTATAAATTTGATCGTCGGAAATTTTGAATTTAATTGCTTGACGACATCTTTCAAGTTGCATTTATGTGTATTGAAAATCGCGAAAATATCATCTACATACCTAATCCAAATTCTTGGAAAATATTTATCCTTATCTTTTAATTCATGAATAGGTCCGCTATAAATGGAGAAACACAATTGCCCATTGCAGTTCCCTGTTTTTGTTCATAGGACTTACCTTCAAATTGAAAACAGTTTTGGGACGTGCAAAGGTTTGTTAATCGCACGTATTCCTTTATTTTCCCTGGTACAATCTTATTTTTGTGAAGAAATTGTTCTAAATATTTTAAAGTTTCTGGACTGGGTACCGAAGGAGACAATGACGTTACATCGAATGATATTAAAATTTCCTCATCTTTCAAATTTTTCGGGCAAATTTTTGTATTCATTCACTAACCACTTTGAAATCAAGTAAGTAGGAGAGTTGATTCTTGAGACAATTGGTCTCATTGAGTTGACTGCTTTATGTATTTTGGGCAAACAATATAGTCTAGGGATCAACGGATTACTTATACTTAATCTACAGGGTGGAGCAGAATAACGAGCAATTTTAAAAAGCCCGCGATTCGCGCCGTGTCATTCGGAGGTGATAGGGACTCTATCGGCCATGTTTCCTTGATATTAACATTTAGTAACAATGGAGCGTTGGACCCCTCAACAGCGTGATAATTCTTACATACGCGCGCGTCGTGCCTTTCGAAATCATTTTAACATTAATCGCAATCAATCAGTGCCGTCTGCCTGTGCCATTAAAAAATGGGTTAGGAATTTTGAGGAAATTTCGTCAACGACAAAAAAGAAACCTGGTCAGCCAAAATCGGTGCGTACGCCCGAGAATATCGACCGTGTAAGAACTGCTATTGAGCGAAGCCCGCGTCGTTCAGCTCGCCGGCAGCATTACACTTGGGATTTCAAACCGAACTGTCAGACGAATATTACACAAGGATCTCCACCTTCATCCATACAAAATCCAAATCGTACAGGCTCTTAAAGGCACAGATTATGTGAGTCGACAACGATTCTGTGAAGAGTTTTCAGATTTAATTAATCAACATGAGGATATTGTAAACAACTTATGGATGAGTGACGAAGCCCATTTCCATTTGTCCGGTTACGTCAATAAGCAGAACTTTAGATACTGGAGTGACGTAAATCCTAGACAAATGCATCGACAACCCCTTCACACCACAAAAGTTACTGTGTGGTGCGCTATGTCTTCATCGGGGATCATAGGGCCTTACTTTTTTGAAAATGCTCGTGGCAATGCTGTGACAGTAACCTCACAAAGATACGCCGACATGTTGGAAAACTTTTTTGAACCACAGTTTGCACGCTACGAAGTTAACGAGGAAACATTTTTTCAACAAGACGGAGCAACCTCCCATACAGCCAGAGTATGCATGAATATTGTTAACAGATTATTTCCAAATCATGTAATTTCTCGAAATGGGGACATCACCTGGCCTTCCCGTTCACCGGACCTCGCACCGTGCGACTTTTTCTTGTGGGGGTACTTAAAAAGTAAAGTGTTTCAAGATAACCCACCACAAACCATTCAAGCCCTGAAAGAACGGATCCGACAGGAAGTGGAAAACATTCCCCTAGCAATGCTGCAAAATGTAATGAATAGTTTCAAAACACGATTGGAAGAATGTGTACGCCTGAACGGATGTCATCTTTCCGGAGTTATTTTTAAAAAATAAAATAATTAATGCTTTTTTATGTTCTTTGAGAAAATAATGAATTTATTCCTAAATATTGTTTTTCTTGTTTTTTACAGCCTTTTTAAAATCGCTCGTTAATCTGCCTCACTCGTTATAATTCTTGTTCGGGGTTATTAACTTTGGACAATTTTTTAACGCTCTTTTTGTGTCTCTAATTATTTTTGGTAATGGAGTTTTCGTATGTTCAACATATGATCCATTTAAAATTAAGTTTTTCACTCTTTGAAAGTAATCGTTTTTATCCAAAATTACTAACTTATTACCTTTATCTGCTTTTAAAAAGCAATCTTTCAACCTAAGACTTCTAATTGAGTTCCATTCGTGGTTAACTAACTTTTGTCTTTGTTTTTGTAAGTTCTGTTTAAATTTAAATTTAAATTTTAGAAACCCGGTATAAATAACATATTGCGCACATAAAATTCAATCGGCCAGAAAAATCCGGTGTAGCAGAACATGTGTTGGAATGTAATCATAGTACTAACTCGGATTGTTTGTATTTGATAAAGAACGTGTGTAATAATCCCGAATTAGATATGTATGAAAGCATGTACATTTTGAAGAACTAAAGGCAAGTGTTGAACACTGACCTCGGGTTCAATTATAACTCATCTCTGTTTAGTCTCTTAAATGACGTACAAGGGACAGTGGAGTAAATCACATGTAGGTATTTGTCTTTTCTGTCCCTTTTTCTATCTGTCTTATCTTAGTTTAGACAAGAAGACAGTTTTTAAAAATCATGTGAAACAAATATACAGTGTGCGTTTTGGCTTTCAGCGGTACGGTTTGTGTGTGGAATTTGTTTTCGTACAGGTATTTTGCCGTAGTTTTCCAGGTGCGACACTGTTTAATTATCTGTCGTTGATGACAACTTACTTATCGAAATACGTTTACAGAATACGAAATTTAATGTGGGAAGGGGTTATATATCAACCTTCAGTGATTAAGTTAATCAACCACAGGCTCCATGAAAATCACCTAATATTAACTTACCTGTTTCTTCTACATTTTCACTATTAATCCACATTATTTGCATTTTCATTAATATTTAAATGATTAGTCACGTTGCGAAGGAAAATAGTAATAAAAAGAGACAGATTTAAATTACTTATGATAAGATTATATATTTACATTTTTATGTGAAGCTGTTTTTATGTTTTTTTAATTGTTAAGTATTTCATTTAATATTAATAATTGTAAGGCACTTACGATTTTATCGTTATATGTATTAATTGCTACAAAATTGTCACAGTATCTAATTAAATTGATTTTTGGTTTTTTATAAAAAATTTGTTTCGTTTTTTAAGTCCGATTACAGTATTATATATATATATATATATATATATATATATATATATATATATATATACATATGAAACATAAACGATATACGCCTCATGGAAATTTAATAATATGTTTATCGAATGTAATGTCAAAGATTAGAAATGGTGCTAATAATTCAAGAAAAAATATTTATAGTTGAGCATTTTTTCGTTCATATGAAATTGGGTGATCAAATTGTTCTGGTTTTTTAGTGGCTACCAATTTCAGAATTCAATTAATAAGGGTTTGTTAAGAGACGTCGAAAAATTTAAAGGATCCTCTAATCCTCCAGTTACCGTGACAATTAATACGAATTAGGCATAGCTTTTCGAACAGGTCTTGCACTCTCCAAACAGAAGTCTTTGAAAATTAATTTTAGTCAAATGTTTTTCAGAAGAATGTCTAAGGAAACAGGGATCCTGTGAGTTGTGTATTCAATTAAATAATTTGTGATATTCCATTATTTGTTAAGAAATTATAGTTTTCTGAGTAGTTTATATTCATCTGAATAGATTTGTCGATCAGCAGACAACTAGTTTTCTTAAATTTAGAAGGATAAATACAATATAATTCTAGAGAAACATGAGCATGCAACAATTTGATGTGCAGTGTTTACTAACAGCGTACTAGGTCATTATTTTGTTGAAGGTGGAATTGGAAATGCTGTTACTGTGAATCAATTATGATATAGAGGTCACTATTTTTGAGAGACCTCAGAAGATTCTGTCGTGCGGAAAACTTTCCACACAGTATCCAATGGATTCAATGAGATAAGACTACATGCCATACGAATGTTTTAATGTACCTCATAAGAATTTTGGGAATCATATGATTTTCGTGGTACACTGTTTCCATATTCTATTCCTTCACCTGATCTCATTCTACCTCGTGCCTTCTTTTAGGAATGTTTAAAGCATTTCTTTTTCAAGAGAATTCACTAATTTCATGAAAATATTATAATATAAAGCATGTCGAACAAACTTCGTACACGTTGAATGTATTTAATATCTAAGAAATGCTGAAAATTGATTTCTAGTTTAGGGTGTGAAATTATTGTAATTTATATATTTACTTTCTTAATGTTCTTCAATTCAGCGAATATAGTGCCATTTCATGCTTCTATAGATGATTGGCTGCGACGTTTGAAGACCGTACAATTGTAAAAAATCAATAACATTGAATGATAATGTATTTCTTATTTCATCTTTATTTTACTTAAATGAATGGTTGTAGTTTAAAACTGCTAGTGCCAAGAATTAGTTTAATATCTACAAGTGAACTTATGACACTACTATGTATGATTGTAAAATAATTCAGAAAGTTGTATAAATGTATTTTCACATTTTGATAATAAATATATGCTATTTTACGTAAATACTGAAAAACGTATTAATAGTTTACTAGTAATAAATTTTGATATACCTAGAGTTGAATTAATAAAAATGATTTAGATAATATTTAATTTTGATACAAAAGTCTGAGTACAGACTAAATATGCGAAGCGTGTGTTTTATGTCTTCATATACTACATATTTAACAAATATATACCGAATACAATTGCCCGAATTGTTCACTACATTAATTTACATAAACGTTACAGCACTAACTTGGTGCATATTAGATCCAAATCGTGTCATATGGTAAGGAGTTCCTATGTGATGTAAATTGCATATATATTTTAAATTAATTGCACCATATTTTACAATGCGCCAATAAACATTTCACTTTATTCTTTTTAATTCTTTCTTTTTTAAGAATTTGTATTCTTGCATCTTGTCTGATGTTTTGTCTTGTATATAAAATAGAATTGCTCTTTATTTCTAGATAATTTTATTCGCCACAACTGGAATAAAGCAATGTAGATATGAAATATTGTTATTAATCACGGCACATACTGCAAGCATAGATAAAATGTATCCTCTTTATATGTTCTTGCGTCTCGTTAAGGTACTACCTTTCAAATGAAAATTATCAAGTAACTTTAATTTACATAAATGTGGGTGTATTTAAATTTAAGCAATAAATATTCCTAAAATGTCATTATTAATAAATTAGTATCGCATCTTAGTTCTATTTGAAGCTCATCAAAGCGAAAGTGTAATCAATAAGTTACGATTAAAAAAGCATACAGTCGAAAATCTCATTAAGTTGTAGGTGTTAGTTTTAATTGAAGATATTACGTGTTACTAGAAACTATTATATCATAGTTGAAATTTTCTATTGTGAGAATGTGAAAAGCAATTTATATACAATGAAATAAATCAAAATGTATGTTTGGTATTGTAGTACATTAATTTCATGATTTCACTTCACTTGTATTATTCATATACAATTCTTAACCAAGAATCCCAAAGGCGTTCGTAAAAACGGTAAAATTATTGTTTTCCATCTGCTCGTGGTTTACCTAGTTTGAATATTTTACAGGTCACTAAAATGTGAGGAGGAAAAAATAGTAACTTAGGTGAAGAAAGCTAAAACTCCGTTCTTTTAATTTTGTTATTTTCGTAAAAGGGCAAATTATGAAGTTTATATTTAAACTTAAATTTATGTAGACAAGACATTCGAAGCTTTTAACCTACTAATAATTTGATTTGTTTCAATTCATAGTGTCGGTTGATCAAGGTAATTAACTAACAACAAATCACGGAATTGCCGGAGACTATATTTTTTACCAACTTAAAATATTTATTTTTTGTTTTTGGAAGACATATTTATTTAAAAATTAATATATAAATAGCTATTCGAATATTTATTGCATATTTTTTTCTATAAATAATTCTGTCATTACAATCTAGTAATAAGTAAATAATATTTAACCTACCTTAATTACAACTTAACAACAAAAAGTTTCTTGTGTGTGTGTGTGTGCGTGTGCACGTGTGTGCGTGCTAGCGCGCGGTAGTGTGTGAGAGTCAATTAAATTGTCAGGCTGGTTGTATAATTTTTGGAAATACTGTTTTGCTGATTCAGTCGAAAACAATAAGTAGATTAGGTGGCAAAAGTTATTTTTGTCTTATTCTCAATTAGATTAAAGTGATACATTGTTATTTAACTTTTCATGATGTGCGTCTATATACAGCTGTTAACTTATCCTAATTAATTTTATAGAAATTCTTTCCAGATCTAGGATTTTCAATATTTTAATATCTTCGACAGTTGTGCAAGTAATTGACGTTGGTGATGCTACATAACACATGGATCAATAAGTGCCGAGACTAACCCATAGATGGCGCTCGTAGTAAACCAGTAACCACGTCTTTCTAGAGTACTAACCTTTGCTTGAAACGTGTCAAAATTTTAAGTCGATCGGACCAGAAACAGCTGAGTTATCGAGGTTGGAGTAAAGTCGTTTTGTAGTTTGTTTAAACAATGGAAAAAACCGAGTTTCGTGTTCTGATAAAACATTGTTTTTTAATGGGTAAAAACACCATGCAAGCAAAACAATGGATTGAAAAATGTTACCCGGACTCTTGTCCATTAAAAGCAACGATTTGTCGGTGGTTTGTCGAGTTTAAACGTGGTCGTACCGACACAAATGGCGCGGAACGCTCGGGTAGACCTGTGGAAGCCGTTACACCGGAAAATGTGAGTGAAGTGACAAAAATTATAATGAAAGATCGTAAAGTGAAGCTCCGTGAGATTGCTGAGATGACACAGATATCATATGGAAGTGTATTTACTATCCTTCATGAAAAATTGAGCATGAAAAAGGTTTTTTCCAAGTGGGTGCCGCGATTGCTCTCGATGGAACAAAAACAGCAACGAGTCGATGATTCAGAAAGCTGTTTATCGCTATTTACTCGCAACAAAAAAGATTTCTTGCGTCGTTACGTGACCATGGACGAAACATGAATACATCACTACACTCCAGAGTCGAAGCGGCAGTCATCTGAGTGGCGCACAGCTGGCGAAAGCCGTCTGAAACGTCCGAAAACGCAGCAGTCAGCTGGCAAAGTCCTGGCGTCAGTTTTTTGGGATACACATGGCGTGATTTTCATTGACTACCTCGAAAAAGGTAAATCGATCAACAGTGATTATTATATTGACTTACTGGTGCGTTTGAAGGAGGAAATCGCAAAAAAACGACCGCACATGCAGAGAAAAAAAATCATTTTTCACCAAGACAATGCACCCTGCCACAAGTCGATGAAAACAATGGCAAAATTGAACGAATTGGGTTTTGATCTGCTTCCCCATCCCCCATATTCGCCAGATATAGCCCCCAGTGACTACTGGCTCTTTGCTGATCTTAAAAAAATGCTCCAGGGAAAAAGATTTGGCTCAAATGAGGAGGTCATCGCTGAAACTGAAGCTTATTTTGAAGCGAAAGATAAATTTTTTTATAAACATGGTATTGAAAAATTGGAAAAGCGTTGGAACCATTGTATCACCCTAAAAGGTGATTATGTTGATGAATAAAAAAAAATTTTGCAAAAAAAATGTTGTTTTCATTGTTAGTCTCGGGACTTATTGATCCATGTGTTATTGGTAGCCTTCTGTTTCTTGTTGAATCCTGTTTCTATAGCTTTCATGATTTGGCACATGTTCTCTGAGTGAAAATACTCACTCTCTGGCTTAATCTATAAATTTTTCATACTGTTAAATAATTAACGTGGCCCTTACGAATTTAATTTGTGGTTCCTGCCTAAGAGTATTATACGTTGGTATTCAAACCCGAACTATAATTACAATTAATCAATTTTTCATAACAATTTTATACGAATGTATGATTTCATAACTGCAAATAGTAAAAAGTTGTGTACTCACATTTTGAAAGCTTCCGACATGAAGTGTTTGACTGACGAACGTTTTCGAAGAGATACACACATACATACATATGTATATTTGAACCAAGTGCGCTCAACAAGAATTTTAAAAAACATTAACGTAAACATTTTGTTAAACGTGAAAGTTTCAAGTTTCCAAAAAAATTCATTTATATACTTTTATATTATATATCGACAAGTAAATTTCATGAAATACTGCTCGACGATTGAAGTAAAACTTGATATTTTTAGTAGTCTGTGTTGTGAAACGGTGTGCTTGCCAGCTAAAGGATAAAATGTTTGTAAGTATTACCAAAATTTCGAAGATAGTACTCTTTGGTTTTAAGACCGAGAAAGTATTGGTATTTCTAGAAGATACCATTTTTACTCATATACTCTATACTCTGTTGATTCATCCCTTGCCAACTTTAATAAAATTATATATTAGGCTTTGATTTGAGTACATCTTTTTCAAATTTTAATTCGAAGATTGCGGTTTCGTATTATTTGCTATTTTCCACTGTCAAATTAGTTATATTTTATATAGAGGCATCAGCGATTTTAGAGGCATCATTCATATTTTATTATCAATTTTCAATTCCTTTTTCATTTTCAATTGCACCTATCCTTAGTAGTCAGGGCTAGCCAAATCATTTTTCTGTATTTTCTGTAGTGCATACTGCACAATCACTACGGGATAGTTTCCGAATTTGGTGAGGTAATGCTATACTCCGTATTTCTACATAATACTATTTTATGGAAGAAAATAATGTTGTTCATTTTGAATATCATTATCGGTGTTTTTACACGTTCGTTATTTCTATATTTACACGAATATTTTCCTGATGTTTTTCAACTTTTCAGTTCTTTTTTCAGTAAAATAATAATTAATGTCTATTTTAGTGGGCAGGGCCTTAAATTACGTATTAAAAATAAATATTTCTTGTTATTTAGTTTATCGTTTGAAGTAATTCTTAAAACAATCGATATCATTAATTATTATATTTATAAAATAAGAAATAGCTCTCCTAAATAATTATGGAATAAATATTTGAATATACTGATATTTACATTTCTTGTCATGCCGTATGTACATATGCATATCATTCTATCGTCTACTATATTATATTTACAACACCTCTCCAAATGCTACTTAAGTTTTTATGAAAGAAATTCATTTATACCCTAGTTAAGATGGTCATGTTAAGACAGTCGAGATGCTATTTTAAACCAAGTGAGAGTCGCGCAACGCGGAACTGTGATTAAAGCATTTTAGATTTAAACGTAGGTCAACAACTGTTCAGCTACTTGCGAATTATGATATATTTTCAACTAAATGTTAATTTTTAAGTTAAAATTTACAATCAAGAAATGTTTTATTTTCGACTAAATAATAATAGTGATTATATCGTTCAATATACTATCTGCTTTAATTAGGAAATATACATATATTGTAATATTATTATCGTATTACTAACCAATTTTTCATGTACATTTTCTAAATCCTTAATTATTGCAACCTGCCCTTCTAATGATCTGGTAAAAACTTGACAATTTAAGTTGTATACATAAAAGAGAAATCAATATTTATTAACGCATTAAATATATAAAATAGATTACGAGATCAATCAATACGAAAAAAAAATAGTATAAATATACATAAGCGAAGGTTACTACCCTTCCTGAACGTACTTGTTGCTGTGTTTAGGAATTCCACACGACTTGGGTGGTGAAAAAATGAATTGATTAATAAAGATGTTGTAGTGATGCCACAATATTAAAAATTCAATTCATGTTAAAAAAAAACTTATATAACGTAGGAAAGGTAGTGGAAATATGGGATTAAACTTTGCATATGCGATACGAACATAAATATGGCCGATTTAATAAAGACGTTACCAGCACATAACAAGATTTGAAATTTTTCATTGGGTAATGAAAGTATTTTCAGGTTTCCATCTTGTACATATGGTATACATGTAGTCAAATTTAAGTGTTTCAAAACTTTTTTTTTCGGAAATTGCTGTTTATATTTGAGTATTTAAAAAATGGCTACTCCGCAGCAGAAATCATTTTGTGTTTTCGAGTGCAATTCTGTGATTACAGTGCATAGACGTTTCAGGTTGAGCTACCAAATTGATCCTCCGAATGGGTAGAACATTCGCAGATGGTACTGACAGTTTGTAGATACAGGATGTGTATATAAAGGAAAGAGTCCTGGCCGCTCTCGTGTTTCTGAAGAAAATGTTGTACGAATTCAAACTGCTTTCCAACGTCATCCTTCAAAATCAACTCGTCGTGCCAGTTGGGAGCTACAACTGCCTACAATAATTTGGCGTATTTTGAGACGTCGGTTGGTTATGAAACCGTTCAAGTTACAGTTGTTACAAGCTCTGATAAAACTTTCGCACAACGCATCGTGTGCAATGATGAAGCGACTTTCCATGCTAGTAGTCTGGTAAACAAACGCAATGTTCGAATTTGGGGTCTACAGAGCCCACATGCATCCATTGAACATGTACGAGATACGTCTAAAATCAGTGTGTTTTGTGCGATATCCCGATTATCTGTCTAGGGCCCATTTTTCTTTGATGGAAACACGGTTAAAGGTCAGCAGTATCTGGTTATATTACAAAACTAATTGTTTCCTAGGCTGCACGAAGATAACTTCATTTTTCAACAAGACGGGGCATCCCTTCACTGGAGTCGCCAAGCGCGTGAATATCTGAATGAAACTCTACTGAACCGTTGGATTGGTCGTCAAGGAGCTGGCGACTTGGCATGTCTCAGCTGGGCTCCACGACCACCGGATTTGACACCCTGTGACTTCTTCCTGTGGGGTTTCGTTAAAGACAACGTTTATGTACAACCACTCTCACAGAACCTGGAATAATAACAAAGTACCCCATAAGACATGCGACTATTAGGCAACTTTTGTTTACAATTTTCAGATACTCATATAATGGAAATCTTAATTACAGGTTGTGCAATAGAACTTTGAAAACAGTCAATATTCTTTCAATTAATACATACATATGAACACCTTTTTTTTTAATAGTATTTTCAACTTCAAAAGTTATGAAGTTTTTTCAGCATTAGCATATTTTAGTGTTTTCTATTAATTGGCAAGAACTGAGATGTTAGAAAATATTCGAAATTGAGAGAACTTTTCATTTCATAGATAAACTAATTTCTGTTTCGTTCGCCTGCTTGACACATTATAATACAAATAATATGGAAATAATGAAAATTTGCTTTATTGCAAAGGAAAATTTTACGAATTAAGTAATAGAGTTCTCGCATAAATATAATTTTTGTAATGGTATTTGCAAAGTAATGCCTAATCATAGATACAGATACAGAGTACCAATTGACTACTTTATATATAGAAATAAGTAAGATATTTTATTTTGTAGTATGAATATTTATCCTATTATTCTTTTTCGACATATATAGGAGTTTTATGCCATCTATAAAATTGGACTGTTTCTTTATTGTAGAATCATTTGACTTCACATGATCAAAGACAAGCATTTGTCTTTATAAGATTATTAATCACGATTTAACTATATAATAAATGTGTTTTTATTATTTATTTATTTATTACAAATCAATTTCTTCGAAATATTAAGAACAAGACTTAATTTAATTTTATTCTGAGACCAAAGTAAATTTATATGTTTTTTTCTTTGAGGTCTTGTGAATATAAATACAATATATGAAGACGTCTTATTTGGTGGCCGTATCATTTACGTTAGCGATTTCTTCTAGCATGTTCATTCTGAAAACTTGACGTATTTCTTTATTATTTACGTAGTATTAGCTATTTATATTTGGTTATACAATTTTTTTAAAATTTATTCCACAAATTTTCAAAAAAAATTAATTTTATTAGGGTCTCCTGCTACAGCTTGTTCATTTACATGAGACTATAAAATTTTATTTCTTTATTCTGCTTTTGATTCATGAAACCTGGTACAAAATGTAGAAGTCCAATCTTTAGTAATTGGATAAAGTCTGAATGCATTAAATTGCGGATGTTTAGATATTTTCAAAATACATTCTTTATCCTATCGTTCTAAATCTGCATTCTTAAAATTCAGCTTTTTGTGAGACGAACTTCATTAGCGTACCATCTCTGAGGATGACATATACATACATATAACTGAAAAGGCTTAGCAAATTTTACTAGATGGAATGAGTAAATACAGTAAAACGATTTAATTTAAAATGCGGTTTGGTCTGGTGTAGTTGAGCTTTTACACTTAGGAATAAAATGTGTCTTATTTTCATTATGAAAATATTACAGTAATATTTTAGCCAATGCATCTATTAAATAATTTTGAATTGATTTAGATAATTTGGTGATATAGATGATTGAGAAGGGTTTATGAATTTATCGGCAAATTTAGTTAATTCTGTAGAATTATGTTGATTATCGGAATTTATAGTTTCATCTTACAACATCAGATGCCCAACTTCTTATGTTGAAAAATATTAGTATGTTTATTAAATTCTAATATTTTTTTAATAATCACGGACTCAATCATTATATTTGTTTCAAACTTCTTACCAATTAAGTTAAATTTCAATACCTAATATGTTTGAAATGTTGATACTTTACGTTTAGTTCACGCGTAGTGACCTTGTTTTAATCGGTGAAATTATAGCAATTATTTAGGTTTGAGCCAATAAAAATGATATTCGAAATGAAACAGACGAACTATGGAATTAAGTCTTTATTATTTTCTAAAATATTTCCTTCCAATTGATTGTTATGTTGAAAGAAAAATTTTTAATTTTTTAAATTTATCTAGTAAAACATAGTCCGATGAACGGTTTGACCTTTTACAGATAATCTTAAGTTACCTTACTTGTCGTGGAAGTGTCCTGGCTTTCTTTGAAGCAAGGCTATCGTGCTGTATCCATTATCGAGATGGCCTGTTGTGTTCAGAAACTTAGTAATGACAGTGTAGACGTTGCTCAACTGTACGTGTAGAACATGATATACGAGGTCATCTAATCTGTTCATGATGCTAGATCTATTTTCTTGATATTAATTATTCGGTCTTTCAAAACAACATTATTAATTTTATTATAGGTTTTTTTAAGGAGCATTGTCGTTGAAATAATATATATATATATATGTATATATATATATATATATATATATATACATACATACACACACATACAAACCAGGTGTCCAATGACTGAAGCAATTTAAAGTTAAAATGTCTAATTAACATATAACAAAGCTCTATCGTAACTGAATTACAAGCATTCGTAGTTTCAGATAACCCTTCTAATGTAGGTGTTACATACTTCTGGAAAAAATTCTCAATAAAAATCGTTTAAAAAGAAGTCGCTTTATTGAATTAGTTGTTCAAAATGTCCACCCAGTTGCTATATACATAGTCTAGCTTTTCAGGTTTTTCCATAAAAAATAATCAATGGGATTTAAGTTTGGTGACGTTGGCGGTCAGGAAACTTCTAAACCTCTTCCAATCCACCGGTTCGTATAATTGCGATTAAGAAAATCTGTTAGTTGTCTATCAATGGGCGGAGGCCATCGTGCTGTATTCATATTAAGAATTCAGTAATGTTAGAAGAATATTGATTATAAACGGAACATTGAGATAGTCATCAATTATACCACACCAAGCATTCACTTGTATTAGTAGGGTGATCTAAAACTTAAAATGCTTGTAGCTTAGTTACGATAGGCATATATTCATTAGACACATCATCCTTAAGCTGTGGCAATCTCATCATTGGACATGATTGCCACTTATATGTTTACGAGTTTATGCATTCTTTCCATTCAGACACTATTCATATTGCTAGTAATAAAATTTCAATTACTGCACCCTTGTATTTCTGTACAATGTTTTGAAAAATATGTGACTATGACTTTCACATGTAGGAGATTAAATATTACTTGAAATGGAATTGTTAGTTCTTTAGCATCATCCTCACTGAATTCAAAATCGAATATTAACATTATCTTTTACGCTTTTCATTCCTAACGGTGCCTGTTAACTAAACTGAATTTTTAATTTGTGCGTTACACGAAAAGTATGCTAGAAAATATTTGAATATGTAAAATTGTCTGATCATGAAGCACTTTATATCACTCACTACGCCTCTTTCTCAAAACAAATCGAACATTAATACTAAATTAAATAATGTTATTATAATTTTATTTCATTTCAAAAAAGGCAAATTTACGTCATTTTATTACAATTTCAAACTAATTATTATATTACTACTATTATTTTTTGGACGTGTTGTATATTTATAGTATAATATGCAACAAATGTAAAAGTGAAAATTATTTTTAGTTTTTTTATTGAAGTATAATTACAATTAAGATAAGGTTCATTATACTCTTGATTAACTAAATAATATTAAAACTGCTCCCGATAGTAAATAATAATCAACAGAGTACGCTAGGTTCGATCGACCTTGAAATTAATCTCTCTTTCTCATGTTTGAAATTGATTGGCTCGATTCTGATGAGTAGTGACGAGCTATCGCTGGTTTTAACCCTTTTCAGGTCTTCAGTTGACTAAATCTTTATATGATGTTTTGTCCAGTTATATTCTACCTGTTTCATTTTTCGGTGTTAATTAGGTTTTTTAAAAGCACCTACATTGTAATGTCACTGTGTTGCTTTCTAATATGTCTTTTGTGCTAGCATTTCTTCTATGGCTTTATTAAAAAGTAGACAATTAGGAATTCGATTTGTTAATTTATTTTTTTAGAGATTTCATGCTATTAGGAAATAGATCCTTTTCAGTTCAATTTTCATGAAAAATATTTTTCATTCGTCAATTTTTTCCTTACGAAAGTATTCAACTTCCGATAATAAAAAAATATCTTGCCTTTTCTTGTTCTGTTTTCTACGATGTATAGTAGGAATTTAAATAACAAAAAATAAAAAAAAACAAAAACACTAAGTATGCTAATGTACATAATGAGATAAAATTATTAAAATTAAGGGTAAGCGATATGAAGCGAGTAGTCGATTTATATAAATACTAATCATTTGTAAATATTCAAAAAATATAGTTGTACAGTGTAACAAAATGACAGAATTTGGCAACATTTGCAATAACTTCTGGTTGCATTTTATATTATTATCGAATCCCAAAATTTAGTGAATACTCACCGTTTAAGCCGAACATACATAAGTATTTACTAAAAAATATGTGCTTTATTAAAAAAGTGTTGTGAAGGTCTTTTTCTGCAGTTTTTGGGTTGAGATTAACTTAGCTAAACTTGTTAATATTATTGTTCCACCAAATAATAGTCTCGATATTTTAAATCTGGTAGTAGGGTTAGATAATAAATCAATCAATCAACAATGAAACATTGAAATATTATAGTGTTAATTCATCATAATATAACTGATGATTTCTTGCAAAATTATTGCACAATATCTTTCTTCAGTGATTGTTGCATGGAAAAGTATAAGATCTATAATCGTCATAACTGTAATATTACATATACCAATTTTAACTGAATGCAACTCAGTTTCAATAAAGTTATGACGATTTTCAGATATCTAAACCCTGTAAGTTAAATTTAAAATTTCATTTACGTGATTATTAAGTCAATTACTGTAGGCTATCCTAGATTCAGCACCATGAACGTATACTTTCAGTACAATGCAAATTTTGAGTACATTTGAAGTTTCTTTGAACGCCTCACCACGAATAGTCCTCTAATTAAATGTACGTAATTGGGTCTGAATTATAGCTTTGTTAAAATTACCCTGTACATGCTAATAATTTTCATAAAGGCTTTTTAAGCTTTGCTCAACTTGAACTTTGATATCATCAATAACATTCTTTGCTACTAAAGTAGGCCGACCTATTCATTTTCCGTTTAAAATGCAATGTTTGTTCTCAAAACAGCGTATTTCGGCGTTTGTATTGACTAAATACATAGTAATCAACATTTGCAAAAGGAAACTCTTAAGTAAATTTATCAAAACTCGATTGTAATAAAAAAGCATCTTATTCAAGTTGAAACACCATCATTAACATCCGGTCTAAAATGATCGTATTTCAGGTACATAAATATAATAAAATATAAGTGATGTCTTTTAAAATAGTATAAACTAATCACGAAAAATTGCTTGATACATCTATGTAAAATGGATCAATGATTTCAGATATAATATACCGCAGTAAATTCAATAAACCGAAAACGTAGCCACGTCACAGTCAATCATTTTGGTACATTCAATATTAATAGGTGCGACTATAAATTATCAAATTTGTTTCTTTAATAATTTAAAAATTTCATGGGCTTTGTTCTCAGAATTTTTAAGTATCTGAAATATTTCCAACATGTTTGTAGTATTTTATGAAGGACAATATTTTTAACACAAGAATTAACAAAAACATGTTTCAAAAATTACTACACAACTACTTTTACATAGAACTACTTAGAATAGTATAATATGAACTGAATTACTACATACATTGTTTCCTCTTAAAAAGTCCTTGATTCAAATTTATTATCATATTTCCAAATGTACATATGTGTACAGTTACAGACACTTTTTCGTTTAGAATATTCTAACTATTTAATTCAAGTTAGTTGCGATTAAATATATATGAAGTCTTGAAATTTATTACTTAAAAATACCTGTTTTGCTGATTTATGATTGCTCTTCTATCTCTTTTTCTGTCTCTTTAATGCTCGTTTATCTTATATGTTTAAATTACTATCTAAACATTTATTTTATAACACTAAAAGCCCTCTTCATGTTTGTATTCTCACTTTCAAGGCGCTTCTCATAATTACAGAAAGACATGGGGTTACGAGTAACTAAGAAGAAATAATAAGAAAATTAAGTATTTTCAAGATTTATTTTTTTAAGCTCCTCGACATACATTTATATTCCTTGTGTTTAATAATTTAGGTAAACAAAATAAATATTGTGTTTCAACAACTTCCTTTTGAATGCTAGTTTAAAGAACTTTAATGCTACAAAAGCATATCATTCTCAATGTATACAGCAGGCGAAAGGTGATGATGGATTAAAAAACACGTTGAAAATACAGTAGTTTGAGTAAACGCGATAACAAGTAATTATCAAAATCTTTTAACGCAAGACGACATTTTGACACATGCACGTGGGAACAAACAAGCTCTTAATCGCAGTGGGCCTGTTACGTCAACCGTTGACTACTAGATCAAGTTTTAATATAATACAAATGTGGGATTTTACGCGTTTACACTTCATCACTTTACTGGGATAGTGTTTTATTTTAAGAGTTTCTTTAATGAGGAACTTATAAGTAATTAAAGATCTTTTACTGTTAGTATATCACAAATTAAAATAAAGACATTTAAAGATATAATTATTAACAGAAGAGAAATTTACCTAAACACATCTGTAATTTCCAAACTAGTCCCTGAATATTTGTTCAAATATACATATTTGCGCAAATAAATAAATTTACTTTTAATTAGTAAATAAAAATACGTCGACTGAATATTATTATTAATTATTATTTATTAAGTTTTTACTACTTTTGTGTACTAACTAAAATCTTGTTACAGTTGTTAGATTTCCTAATGGTTATTCTAAAATAATTACAAGAATAAGTATGAAAGAATACTGCTTTTGCTGAAAAAATAAAAAATAATTTATATTATTGTAATATTGTAATAATTACTTATTATATAATATTATTCCGTAATCTTCTGAACGTAGAAGAATTAGAAATAAATTAGAATTTTATAGATACAAAGCAAAATTTCGGTCTATGAAAAGGGACAAATATTAAAATTATGGGCAAATACTGTTAAACTTGATGTATATAATGTTAAATTAACATTTTCAAAAATACTGGATAAATTTTTCGGTATATACCAGACACTTTACGCGTACTAAATCAGGTTTTTGCACAAGATAATTTACATTATTAATTACAACTTTATAAACGTAGGGGCTTAGATAGTTAGATAGGAATTGCAACGTATCATATTCTTATCGCTGTTTAGACGTGGGTGCACGGGATTTTATTTATTTCTGTTCAGGTATTCAGTGTATTGCTGATTATTGTCGTAAATACACATCGAATGCAAAAACGTATCGCTAAACAGAAAATTGAAATAAGTGTTTATTCAACCTATTTAATCGATTTCGACGCGCTGTGACATAAAACGTATTTCTCTGCTTGTTATGTTAATAATAAATTTTAATTTTGACATCAAATTTACTTATTATGATATTTATATAGTACAAAATTCAGAAAATGTTTACTTTACAACAAAAGGCTTTCATGTTGGAAAATTATTTTCGAAACGAAATAAGATTATTGAAAATGGCAATATTTAAGCTAGCCGATGGTTCAGCGAAAAATTACTGGCTTATCATGCTGGTGGTCTCGGGATCGAGTCCGATGACCTACTGTCTGGGAAGGTTTTCGTAGTTTTCCTTGCCTGTTTAAACGAATGCTGACAGAACATACATATTAAGTCGCACCACGAACGCGGGTGTAATAATAACTCATGGTCTATAAATGCCCCCTGTAATTGACGTTACGCTGTTGGGGAATATAAAAGCATAGATTAATTGACTGTTGATTATTAATGTTGTTTTAATTGAAAACTAGCATACAGAGAAGATTTCATGATACGTTTTTCGAATGTTGTCCTTAATAATCATCAATTTGCAGAACAGTTGGAGAGCAGTATTTTTAGAGAAACAGCATTGCAGATAAAAAGCATAGCGTAGGTAGGCTAACTTTTCGTACTCCAAATATTGTAAACACTTCCTCATTACCTAGACTATCTCAAGAGTTAAGTTTAATACGTTCCACCCTTCACAACATTAAAAATATTTATATTTGCAACCATATAAAATTCAAATGTTTCAAAAACAATAGTTTAACGAAATTATTAACGACGACGACTTTTGAATGGAACTTTTTCCTCTGATGAAGTGTGGTTTCATCTGATTGATTATATTAACAGTTACAATATGAGAATGTGTAGTGGCGATAGTCCCCACTATTTCAGAGAAGCTGTTATATATGCATTGGAAATTGACGTGTTGACGCGTGTATATGGCAATAGGTAGAAGGAGAGTGATAAGTCCAATTTCTTTTTAAGAAATTTCAAATGCTGGGACTTATCGAAATAATATAATGGAACCTTTTGTAGACTAATTGGATGAAGACGAAATTCAAAATGGTTACTTCCAGCAGGATGATGCTAAGCTATATATTGCGCGTGTTAGTTTAAATTACTTCGAAGAATTTGTTGGTGATCGTGTGAAGGAAAAGCCTTTTTCTTCCTCGTTCGTGCGGTCTCGCTCCTTTAGATTATTTAGGATGTTTCTATGTAAAAAATTCAGTTTTTAAAACACTTGTACATATCATGAATAATTTAAAGGACAATATTCATTGTCGATGCGGAGAAATTTAAGATAATATACGAATAAATGTTTTTGGGAGCATGAGAAACACATTAAATTTATATATTCAGTAAAACGATGAACACATTCAACAATTTCTGTAATTTCTTATAATATTATAAATATCTTTATTATTATTTTTGTTCTTGTTGACAATCATGGTGTTTAAGTCGTTATCATTTATTAAATTACGTATTCGGAAAAGAGAGACGTTTTATAAGTTATGCTCATTTCTGGATACATGTTAGAATTAACGCAACGTATTAATTAGTTGATTACTATATATTTACATAGAAAAGATACATATCTTCCGAAGCTCGGACTAAATATTGTTTGAAAGTTAAAATTTAGATTTTTTATTTTTTCCTGTTGAACAGTCACTTTTGCCGGTCTTGTACTTTCCATAAGTGTAGTTATTACCTGGAAAATTAGCATATGAAGGGCTAATTTGCCAGGTAATAAGAATATACGTATAGAAAAATTTTGTGTTATACAATTTCAGTAAATATACGAGGGCGTACTAAGCAGATGCGAGGTAAGAAACGAGCGTTTTTGAAATCGTTTAGATTTTTGAATTAATAAATTCTAATATCGCTTTTATTAATCCTTAGTCAACGACGGTTATAAATTTTTTGGGATGTCAATTCGCATCTATACCTAAAATATTGACTGTTCAATAAAGGAGATACCTGTACATTAACATTTCTAATCAAGAAGGAAAATATCTTAACACTAATAGTTTCCTTTTATTCATTACGATGACAAAATTAGTCATTGAATTATAAGTGATAGCATTTATTGAATTTCATAAGGAAAGTTTGACTGATTAAAGAATATTAGGACTCGTTTTGGTAGTAAATTTCAATATCCAAGTTTCAATTTAAAGAAATCAGAAATAATTATTATAAAAACAAATCTAGCCTATATATACAGGCTAGATTTTTCCGATTCGTTTCACTACCACATAAGTACATTTGGAATATTTGCAGCAAATAATATTTACTTACTCTAGTAAAGTATTTTATTTATATCATTGAAAATATATTTAATAAAAAATAAATTTAAATTCTATTTATTTTTATGTAAAATGTTTCGGTTGTTTTTTATGTTTGTTTATATAAAATGTTAATTAATTAACGCTTATTTGAAATGTTACGATGTGTTTATTTTTGGATTTTATGCTTCCTACAAATAGTCAAACAGCCTAGTAGACATACATACGGATATAATAAGTACTTTTACACATTTGATTTATTTGAAGCTAGATAGTAAATCTTAAAGTTATATTATGAGCATGTTGCTTAAGTACTTGGAATATTGTCATGTCTGAGTAGTAGAAATAAACAGTATTAATTATGCACTATAAATATTAATCTCTAATGCTTTTTTTTGGAAATTTTAACATTGTTATATTAATGTATTAACGAATCGTTAATATTTTTGTATCTCACCTAATGCTCAATACAGTAAATATTTCTTAAATGGTTGTGCGTCTGCTTTCAGTTGCAAGGTTATTAAAGTCCATTAGGCAGGTAATATGTTAGAAGGATCTATCATTATGTTCGTTAATTTAGTTGAATTTGCCATCATAGTAACGTTTGATCACATGAATTTAAACTTACTACCAATAAATTCGAATTAATTCGGTTTATGTGATCAAACGATTACGAATATTATATACACATATATATATTATATATATATATATATATGTGTTATATATATATATATATATATATATATATATATATATATATATATATATATATATACATACAAAGCGATGGCTACCGTGTGTTAGGTATACATTATTTTGTAATTTAACAAAAATGAAGCAACAATTAAAAAAAAACCAAATATATACTTTAGTAATAGAAAATAGTAAATGAGAGGTGTATGTGAAAACATACTTTAAATAATTAATTAATTTAAATATATGATACTAATAACAAATTTTAAGAAAATAGATATAGAAGTATTACAATAAACAAAAATAAATTCAAAACATATGTATAATATTAAAGAAGGTAATTGAAGTGGTCTCCATTTACTTGAAGGCATTACTATATCTGTTCGATATAGTATGTATCTGTATATCATCCAGCTTTTTTTGATTAATGATTGAAGCATTAACAGTTGGGAGCGCAATAGACCGACAATTTTGGTATTTAGTAACTTATGTATATCATAATAGATTAATTGGTACTTCTTATAAAATGGTCAGTTCGCTTGCCAGACTTGAGTCCATTGGATTTCTTTTTGTGGGAATACTTGTGCTTCCTACTCCGCCTACAAATTTAGATAATTTAAAACATAAGATTCGGCAAACATTTAATTCTGCTACAATCAATATGATTGATTCATGTGTTACGTCGATGGTGATGATTTTAATTATTTGTAAGAGATAAAATTTTATGATTATTGTGGTGGTACTCCAGAGGATGGATTATGGGGGGGGGTCATTATAAATTGCTTCAGTATTTCTGCACATTTGGATAAGAGGAGTACTATGCAAGACGAAATTAGTTCTGGAAATGGTAAGGTCAAGTATGATAGGAGCGAGAGGATAAACGGAGTATAAAAAATAAATAGTGAAAAGTAATTGAAGGGAATCATTGAAGCCGTGAATAAATTTTAACAGAAATCATACTAAATGAATCCGTCGACGATGCAGTAGGGACTACACTTCATGTCTTCTTAACAACTATAATCGATATTACGTTCTAGATAAACATTCTCAAGTCTATAATTTATGCATTTCAAAAAACCTCCTTGAACGTTTTCTATAGTCAAATTCCAAAGTTTTTCACTTTATCAACTTTTCTGAGACTACAATCATTCATGTAATATATTGAGTGAATAGAATGAACCTTCTTCGTCTAAGAGATAAAACAGCTTAATGTTTAATTGCAACTTATATACAGAGCACCACCGAGAAATTACATCAACATTATATTATAACTCAAAGACATCGTCCCAAGAAGTGTTAGAATGATGAACTTTTAAATCCTCCGACATGTCCTGTAGCGGTAATAAGTCATTGATGAAAAGAATGAACAAAATTCCAGATGAAGGAGAATATTAGAATGACTTATAGCCATTGTAATAAACATAATTTGGTCTGTTGGTTACGAATAACATTAAAAGTCGAAGAATGGAAGAACTCAAACCAAAAGCTAGCAGGTTAGCAAGTATAAGTGCATAGTCCGTTGCATCAAAAGCAGTACTAAAATCAGTGTAAATGATATCCACTTGGTTACGGGTATCAAGATATTCACTGACCAATTGATAGATGGTCACAAGATTTGTTACAGTAGATAACACTTTCAAAAACCTTAGCAAAATTTGATAAAATTGCTATTGATCTTCAATTAGCACCACGAGCGTTGTCACCTTTTTTTAAAACCTGGACTAATTCTAACGCGTTTGCACATCGTCGGAAAGGTTACAGTTTAAATTATTACATTAACAATTAGTTACCTAAAGCTAATTTTGCATCATGTAAAAGATAGCTAGGGATTAAATTATCACCAGCCATATCCTTTTGAGAAAACTTTTCTAACATATTAATTACCTTTTCTTCAGTGACCTGCAGTAGTGTAAAGGCTACGCTTCCATTTGCGGTGATAGTTTACTTTTAATTTTATATTGGAAATTATATTAGCTGTGAACAATGAAGGATATTTAGATCTAGTTCACACAGAAATATATTTGGTGACATGTTCATTTAAAATGTCATAAATAACAAAACAAAAATTTGACATCAGTAACATAAGTAAAACGCTCCAAAAATAACCATCAGCATCTGAAAGATCATTATGTAGGTGAGGCATATCTGGTCGGTGGAAATTATGTCGACCATTTCCATTAGATAGATAGAGACGCAAGCTGATAGACCAGGATTATAGAAAATTCCAGAGATATGCATAAAGGCGACTGGCAAGATCAACTAGAACAAGTGAGGAATTATTCGAAGTAACAAGATCAAGTAGACAATAATTGGTTTCTCAAGATGTCAAGATCAGTTTTCAAGGTTTCACGAAAAAAATCAAACTCATCATTAGAACTATTAAGTGGAATATAAATAGCTACAATTCAAAATGTAACTGAAACATATTTGTGAGAATAGATAATATGAATTAAAGGAACAACAGAGGAAAAGCAAGAATTGATAAGTATTTTATAAGAAATTTTATTAGGCGAAGCAACAAATTTATCATATCTTGAGACACTCACAATGACATTATCTATCTGCAACGCGGAGTATTGGTCATGCTAATATGAATTGTAATTTACTCATTATTATCACTGTATGTTTTCTCGTTGGAACTAAATATAATAACATTTTTCACCATATTTCTCAGATATTCCATGAATTATATGTTCAGTATCCAGAACAGAAACATATAGAATTGTTTGGTTCCAACAAACTAAAACTCTTACGTCTTCATGAAGTGGAACAATAAGAGGTTTCATGAAGACGTAAGAGTTTTAATGTTTACAAACTTAAAACTGTTTACAAGCTGGTGTTTGTGTAAACAGTTTTAATATAAAGTTTACGAGCCTCCGTAATTGAAACATCAACACAATCTATCTTGATAGTTTTGTCATAAATACAGCAGCTAACGAATTTGTGAGACTGCATCACAGCAAACACAAGAGGGCATTTTCAAAAGACTTTTTAAGTATAATAGCAAGTGAAACTGCAAAAATCATACACAAATTTCATACCAGCTACTTACGAGGGAGCGTTTTTATATTCGCGGAATGAGCGGGTTGTAGAGGGGTGAGTAGGCGCATTGGGGGCGTGGCCTGTGCAGCGACTCATGATTAGTATAAATACGAAGTTTCATTGTTATTAGACAGTTAGTCTTTGCGCTATCGTCAACCAAGTAACATAATCAGGAGTGAAAAGTGAAATATGGAAAAAATCGAATATCATGCCGTTATAAAGTTCCTTACCAGGCAAGGAAAATCAGTCGCGACCATAATGAATGAGATGTCATTGGTTTACGGCGACTCTTGTCCAGGAAAAACCATGGTGTACAAGTGGCATAGTTTATTTAAACAAGGAAGGGAATCCCTTGAAGACGACCCGAGGCCGGGCAGGAGCATTGAGGTGACCACGCCAGCACTTATCCAAAAAGTTGAACAAATTGTACTCGAAGCTGCTCGACTAAAGAAGAAACAACTCGCAGAAATGGTTGGAGTATCCGATACAACAATTTTTAAAATCCTACACGATCATCTCGGCATGTCTAAGGTCAGCGCAAGATGGATGCCGAGAATGCTCACGCCGCCGCAAAAACAACAGTGCGTAGAGTGTTCGCGTGCATTTTTGGACCTCTGTAATGAAGACAAGGATGGTGTATTGAGTGGAATTGTTACTGGAGACTAAACTTGGATTCATCATTATGAACCTGAGTCCAAACAAGACTCCATGCAGTGGCATAAAAAGGGCACAGCACCTCCCAAGAAATTTAAAGTGTCACAATCAGCTGGGAAACTCATGGCAACGGTATTTTGGGACTCGGAAGGAATATTGTTGATTGATTATAAAGATAAAGGTGTTTCTATAACCGGAGAATATTACGCTTCAATATTAGAGCGACTAAAAGAAGCCATTAAAGAGAAAAGACGGGGAAAATTGACAAAAGGTGTTCTGCTTTTGCACGACAACGCGCCCGTCCACAAGAGCCGCGTTGCGTTAGCTGCCCTGCATAAGGTGGGCTTCGAAATTGTGAATCACCCACCCTACAGCTCAGACCTGGCCCCGAGTGATTATTACCTGTTTCCGAAAATGAAAAAAGAGCTGCGGGGTAAAAAATTTACTGCCGATGATGAAGTCAAGGAAGCAGTTTCGGCGTATTTTGCAGATAAAGAGAAATCATTTTTTATGAGGGTATAAATAAATTAATTGAAAGATGTGAAAAATGTATCCGTCTTGCAGGTGAATATATTGAAAAAGAAAAATAATTTGGTTTTTTTATTTCCACCCCTTGTCCCCCATTCCGCGAATATAAAAACGCTCCCTCGTACTTGTAAAGAACAGAAAAAAGGAATGAGAAAATTTACATTAAATTGCATTACCATTAAATATATGCTAAAAGAAATAGGATAATTTTCACTTTGTGTTAATGTAAATTATAACCGGAAAAACCATAAACCAACCACACAAGAAACTAGTTTTGATAGAGCTAATATGTACGCATGTAAACACTCCCTAGAGATATGTAACTAATGTAATTGAAGTAGAACGGTATGAAATGACAGATTACACTGGAGAATAATTTTTAAAACAATTTCTGTTGAATTGAAAATTGAATTTTTCAGATGTTTTAAAGTTAAATATACATGTTAATTTCCAAACTGCAGTTAGATTTCTTCTATCACGTCAAGTTTTTCTCTACAGCTTATGTTAATGTAACTACTCTGTGAGCAGGCTGAGCGATTCCATCTAGATTTGAAAATCATGGACGCACAGTTCAGGGTAGATGAGATGTACATATGACTGCTAACTATTGTTGGAGCATCAAGCGAGCTTGTCCACAGAATGAATACTCCAGTAAAAGCAATAAGTGAA
Source organism: Dermolepida albohirtum (assembly GCA_031893035.1). NCBI lineage: Eukaryota > Metazoa > Arthropoda > Insecta > Coleoptera > Scarabaeidae > Dermolepida > Dermolepida albohirtum. Next base: position 84,521 of record JAVIWB010002676.1, read on the forward strand.
AATGTTTACTTTAATATGTATGTTTGCTGCTTGGTAAAAGAGCTTACTACTTATATGAACACAATTTAATTTACAGAAGCTATATATAGCCTTTGTATGAATAAAATTATTCTCTGTGAATAGTATATTTGGTAATTTTTTCCTCTATTTTTCTTTCTATGTACATTTTGTATGACTTTTAGGACAAAGAGAGGGTAGTTCAAAATGTTAACGTGATAGATAAAAGCTGAGGTTATTTTTGGATTCAGATGCCAAATGTCAGATCTAGTTAAACGAAGTTTATGTTTTCCAGTGTTATTGGTAAATTCATTAAAAGTATTTTAATATAGTAGATAATATTAATTGAAAGAATAAACAATGTGGGAATTAAGTTCTAGAAGGAATTCTCTAGTTGAAAGTTACATGAAAGGAGAAAATTGAAAAATAATTATAATTTTGATATGTGTAAAAATGGGTTAATGTGTGATTTAAATGTAAAATTTTTGAAGGAAAGAAATAAAAGATACTTATTAATTCTAGCATTTTATAAGTTAATTTAATGTTAATTTGTAATTTTAAAATTAAATTATATTATTTAATAACGAAATTCCTATTCCAAATCGATTTGCTTTTGTGAGACTCTTATCAATCTTATTAGTTCAAAGCACTTTGACAATCGGAAACTGTAAATACGAGTGGCTTTCAAATTTTTATAATTTTTAATTTGTCTTCTATATATGTAATTATCCTATTAAAAACAAATAAATAAACAATTATAATGGGAAAGTATTTTAAGGTGTAAATAATTTAATTAATTAATTAATTAATTAATTTAGTATACCTAAAATTAAAATTTTGTGTTTAAGAGTTTATATTATTGGTTAAGGGATTATTTAGACAATTTACTTTATTAATTTACATTTTGGTAATTGTTTATTAAAATTTTGTTAAAAGTTTAATATTTATGAATTTTAAATATGTTATTTTTAATTTGGAAAGATTTCAAATTTTAAAAAATATATAGTGTTATATTTAAAGTTTTTTTTATTGTCAAAGGTTCCTAGCAGACATAGTTATAAAGATAGTTAAAAGCAAAAGTTAGTTTTCAGAAGAGTAAGATTTAAAGTAATTATATATACATTATAATTATATATTATATTTTTCTCATATGTTACAAATAAATTCTGTAATACATGAACTAATTCTAATAAACTACCTACATTCATTTGCAAAACAATATATTTGTAAATAAGGTGCGTACAATTTCTATATATAAAAACATTAAAATGTGCACTTTTTCGTCCGTCTGAAAATTAAATTGATAGATTAGAAATTAATGAAATTTTTCGCGTATGAATCTTCGTCTCAAAATGTAGCATGTGATCGACGGTACTGCATGAAGTATTAATTTCGTATGGTTGCACTATATATTTCACAGTTACAATTTGCGCTGAGTTTCGTAATCAAAATGTGGGGATATGAGGTGAAAGATAATGGTTGACCAGAATCATCAAGAACTGAAATTATTCTAGAAATATTCAACAAACTGCATGATATTGTTTTGAACCACCAAAGAATTGGCATCAAGTAAATAGCTAACATGATAATATTATAATATCAACTGAATTGCGATTAAAACAGTGAAATGATATGAACATCAAACGATAATTTGAAGCTTTTTATAAGAATTAAGCTCATTTTTTGGTAAGATTTGTTACTATTTATCCATTAAATCATAGTAGTCCTCCTACAAAAAGACCAAGACATTTCGATTAAGAAATAAAGTAATTGCTACGATTTTTTAGGATGTAAAGGAGATAAATTTAATAGGCTTTCTTTGAAACGACTGTATTATACCGGTCTATTAGATGAATTGAAGAAAGAACTTTTTATAGACCATCCTAAGTCGTTTTTCAGGAATAGCTATCTTCAATTTGTCTAATAGACCGGTATAATGGGGTCTTTTCCATGATATTCATTTTGTTGAATATTTCTAGAATATCCATTAAATCATAGTAGTCCTCCTCCAAGAAAACCAAAACATTTCGATTAGGAAATAAAGTAATTGCTACGATTTTTTAGGATTCAAAGGAGATAAATTTAATAGGCTTTCTTTGAAAAGACTGTATTATATCGGTCTATTGGATAAATTGAAGAAATAACTTTTTATAGACCATCCTAAGTCGTTTTTCAGGAATAGCTATCTTCAATTTGTCTAATAGACCGGTATAATGGGGTCTTTTCCAAGATATTCATTTTGTTGAATATTTCTAGAATATCCGTTAAATCATAGTAGTCCTCCTCCAAAAAAAACCAAGACATTTCGATTAGGAAATAAAGTAATTGCTACGATTTTTTAGGATTCAAAGGAGATAAATTTAATAGGCTTTCTTTGAAAAGACTGTATTATACCGGTCTATTAGATAAATTGAAGAAAAAACTTTTTATAGACCATCCTAAGTCGTTTTTCAGTAACAGCTTTCTTCAATTTGTCTAACAGACTGGTATGATACGGTCTTTTCCAAGATATTCATTTTGTTGAATATTTCTTGAATAATGTCGGTTTAGAAAACGAGCATTTTCAAATCAGTACGTGAAAAATTGAATTAATTGAGATTTCGGGTTGTATCTCGCCTACCTTTTTATCAGATCTAGCCTCTAGCGGTTTGAGAAAGATTATTACAATATGGCATAATGGCAAAATAATAAAGAAATATTCGTTGCTAGTACTCCATTTTACTAGGTAGCTTCGAGTTGCAAGTCATCTCTTAATTTCGTGAAAACTTCTTTATATTCAATCTAATTTGATCTCAATAATCCTGGTGCGGAGCGAATTAATATATACCAGACTTTTCTGAATGTTGTCTATCGAAATATTTGGAGTATTTTAATCTTAGGTAATATTTTAATAATGGATAGATAGGATTAGTTTCATTAGAAATTACTTTTTTTTTAATTTACCTGAATTATTTCTTCTCCTCTAGTCATATACTTTGTGTAAATTATGGTCTTCGAATTTACTTCCTTGAGTCATTTATTTTCCTACTTGGAAAATAGATAAAATTCAGATCCAGTTCTGTAGAATTTTTTCTTCTTCGATGTTACTGCACTTACAGTCTTTTTATTGTTTACTTGTATTTTATTCTAATATATTGATAGAGTCTAGGTTGTTTACTCTTCACCTTTAGATTAACCGATTTATTATTCTAGTCTATTTTAGCTTTTGTCATTAATACAATAAATTGGTGTTACATTTACTTTACAGCACTTTCATGTTCAATATGGACGCTTCGTTTTCAATTGTCAGTATTCAAAGTATTATGGCATTGTAAACTTTTAATTAGTTTATTCTTATTTATTTTTTCGAATACAATTCTCTATAATACAGTGTGTGTTGCAAAAAAAGAAAAGAACTGTTTTCTCTTCTTATTTGGTTGTCCTCCTGTTCAGCTATTTACCATAATTGTTTTATATTTTCTTATAGTTATTTTATTTTTATGCCAGTTATACTATCTATCTTCTGAACATGACTTTTTAAACTTTCTATTAACAGTGGCAAATAATAATAAGAATAATCTATGCCTTTGCATCCTCCAACTGCTTAATGTCAATTACAAGAGGCTCTAACACACCATGCGTTATTATTACGTCCGTGCTCGTGGTTCAACTTAAGATTTTTGCCTATTAGCATTCGCTTAAAACAGGAAAGGGAAGCCACGAAAAGCTTTTTCGGACAGCAGGCTATCAGCGTCAAACAACAACTTACCACTGAACTATCAGTCGCTAAATAGTGGTTTGTAATATCTTATAAAAATATTTTTCTGTTCATTTCTTTCATATTTTAGTTAGAAAACGATATAAATTTCCGGTATAACACGTGTAAGCACGAAACAATAAATGGAGAAATTATTAGGTTGCTCAGGTATTTCTTAATAACGTTGAATAAAATGATGAACACAATAAACAATTATTACAATTGCAAGTAATTACACTAGTGATTACAAAAATTATTAATATTTTAGGAACTAAGTTTGGAGCAGCAATTAAATTTTTAAGAGTGCTATATGCCTAACGGTTCTGGAGAATTTTCTCCTTCTGTTATTACTGTGAAAACAACGTCAAAGGGATTTATTCCAGGCAAAATGTTTCTTAAAAATGGTGCCCTCTTACATATATGTTCATTGGATAGAAAGGAGTGACAATATATGATCGTCAAATAAAATAAGAGTTAAGAATTATCAAAAAAGACATTGCTTTCGGATATGAGCGTCAAATAAATTCTTCATAATTATTTTGAGATAAACAAAATAGGGTATCAAAACTCCTTTTAGCTATTTAATGTCAGCAGCATATTCGCTGTGCATGTTCGTTCTTGGAAAATTTTTTCTATAAATCGTTACCAGTGATGAAATAGTGGTGTGACAACAGTCTAGATATTGTGTATTTCTGAAAAATATTTTCATAGCTATTGGAAATTATTTTATTATACAGATAGACTAGTTGAATTTGATGGAGCCTGTGGTTTATTCTAATACGTTAAATATGCCTAAAATATTTCTTTCTCATAGAGATCCACAAACCCCGAAATATAGTTAAAGCTCATGTAATTATAAGCAAAAAGAAAATATCCATATTCTAATTATTTATGTACATATTTATAACAATGTACAATATATTTAATCTACACGCATACACACACACACATGTTAGTTGAAATCAAGAATGTTTTCCGATCACGTGATCACTGTCCTATGAAATAAGATGTTGACAGGAAGTGACGATGTCAAATTAAATACTATATTTATATTGCTGTCAGACGCGGTAATGTTTGGAGTTAAGATTAATATAACCTGACAAGTATGTATGTAATATTATGTAATATTATTGAATTGATTATTTATTTACCTCACAAAAAGAAGTAGTTCGTTTATTAAATGAAAAAGTAAATAACATTTTAAATTTTAACATAATAAAATTAGATAAAAATAAATAGTCTAATATAGTTTAGTCATTGATATCAGATTCTGTACCAGTATATACAGAAAAAATAAATCCGTCTTCGTCAAAGTTTGCTTCTCTTTCATATAACTTCTCTATTAATGCATCAGTATGTCGAATACATTGCTTCCAGAAATCAGGTGTGCAGATATTTAAAGATTGCTGTCATATTTTAAAAATATTTTCATCTCCATATTATTATTCATCAACATGTTTATTGTAGTGCTTTTTGCACGTACCCGAACAAGTTCGATTACATTGAATTCACAATGGTATTGTAGAATTCGGGGTACTTCGTGACCAGCTTTTTTTTATCAATTCATCTATTTCATAGGCCTTTTGCTTTTTATGTTGGTTTGCTAATTCAAGCAGTTCACATTTTCTCATCGTAGGTTCATGGTCGATATTAATATTATTCAATCAATAAACTGTTGTTGCTTTTTTCAATTTTGATGTTTACTTTTCAAGTAATACACTGTGGTAAGCCGCATTTTTCATTTTGATTAAAGAAGTTTCATGCAGATTTGGATCTTCCTTTATTGCCCTTAGCAAAAAATCCATATCTCATCGAGAAAGACATCATCCTTTTTATAAGGGAAGGCAACATTCGCTTTATAATTGCCTAAAAAGAAATATCGTAGTGCTACAATATAACTTTTCTCCATTAAAGCTTTGCGATCATTGTCTTTTATAAATTTATGTAATGTAATGTAGTATCGCACAGATATTATTTAAAGTGACATTTTCCTAAAAATGTAGTATAAGCATTTCTTTATGGAAAGATTTTAAGTACGTACGTTTTCTGTACATATCGTATATAATATTTCGAACTTCCATTTTCACCCGCTCATCTATATCTCGTCTTTTTAACTTGCTACGGGGTTTCGTTTTAAGCTCCTACTAGTAACACAGTTTAAGCTTCCTTCCAGTGTTTGACATTAAACACTTTTCGAACAGAAAAACCTAATGATTTTCGAAATTTGTTTTCTAAAGCAACAATGAAAATATTATGTCTTGTACAGAATTAACGGACAATAAAGGTTCTCCGTTGCATTTTTCAGCTTCAAAATATTGCGACAACTTATAAACAAAGTTTCGGCACTTAGAATCAAGACATGCACCTGGCATGACTATACTTAACCTGTAAATAACAAATGTAAAAGCTGTCCACTTAGGTTACCTAAGTGTAAATTTATCAGGATGATATACAAGAAATTAGCTGTTAGAACAAAAATAAATAACAGCGGTAAAATACAACGAATATAACAATATCGGAACCGTAAAAAAGACCAATTTCATAAGTCAAAAATCAAAGCACTATTTTATTTGTATTATACGTGAGACATGTGTGCACATGCTCTGCATACGTCTGTTTTTATATTTTCACGATTCCTTGACAATACGTAGCGCCTAACTCTATTAGAAAAACGTTTGCGCTCTTTCTTTCTTCAACACATCTGACCAATGAATTAGACAAATGCCGGTATATGTTCGTATTTTGCGACGTTATTGACACACCGACAAACTTTCGTGGATCCAACAGTACATACATGCATACACACACATATATGTATGTGCGCGCGCGCGTGTGTGTGTGTGTGTGTGTGTAGATTAAAATTATTGGATGCATTTCAATCGCGTTAGATGAATTTAGTTTCGTGTTTAATACTATATATGCTAACTAGCTTAAACAAACTGAAAATTATTTAGGTTTATTTTAGTGTCTGATGTGCAATTATTTAAATGACTATATTTAAATACACCAGATTTTAGTGACTCATGGTAACTGTTTTGCCTGAAGGTAAATATTTTGGTTAGTGCATAGTAAGTGTTTAAAATTTATTTGAAAATATGTGGCAGAGCGGATGCATCTTTATGCAGTTAATTTATTTCAGAGTATGTCTACTAATCTAATGATGTGTTAGTTCAGAACGTAAATAATGAACACATAACTAAGAACAATAAAAAATCTTTTGATATATTTAGTCCAACTTGTAGTATTATAGATATTTACAGATACTTGAGTTTGGAATAAAACCTTCTTACAGATATTTTGTATTTGTAATTTCAATTCACCATTATATGTAAATGCACATAAACAGTACAGGTATCTGATAATAAATATAGTCTATCATACTGTCAAATTAAATAAAAAACTGCCATAAAATTACAATATTTAATTTGGAATCGGTTTTCGGAATTATTGAAGTCTGTCATAAGTTTTTTAAATTTTATTTTGGCTGATCTCAAGACAAAACTTAAATATGAAGATTTTTATTGAATTATTATACCTGTTTTGAAAAATATATTTAACTGAATTTACCATGACATTTTTTACGCAGTAAGACTATAGCAATGAACGAATGAACAAATTTTTGATTAATCTAGTACACGCAACTTCAGATATGAATTTGTAATTATTTATAAATCTTTCGAATTAATTTATTTAATGCTGATTATTTGGAGTTACAAGGGCGGCAGAAAAAAGCAACTGTAAATTAAATATAATGGGAATATTTGACTTTTAAGTTCCATGAAGGTTTACGTTTCAGCAACAAACATATGTAGGAAACAAAAAATGCATTTCTTATTTCATAATCGCATATGCATTTAATATTGTTATAAATTTTGTTATCAATTTGTTTTATATAAGAAGTGTTTTTGCTTTTCTCGTATTGATATAAAATGATTGTTGACATAGACCGTCTCAATGATTTAATTTCAAAAACTTATCTTAAACAAAGATCTTCAGCCAAATTCATATTGAATTTTTATATATAATTCTACAACGATGCAAAGCAAAACATTGTATGAAAATACTACAGATGTAACAACCAACTAGCAAACATCGAAAAAGGTTTGCTATTATCTGCCGTTTTCCATGGTATAATATTAGCCCGATGTACAGAAGTTATCCATTGTACTGAGATATCATGTCCGCGTATCGACAACATAATAAATTACAGACTTGTTAAGTTAACCCCAATAATGTGTCGAATTGTTAAATCCTTAGTTCTATTAAGAAGTAAGCAACTTGAAATTGGTTAGTTTTGATGTAAAATGTTAGATAATGTGGTTAATACGAAGAGAGGCTCACCTATCCCTCGAATGAATTACAATATTTCAATCGGAATTCGAATAAGTATGAAAGCCGAACCCTCTAACTCAGTTAATTCAGGATACGATTAACTTAATTTCTTTCTCGAAAACAATACCCCTGATGCAATTTTTAAAATTTAAATTCAAATTTTGGGTCACTTTCTCAAATCAAAATGCCCATATGGTTGTTACCGGATATACCAAAATCACTGGAGGACAGTTCTTATATCTTCAACGAAAAGGGTAAAAAGCCTGTTATTGTAAGTGAAAAAGTTGAAATCTTTTCTATAAAACTGACCAATAATAAATACCAAAGCGGCTACATATGTATTGGGCGAATAAAGATAAATTATTGCATTGTAATCAGGCAGATATGTTGCTCTTTATTACTTATTGAGAACCTAAGGTTCGTAACTCGTCATCTTAGAGATATAAAAGTTGGCGGGGAATTAATAGACTGGGGTTGAATTTTCGTCTATTAAATAATTAATTTCATATATTCTAATTTTTCGTCTAAAAATAAATTTAATATATTTATCCCGTTTAATTTCTCATGTAATGTAATTTTAATAAACACTAACCCTACTTACATTTAATAACTCGAAAATTAATAATACTTGTCCAATATTAAGTATACCGCGAACTAAGATTGTCGAAAACAAATTGGTTGTCCTAAACGTAGTTTCCATCGTAACATTTCGAAAAAAAGATCTGTTTCAATGCAAGACTATTATAAGAGGTGATTCATTTAGAGGTACTCTTCGAAAATAAAAAAAATGAAAACTTCTATTTTATCTTTATTATCATACATAAGAACTACTGATATTTATTTTTAAAAACTTTTTCCTTCAAATGTTGGCCGTAACTGCGCCTAACATTGTCCATTCTAAAGTTCCAATTTTCTGTAACACATTCGAGCATTTCAAGTGGTATTTGGCGAATAACACGAGCAATATTAGTTTCTAAATGCTCAATTATAGCTAGCTTATCCATGTAGCCTTTACATAGCCTGAAAGGAAAGAGTCTAAAAGTGCGATATCACATGATGTAGGCGGCTATTGCACAGGTCCATTACGTAAAATTAAATGTTTACCAAATTGCTCTCCCAATAAAGCCATGCTTTCACGGGCTGTGTGGTAAGTAACGCCGTCTTGTTAGGAATCAAATGTCGTCGAGATTACGGACTTTAATTTCAGGCGGCAAATAGTCCGTTATCATGGTGCGATAACGGGCACCTTTCACAGTTACTTTGCGACCATCTTCCTTTTTGAAGAAATATGGACCAATGATACCACTTGCCCATAAACCACACAAAACCGTGGTTTTGTCTGGATGTAATGGCAGCTCTCGAACCTCTTCTCATTACTCTTCACTCCAAATACGGCAATCGTGCTTATTAACGTAGCTTTTAAGCTAGAAATGGGCCTCATCGCTGAAGAAAATTTTAGTCGAAAACAGTGGATTTTCAAGTTTTTTAAGAGACCAAAGACTGAAACGCTGGCAATTGGTAAGATCAGCCGCTTTCAATTCTTGAAATCCTTGAAATTTGTATGTTTTAGCTTTTAAATAAAATACGCAAAGTTGTGGCATATGACAAGACAAGCTATTGAGATCTACGTCGACGATTTTTCACGGTCATCGTGTACAGTCTCAGTTACCATTGACGTGGTCTAATTGTGGCGTATTATCTAATAATGAAAATCGAGTTCCAAGTTTTTCGATGATATAGTGAATTGTGCGTTCGGTGGGCCGATTATATAGACCATAAGTTGCTCTAAGCACACGAAACACATTTATCGTGAAACGCTGATTTTCGTAATACAGCCGAATAATTTGTAGACACTGTGGCGGGTTGAGTCTTTCCATAATAAAATGTCATACAATATCTAACTAAAATAGCATGAAAGTTTGATAGAATCAAGTTTTATCTGTCGAAAAATCTCTATTGACCCATTAGAATGTCAAGGAACACAAAATATATGTATGTAAATATATCCAATTATAGAGTGTAAAAATTGCTGTAGATGTAACGACACCGGGAACCAATATAAATCAGGACTGAGGTGTCCAGCTCGTTCATTTCATCAAGCACTTAAAGCATGACACTCTCAAAAAAACCTAACTAGTCTTTTCTGCAAAGGAGATCATCTTACTACAATAATGTTTTCAGAATGAGCTTGTCCAAAATTCCATCCTTATCAATATGACCATTTTTAACTGTTTTTTTTAGTCATCATTAAATTTAGAAATAATTGTTTCCAACTTTCTCGTGAAATTAGAAATGGCTTAATTATTACGGATCCTAATTTCTTTGTCTCTTACTGCATTAAATAGTGCAGTTAAATAAATCTCTTTCGTTTACTCAATCTAAAAAAAACCTAATGAAAAGAAATACTTCACATTTTCAAAAGTTCTACATATTAATAGACAGGTATTTCCAGAAAGAAAGTCCGAATGCAAAAATTGTAGTGAAGTGTTTTCTAATATTCTCTTGGATCCTGATTCGTTTTCTGAGAAGGATTCCTTCCAGGATTTCACAAAGGGTAATTCATTCGGGGAAGCATTCAAAGAATTTACGATAACCAGTCAATTCAAAAAGGCATAAATTTCCCTGGTTTTAATCTAAGTTTTATTCCTAATTCTGATACTCAATTTAAATTATTAGCAAATATAACTCTTAGCGTTATACGTTCTGTCAAGTATGCATATTTCAACTGCCCAACGGCACCACATATTTGCGAATATTCATGGTCTTTACATGATAATGGGTGATTTCAGTGCTTATCACCACATTTGGGACAGTTTCTTCGTTTATAAAAGAGGAAAAGATTTACCAGATGCAGATCGTATTATTTAATGCTTATTGCTCGGATCTGGTTTATCTGATAATTTGACTTATCTCGTATTTTTCTCAAATAAATGTCTTAATACTAGAGCTGGATAATCGTCTCTGCATATGTATATCTACGTTTTGATGGGCGGCTACTCATTACTCATTACTAGAGCGGTCAATTTCTGTCACTGTGACAAGAGATATATGTACAAACGAGTATATAGTAAATAACCGACTGAGTAGAGCGATTGGCCTTGTATGAGTCACCGTAAATATTCGGTATATACTTATTACCAACCTGGTGTGCAGACAAGTGTGACCGCTCTACTCATTACTTTAGAGGGTTTATATACAACGTAATTGTCTATCAATGCTATAAACTATAATCGAATATTTTCGTACCTTGTTCTGTAATTCTAAAAGAGCAACAAATTTTATAAACCCGAAGGTTGAAATTCATGCTTTATGTAATTTCAAGTATGTGCGGTATTTTCGGAATCGATTTAATAAATATCCAAATTCTCTTCTTTATAGACTAAAGCCACTTATTTTGAGTATTAATGCTCTGTGCGTTGCTTTATAAATTTTTGGTCAGAGCAAATAGCTACTCTTACACGTATTCAAATAAGAATTAACTTGAAAATGAAATGCGAAAATGGTAGCGTTTTTAAAGATGATAAAGTAATACTATTGCCGTTTCATAGAATTTATTATTAAAAATGAAACTTTAAAGTTACGTATCTTATACACACATTGTATATCAAAATCACTCTTCATGTAACGTCATGAAAAATTTTATATGTGAATTAATTACATTAGTACAGACTTTATTACATATATTTAAAGTGATTTAGAATTTAAAGTTTTTTTTCAATAATGGGCCGGCCAACATTAGCCGCTTTTTCTAGCATCATCACTAGTCGATTATTTCGAGTATTTTCTAGTATCATCAATTATCTATTATATTATGTTTTTTAATATTATTACAGATTATATTTTATTAAACGTTTTTAGATTAATTTCAAAACGAATTTGAAGTGAAAATTATTTGATTGCGAAATATACACCTACCTTTTTTTTCCCTGAGAAGAGTTGTTTACATATTAATTACAATTTTAATTAAAATCTGGAACGAAAGTCGTGCACATACTATAATGTTTATTACATTGATGTATTATCCCCTGAATTAGTAGATTTTTTGTTTGATACTCCTTAGCTGTAAATTAATTCATGTTTCGAATTATCCATTTTATAATCGTTTATACAACGTCGCCAAGTCAGCGGTGATAGGAATAATAGTAAACTACGCCGTCCCTAGTACTAAACAGATTTATTCTTACTTCATAGGTGATGTAGAGTAATCACTGACTAGTTTTAATCAATATGATAAATATAGATCCAAATTAATTAAAACGTAATTTGAAGACACAAATAAGTGTATTGAACGCTTTCTTTCCATTGCAGTTGTTTCATCCTGCCGTTCAATTTATTTCTTTTTCTGTTCCGCCGCTAGTCACAAGACAACAATGAGAAAGATCACAAAACGATTTTCTGTTTCGCAACCAGTTTCTTCGTTTTTTTACACTGATGGTCGGCTCGCATTCCTTCCAGACTGAGTGTCGCCACGTATTGTTTCAGTTATAATAAGATTTTATATTTTTAGGGATATTTCAGATTGTTTTGAAATCTACTGATACGTAAATATTTGAATTTTATCTTATTTGATAAGAACTATATTGTATATGTTTATACATAGAATAGCACATCGCGGCAAAACCAATAAATGATTTTATTTGTTCTGTTATGTATTCTGACAGTTTGTGTGGATTTAATTTAAATATAATTGATTAAATTTACTTGACTTTAAATCTAGAAATATTAAAACTATTAATTTCACAAAATTTACTTAATTAGTGTTATACTAAATATCATCTGCTTAACTTTTGGAAATTTTTGATTGAAGTAAATTTGAATAAAGCGAAAATAACGTATACGCATTTAGTTAATACAGAAAGGGAAGTTGATCGACAAATTTATGATATATGTATGTTGTACCTCACGGTTATTAAAATTATAGAACTATATTATTTCAAATTTCTATTGTAAATAAAAAAGTTTTATTTATTCATTATTCATTGTTTTACTTAATTTTGATTTTTGCTTTTATTTTATTTGATTTTATTCGTAATTTTTAGCTTTCTTTTACAGCAAAAGACCTTTCGAAATAAAGCAAATATAAAAAAAAGTTTTGCAGAATTCGTATTTCACTCAAACTGTACTGTAGGTTGTTTTATTATATTATAGTATATAGAAATTTTCTGTTGTTATCAATAATCGTTTAAAATAGAAAGCACTTCTGTTGAGTGCTTAGTATCATTATCAAACAGTGACAAAAATCCTCATTATTTTTATGAATAACAGATACATAACTTGAAAAATTTAATTAAAATTTTTTAAAAAGATATCTCAATTTTATATATGAACCAATGAATTTTAAGTATTCATGCCTTACGCCAGAAATATATTACTTGTATTAATTTTCTTTTATTTAAATTAAAAATTTTATTTAAAATAAAATTTTTGGTTTGTTTTCAAAGTTAAGTGCAACATTTTAAACAAACATCTGTAGTCGCCATTTTAATATTTAATTCTTGACAAATAGGAAACTATGATTTTTAAATTAATGAGGCATATTTCGAAGATTAGATGAGAGAATAGGACAAAGTAAAAGCTTAGCTCATTTTGCCTATCTAGCAGAATTTGTTTTTTTAAAAGGACAAGGCGAAATACCAAAAGAAAGTTTTTTTCAATAGATCATCGTCTTATAATTATGTATTTTGCTTTGTAGAAGAATTCTTAATACTATTATTATCATCACATATTTTTTTATGAAGAAATACTACGTCTGAATAAACTGTTACTCTCCTAGCGAAGTAACCGAATTTATAATTTTATACAATTAAAATTTAGTTTAATGCATGGTATCAGTAGCAATACAATTCATAAAGATGTCATTTTTATGTTCATTTCAGTGTTATTTTACTCACGGTATCCTATAAAAACAACAATAGAATGTGTCGCTCTTTGTATCGTTATCTTTAAAATAATACAGCAGGTACTAGTCACCATGCTCGACGTTTATGAGATAATATTTCAGACGGTTGACTTAACTAAAACGTAAGTTAAACAGATTAAGATATTTATTACCATGCTAGAAATGTATATTTAAAAAAAACATTTAATTTCGGTTCAAATATATATACAAAGGAAGTTCGGCGTCGTTATTTATTATGGTTTGAATATATACTTACATATATGCATGCATACATATATAAAAGTCATTTATGTTTATTGTTCTTCCGTAATTTGGATTATTTTAACAATAAAGGAAACCAATTGTCTTCAACATATTATTTCAAATGATTTAGATTTGATAGTATAACGATCTTTAAGACAAAAGTTAGTGGTCAATTTTGGGAATTAATTTGTGATAACTATTCTCTACTGAATCGTAGTTGCATATATATATATATATATATATATATATATATATATAAAATTGAGGTATACTAAAAATCATTTATTTATATATATATATATATATATAGTAAATAAATGATTTTTAGTATACCTCAATTTTGACACACAATTGTTACTAAAGGGGTCAATATTAAAGACTGGGATCATAGTGTTAAATGGCGGAATAGTTCAAATTTTTTCTTAAATTAAAAAAAGAGACCGCATATGAACTTACTGTTAGAAAACATGTAAATATATGTAAAATTACATTTAAGCCGCGTTGGAACGATCAAGAACAAAATTATTACAAAATACGAACTACGATAAGAAAATGTAAACATGCATTTTGCAGAATTTTTGTTTTCAGAGCGTATATGTGAAGTTTTAAATACTTATTTCAATTTTCTTGAATTATGTGTGTTAATTAATTTTTTATTATATTTAATAAATTACGTATATAGATAGTCCTTGGTTTACACCAGTTCCATATACGTCGATATAAAAATAGCCCCAGTGCGTATTTTTCCGATTTTTCTGGTCTCAGTGGGGAAGAGGAATAACACAACTAGATGTGTTTATCAAACGGCAACGGCATGCTTCTATTAAACGCAATATTTTTATTTATTATTGTACTTATTTTTTCTACTTCTACATATTTAGCATTTTTAAAAATGTGTACATACAAAAGAATAAAGTAAGGAAACATAAAGTATCTGATTAAAAAAAAGATAACAAAAATCAATCACGCATTGTACTAAAAACGGATGCTAATTGATAGATCTATTACTATTATGCAAAATGTAGACAGAATAAAGCGCTACACTCTATGATAGTAAGTGTAAAACATGTAACAGCCGCTCTCCAATGAAGACTTACAAGAATTAGTCTAGGAATTAAGTCGTTAATATTCGGGGGTGAAAAGGAAGGAAAACAAAAACGGCCGATCTAGAGCGTATTTTTTCAACCATCGAATCTGACGAACTTTGTGATATAAACCAGGATCGAGACTGAGAAAACCAATCCATCGTCACACTAGCTTCATTTTTCCACGTAGTACGACATCGATTCTTTGCTAGATCACTTATGTGTCAACGAAAGTATGGCTTTTTGATACAATTCAATAATTTTTTGTGTGTGAATACTATGTAAAAATACACTATCTAATTCCTTCAGCAATGAAACATCCCAAAAGGTACATTCTAGTAGATGTACGATCATATAAAGTCAGACTTCTTTTTAGGCAGATATAAAAACGGTATACGGTTAATAACTAGGTTTGTCATTTTCTCTAGCCGTAACAGGTCAGGATCAGTTTTAGTAAGTACGTACACTACCGGTCATAATTAATTGCCCACCCGAATTTTATGTGTTTCCTGAAATATGGATTATCTTTCGAAAAATCTGTATTATGATTATTCAACAATATTATTAGTGGAAGTAATTCCATATGAATTTCTACGAAAATCTTAAATTGTTTATGATATATCGTAAAGTGTCATAAATTGGAAAAATACCATAAATGTTATATAGGCTAATCCCTACAGTATTAACAGTTTTACCTGCATTTCCGAAAGGTATTACCAAAATTGTGTTATTGTACTAACTAATTACAATATTAGGATGTGTTATTCAAAAAGGAAAATAAATTTTATGTCAGTCATCGTTCATCTTTTGTTGCGAAAACAGTGAAATAGAGAGTTATTGTGAATATTTAATGCAATGCCGAAGACGAAGGAATTATCTGTTGAAGTGCGTGCTATGATAATTGCTTATCATCGTATGGGTAAAAGTAATCGCGAAATTGCAAAAGAATTACGATTAAAACGCGGAACCGTTGATTATAACGTTAAAAAATTTGAAGAAAGTGGTACATTTTCCAACAAAAGAAGATCTGGACGACGCAAAGCGACGACATCTGCAGATGACCGGCATCTAATACGGATAAGTAGACGCGATAGATGAAAAACAGCACCAGAAATTACTGCTGAAATGAATAGAGCGCGTGCTAAACCAATTAGTGTGTCCACGGTACAGAGAAGGTTAAGGCAAGCGGGTTTATATGGAAGAATTGCGAAAACCACTACTACGAAAGCAAAACAAGATAATACGACTAAATTGGGCTAAAGAACATAAGAAATGGACGATTGATCAGTGGAATAATGTGTTGTGGACAGAAGAATCGAAGTTTGAACTTTTCGGTAGTAAAAGGCGAATATTCGTAAGAAGATCCGCGAGTACTGCCAGAATGTATTGCGCCTACCGTAAAACATGGAGGAGGTTCAGTAATGATTTGGTGGTGTTTTGGTGTTCGATGTGTCGGCGATCTCGTCAAAATTGATGTAAAACTAGGAAAAGAAGACTACAAGGAAATTTTAGAAAATAACGCTGTTCCTTCAGGACTAAGGATTCTTGGCGAAAACTTTGTATTTTAACAGGACAACGATCCGAAACACACTTCTAGATTGTGTGGCGATTACTTGCGTCAACTAGAAGAGCAAGGGTAAATCTCTATAATGGTATGGCCAGCTCAAAGTCCTGATCTGAACCCAATAGAGCTTCTTTGGGAAGAATTGGACCGGAAGGTTCGAGAACGTGCTCTATCATCCACCACTGTACTGTGGGAATAACTTCATGAAGCCTGGGCACAAATTACAGAAGATACACTGCAAAAATTAATTGAAAGGATGCCGCGGTTATGTGCTGCAATTATCAAAAATAAAGGTGGACACATTGATGAGGGCAAAATTTAATAATAATTAATGATAAAGTTTTTATATAAGAAAAATGTAACTATTTTATGTTTATTTTACACTATTGTATTGGTACAATAAATAAATTTTCAGTACACATTTGATAGTTTAATTATTTTGGCTAAAACTAGGGATGGGCAAATAAATATGACCGGTAGTGTATCTACCGGCCGATAATCAGATGCAAATGAAACGAATATTGACATCGGCGATGCATAAAAAAAAGAAAAATAATTTTAAAATGTCAGAAACACTGTTATTACGTAGCCCGAAGTGGATGACTTTAGTGAAAAGTTTATACCATTAGGTATGTTTCCGCATTTATCTCGGTATTCGGTCAACAATGTTCGCTGTCATCAAAAAATGTTCTTATATCTTGAGAAAGACATTTTGACATTTACAGATTTAACACGGGCATAGTTAAAATAATCTATGTAAATAGATAACGGATTTTTAAAAACACCATTACAAATTTGTTTTAACACAGTAAAATCAAAATCTAAAACACTCAAATTTTTTGTCCTTTATACATACTTATAACAGCAGTAATCAATTAAAGTTAATATAACCCCTTTCCACAATAATTTTCGTATTCTGTATACGTATTTCGACAACTAAGTTTTCATAATTAGCAGCTAATTAATCACAGTGTCGCACCTGGAATTACGGCAAAATCCGCAGAAAGACAGTATTAGTTCGCAAGCCCGTATTAGACTTACTTGTGAATTGTATTTAGCCATTAATTCTATTTAATACTTTCTGTTCATTGGCTGGAGGCGTTATATAAACTTTTTCCTTCAATAAACGACAAACGAAGAAGTCAAGGCGATTCATATCTGGCAACTTGCAGCCCACGATATCGGTCAATTTCGCCCGATTCACTTATCTGGAAAACGTTCGTTTAACCACGGCCTTGTAATTCTTACATTATGCATTATACATGTTGGATTTGTCATTTAATGGAACATTATCCAATACTTCTTCTGACACATTATGTATTTATTTGCATTTAGTCTATTCGGAAGAAATATTGGTCTTACAATTTGAATGTTTAAGATGCCTAGCCAAACATTCACTTTGGTGTCGAAATTCTTGAATTGCTCAGCGATTATCATCCATCCAAAAATGGAAATTGTGATTGTCGAATTTACCTGAATCTCTTGTGAACTTGTAATCGTTAGTCTATAAAATAGGTGATAAAATGTTTGGGTCTTTTGAATTTTGTTTAATGTTGCAAAATATTATTCCTTGCAAATTGTCATTTTAGTATAATAGTTGTACTTTTGTAACATGAAAGTTTTCCGTAAACCCAGAAAGAATTGTTGTGTACTTGAAATGTTCATTTTCTGGACTATTTGTGTAGTGTTGCGAGTAGGCTCCTGATAGATAATATCGAAAGTTCCTTCTTCAACTTGGTTAGTACGACGATGTCTTGGTCTACCTGCAACACGTTGACTGGCAACAAATGTGCTTGTTTCACAAAGTCTTCGAAATGTATTGCTAAATAGGTGTTACCATTGTGGATACTGTATTGCACATTCGTCTTTTGCCAAGTGCGCGTATCCATTACAAAACCAAAATACCATATGCATATCAGCGTATTCGTTAAAAATGCGCATTATAAATTGTTTGGGATATCACAAAAATGAGGTAAGTAATGGTAGCAAAAATAATGATCGTTAAACTAACAAACGTAAAAATTTGACAAATAATTATTTTTCAATTACAGATATTATTCTGGGCCAAGTTTGTCATATGTACTTTAACGGAAAAAAGCAGGTAAAGGAATGTTTAATAAGGTAAAATATTTCCATCAAACTATTAATTACACCTGCGTAGTGTTGCATAATTTTATTTGACAGTAAAAAAATATGGTTGTCCACAGAAAATTTCAAAAAATATTTTTTGTCGCACATTTTCAATGTTGATGGTCTCATGTATCTTAACGACTGACAATACAATATTTTTGTATTAGGATTGGCGATTAATCATAGAATCATCGTACCTGACGATTATCCGTGAATTTTTAACCACCGTATATTATTAATACAATAGCTACATTTCTTAAAAATAACACTTTAGATATTTAGAGAATAAACGGAGTAAGATTAGGGGTTGCACTTTTATCGACCACTTAATATACAGCCTATGATATAAGGTCTAGTAAAAAGAAATCCATTATTTTTCCAATAGATGGCTTTAGTAATCTGTATCTCGCGTTGTATAAGTGCGATCGCGTTCCGCTAGATGGCGTTCGAAAGATAAGATTAAACGAACTTCTCAGACAGTTTTGTGATTACTTGACTTAATATTGTTTGAGCGCGCGTCAAAGATGGACACCAGCAAAGTTAAAATACGCCATATTTTACAGTTTTTCTTCGATAAAAACGCAAGCCAGGCGGCTAAAAATGTTAATAGTGTTTATGGTCCTGATACTGTAACAATCAATCATGCGCAATTTTGGTTTCGTCGATTCCGTTCAGGTAATCTTGATGTCAAAGATGCACCACGCTCTGGAAGGCCAATTGTCGAAAATATCGATAAAATAATGGAAATCGTCGAGTCCGACCGTCATGTAAGCACTGTTTCGATTGCCCAGGAGCTAAACATTGCATAAAAAACCGTTTGGAACCATTTAAATAAGGTTGGATACAAAAAGAAGCTTGATGTATGGGTGCCACACGAGTTAACGCAAAAGAACCTCATGGACCGAATTTACATCTGCGAATCGCTGCTGAATCGCAACAAAATCGATCCGTTTCTGAAGCGGATGGTTACTGATGATGAAAAGTGGATCACTTACGACAACGTCAAGCGAAAACGGTCGTGGTCGAATCGTAGTAAGCCAGTGCAAACGGTGGCCAAGCCAGGCTTGACGGTCAGGAAGGTTTTGTTGTGTGTTTGGTGGGATTGGCAAGGAATTATCTACTATGAGCTGCTTCCCTACGGCCAAACTCTTAATTCGGACCTGTACTGTCAACAATTGGACCGTCTGAAGGAAGCAATCGCCCAGAAGCGGCCAGCTTTGGCCAATAGGAGAGGAATTGTGTTCCATCAGGACAACGCCAGGCCACACACATCGATAGTGACTCGCCAGAAGCTCCGGGAGTTTGATTGGGAGATTCTTATGCGTCCACCTTATAGTCCGGACCTAGCACCAAGTGATTACCACCTGTTCCTGTCTATGGCGAATGATTTTGCTGGTGAAAAATTCGCCTCAAGAGAAGCTTGTGAAAATCGACTGTCCCAGTTTTTTGCCAATAGGGACGAGGGTTTCTATGAGAGAGGCATTATGAAATTACCTTCAAAATGGCAACAAGTTATCGAACAAAACGGTGCATATTTGACCTAAGTCGGATCATTCTAACTATGCTAAATAAAACCTTCAATTTAATGCAAAAATAATGGATTTCTTTTTACTAGACCTTATATTACGAACTTTTTTTGGACGCAGAATACCAGCCTTAATCTCCTAGTTCTTTCTTTAAAAGATTTATAATTATTTAATCTACCTTTCATATAGGTAAATTTTTTGTGCTCTTCATCCTTTATTACAAAGAACGGATGTTGTACTAGTTGTTTATCCTTAATCATTGCGAGGTCCAACCCAGGATCGTATTTTACAATTTTTCGATGGTGAGTTTCCAAACGTCTTGAAGATAACATAGCGGTAGAGAATTTCGTTGCCATCAAAACAGGGAGCATCGACGCCTGTCCGAAGCATGTGATTATTTCTAACATCTAACTGCTTCATGTGATAGGCACAAATAGCTGCCTAGACGACAAGCGTACATATTTAACGTCGATGGTATGTGAAGCTGGAAGAGGACTACGCGTAAATTGTAATAGAGACTGTGGTTGATTGAAATAATGAAAAAAGGTAAATATAAAACCTCTTTCCGCATCAGTGTTCCTACTCTGTATACGTATTTAGACAACTAACTTGTCATCATCAGCAGATAATTAATTACAGTGTCGCACCTGGCAACTTGCATAGAACAATTCCGCACAACTTCCCGCTAACCACAAAATACACGCTGATCTTGATTATCTGGTGATGATAACAATTTAGTTGTCAAATACCGAATACGAAGATTGATATGGTAAGCGGTTTTATTTATTTTTTACTAGGAACTGAGTTCGTTTTTTCATTTTATCATTGCGTGATATACTGTCAATATCTACTAAGGTCTCTCCCTTATGAATGTTATGTGCCTAGTCACCCTGTGACTTTAACACGAGCAAATATTTACAAAAAAGATTTTCAATCCAGAAATTCTGGTTAATTGTAAAGTATGTAAAATAACATTACATAAGTTATATTGGCTACTCTTGTATTGATATTCGTTCATGAAGTTTTACAAGAGAAGAAATAATATTTATTATTAATTGATATTCATTAATAAATAGTAAGATTCTTTACAATATTTGTGTTATTAAATATTTATATCATTTGTTCAATCTCAACTACAATTAAATGCAAGTGAAATTATTAAAGAATTCAGGAGAAACTTAGTTTTATTTTATAAAATTGCTTTCATTTCAGTTAAATATCAATATGTATAGAAATTTATATTTTAGAAAAGTCATCATGCGTCTTTCAGTAATTCTCTATGTAAATATTTCTACAATTCAATTATTTGTTAGATAAATTAATGTGAAAAAATATATAATTTTTTATTAAATTTGTTTACTGGACTTGTATAGGCAATTTATGCCTTCTTATTTTCCCACTTTTACATTTTTAACTAAATATGTATTTATGTTCCTATGTAATAACTTTTTAACTCGGCGTGAGATTTGTAAATTAGAATTCCAGATTAAAAGTCAATTTAGGTAGTCTAATAATCACTGGCTGTTTGTAGTTGAGGAATTCGAGTAATTTTTTAGACGTTTTCTAATGAGAGATTTTTTTTAGTCGCGGTTATACCTTATAGTATGGAAACAGTGTATTTTAATCTTTATTGTTTTTTGTAATTTCTTGCCTATTTTTTTCCGTGTTCAGATAATAGTTCAAGTAATAAATGAGCAGTTTAGTTAAATCTTCAAGATTAATTATGTCTTTATAATAGTAATAGGTTCAGAGTTGTTATAAAACGACAACGACATTACATATGGATGATATTGATATCAGGTAAGACATAAAACTGCTAGTACTTGCCGCGTTCAATTTGATTAATTATTCTAGGTGGAATATATAGGATATATGTATCTATGAACAGACTTCTAATTGATGTTAATAATTATATATAAATATATAAGTAAGTTCTTTACGATGGGAAGTTAATGAAAGTTATTATTTTCTGCTACGCGATCATTAATTAAAATCACGGAAATTAATTAAAAATTTCTGCGCTGGAGAGGGACTTGAACCTCTATCTGCCATTTTCTAGACGGCTGCCTTATCAATCAGGCGACCAGGCAGTATAACTTTGAGTCCTTTAACATGACATAAATCGCATTATGGAAACAGATCTAATATTTATTTAACACCCGCAGTCAGGTTATTTTGATGTTAATAATTATATATATATATATATATATATTATTATTATTATTATTATTAAGTTCTTTACGATGGGAAATTGATGAAAATTATTATTTTCTGCTACGCCATCGTTAATTAAAATCACAGAAATTAATTAAAAAAATTTTTGTTCTACACTGGAGAAGGATTCGAACCGAAATTATACTGCATGGGGCCTAATTTGTAAGGCAGCCGCTATGAAAACAACAGATAGAAGTTCGAGTCCTTCTCCAAGGCGAAATGTCTAATTTTAAGGTAAATTTAAAATAAACGAATTACCAGCGATACTTTAACTGAAGTGTAGTTATTATGAAAATATTTTCTTTGAATGGAACATGGGCTCTTATGCTTGGCCCCAAGTTTTCAGAAAACGAAACAGAACAGTACTCCAATACGTTTAGCGAACGGTTTCAATCAATTAATCTGTATATATGTATATCTAAACTGCAAATGTTATCTGATTAAATGTGTTTTTTACTACTTGACTAGATTTATTTATTCCTGTCGTACGAAACATTTACAAAACGTATGTGACTTTTACTAAAACAACACACCTTTATAAATATAAAACGTAGTTCTCTTAATAACACATTTGGTCTTTAAAAACAAGAAAACGCTGTAAATAAAGTGGACATATGCACGGTTACTATTTTTATAAAAACTTCCAAAAAGTCCAATAAGAGTTAATTCCTGAATAACGTAAATTTGTGTTTTGTGTATTCGTATTAGATTTTATTACTTATTGATATTATATTACTTATTTACTTTTTATTTTACAGATTAAAAGCATTATAACGAAATTATTATATTGGAAATTTTTTAATGTTTAAATTTATTTTATTTTCAGAAAGTTGGCATTCACATTATTATGCTTTCCAAATAACAGGATTTGATTAATTTCCAGTTACTTCAAGGAAACCATACGGTTCAGTTTAAATAAAAGTAACCTTTAAAACTTAAATTGATGAAGGAAAAGATAAACTATGGGTAATTCATATTTTTTTTAATATTAAATAATTATGTAAAGACCTGCTGGTTAATGTTAACATTAAATTGTTTATTTATGTGCAGTATTTATTATTATATAAAATCTTCGGTTTGCTGTACAAAGAATTAGCATTATACATATGTACATATATGTATACGCATATGCAAAAGTGATTCTGATATTCTGATGACAAGAAAGAACATTCTGAGTGTTATTTCATATATGAAAAGAAACATCTTACACACTTGTACTTAGTAGTTGTACATCCCAAGACAATACTTTAAAAAACTACTACTACAGATAAAACTAACAATGAATACACAATCTTTTTGTTAAAGAAGTTGCGAGAATAGGACGTTATAGAGAATTCGTTTTTCGAATTTCTATCCAAGTTTCTATAATAAGTAAAAATTTAATTGTAGAGTTGTTGCAAAGCATATTACGCTTGTTTATCCCTATATATATAATATAATAATGGAACATTGATTAATATAACAATGGCCATTAAAAGACAAATATTTTTTAATGATTGGATTAAAACTGCGTAAATTGCGTAAGAAATATAATTCATTGTTGTTTACCTTCTACCGCCCTTTGTAAGAAATATATTTTTATCTACATATATTCAGTGACAAAAAAACCCAATAACCCAGCAAAAGTATATAAAGTTTACTGTGTTGAGAATAGTAATGAGTAAGCAATTTTCATTGGTAAACTCTAACTCTCTCTAGAGAAAATCTAATAATGAGTTGCAGCTCCATATAAACGAATACATTCTGTCATTTGCTCGGTTATGCTTCTAATAAGATGCTCTTATAAACCCATGAGAAAGTTCATTCTAAACAAGCTGGCTGGACATCAGATAGCTGTTGTAATTTCATTGAAGTATTAGGAAGCATAGCAAATCTTGGACCTATCATCCAGACATGTTTTACGAGCGAACAGGCGACAGAGCAGACCATTTGATAATATTGTTGGTCTTTTATAAATCATATTCTAACGGCTGAAACATGAGGATGGGCATCGTCTTGGAATGTGGTAATATCGCATTATTAGATACAAGGTATATGGTAAAGGAAGTGATTTCAGAACTCCGTAAATGAACGTTTGGGCATTTCAATAGCCTCGAAGGAGTAGAGAATAGACTATAGAATAACAATGCATTTTATATATTGCCGCATTTGTTCGTTTGAATTGATTTCCTATCGTGTAAAATAAGTACTGCCTCTCGCTAACCAGCATCGTACACTTGGATTAGAATAGTGTAATGCACGGACAGATTAAGATGAACAATATGCTTTTTTTTCAGAAGAACCGCGTTTTTGTTTATGATAGTCGTAGATAATTCCAACGCCAAAGAGGGAAAAGGCAGTTATTTTTCTTTTCCATAAAATGTGGAAATGTACTTACTAGAGGTCTGATGGTTTGGTGTGTAATTATCATAGGAAGTAGGACTCCTTTAGTATTCTATCTAGGTCATTTGAATGCCCACAAGTATATCTGCAATATTCTGGAACCATTCCTTTTACCAAATATTCAAGTGCTATATAATGCTACATTCCAGCAAGACAATGAACGCCCGCCCTCACATTGTAACTATTACATTACGATTCCTACAAGAGACCAACATCAATATTTTCAATTGGCTCGGTCATAAATTATGTCTGGGAAACGATATGTTGAAAGGTTGATATGCTTCCTAACACTTTAATCAACTTAGAAGAACTTCATGACTCTATACGAGTTGCTTGAAATGAGGCAGTCCATAGAAAATTTTATTAGAAGACTACCCGATCGAATAGCAAAATGTATTCACTTACGTGAAGTGACAACGCATTAACAATTTCTTCTATAAAGGGTACGAGTTTTTTAATGAACATTTAATCATTAATTTAATCATTCTCAATACAGTAAACATCTACATCTTCGTTTCTTTTTTTACTACACAGTATGCTTTATCATGTGTGTATGTATTTGATGGAATAAGTTTTTACGTTAATATCCCAAGCACAACTTTTTTGACATTTGTTTGGAAAAATATCGTTAATCAAAATCTAGCAGTATAAGATTTACTAGAAAATGGCCTTAGATGTACTAATTATCTTTCGAAACTAAAGAAAAGATAAAAAAGATTGTCTAAGGTGCGATTTAGTTGTCATTGTTTTACACATTATATAATAGTACTTTATTTCCCTAAAACGAGAAAGAAGAGAGCTTTTCATAAGTCGTTCCATGTGATTGTTCTGCAATTGTTTAATGTGTTTAGTAGAGTTCGTTAACAGTTTGATTCTTTGCAAGGTAGTGTATGAAAATTATCTTTTTCAAATCCCAAAAAATTCCAGCCATTATCTTACCCGTCGGCAGAAAGGTTTTAGTTTTCTTTGGTAGTTTTAAATTTGGTAAATAAGGCGAGTGAGGCATAATCTGAAAGCTCAATAGACTTTTTTCATGAAGATGTTCATGACTGTTGTGATAAAGCATGTTGCCATGATGAATGAGAACTTCTTATGGGGTATTTCAAGTGGTTTCTTTTAAATTGCTTGTAGTCAAGCAATTTCTAAAAAACTCCGCTTTACTAGAGAAAAGCGGCATAATACGATCCATTGATTGGGTAGCTGCTAATAATAATTTACGAAAATTATCGCCTTATAATTTCAAAAAATCATAACCAATATTTCGCGTACTGATAGACATGTCTCCGCTTTCTATAGGCGAGGATTACTATGATATGTTAATTGTTTAGGTTGAACTTTGCATTCAAATGTCATTAATCGTAAGAAATTTTGGCAAAAAGGCTTGGTTCTTGATTTTGATCGCGATTTAATATTCACAGCACCCAACTTGTTAACAGGGTGAGCATGTCTAATTCTATGTGTAAAGTGTGTTGAGTGGAATGCTCCCGATATCAATTCATTGGTCATTTAAAACAATATCAGTAATTGTATTGATCATATCCGGAATTGTTGCAGTCTTTCCTGATATTGGTTGCACATCATAATTGACGGTGATATTACCACGTTTAAATTGCTCAGTCCAATGAAAAGTTGTTATTTTTGAAGGCGCATTGTCGTACAAAATTTGGTGCATGTTAGTCAAAATTTCAGATGTATTTACTCCTTTTAAAATAAATATTGTACTATATCACGAATTGCCAATTTATATATGAACTTTAGAATATTCTGTTGACATACACGATTCGATTGCTGTTACTTTAAAACCAAATATCACAGATTAATAAGTTAATTAAAAAGTTTTTCCAAAAGATAGTTTTAGTAAGCCAGTCACACTTCCTGTGAAATTATCTACGTATGTATTTGTATAGCCTAGAGATAGGATATGAGATTTTCAGAAATTGTAATTTTCCATAACTTTCTGCTTTAAATGGTCACAAATAATTTAGCTCTTTTACATATATACATATTTTTTAATACTTTGAATCCTTTTGTTAGAGGTCCTTTTTTCTGTCTTGTATAGTATATGTACATATACTATTCAATGTAAATTGATTATTATTGTATCAACATATACTTAAATAATTACATTCATCAAATTTTCTAGGTATAATGTGAACGCGACTAATATTGTCCTTGAAAATTTATATTTTTATGAGAAAAGGAAGAAATTATTACTATATTAAAGTAATGCTTTTACTTCCTGACATTTATCCCTTTGAGGAAGTTCATTTTTATGACCTAGTAAAAAGTACATATAAATCGACTTAATATTCTTGTTGGATGTTTACGTGGTAGTATTTGTACACTAGTGATTAGGATCGACGTGGCTAAAATCCTTAGTCAAAATTCTATCTTGTAAATTTATTGTATATTATTATATTATCAATGTTTTGCATTTTATTCTTTAAAATTTATTAAAAGTAATATAAAATAATAATTAATTAACTGACAAAATATAATAATAGCTCAAACAAGCGTTTCGTCAAATGGATAACTATGTTATCACGACGCGATAAAATATAGATGAGATAGAATACTTTAAACTTGGCATATTCCATTAGGTGAACGTCTGAGAATAATTCAAAAGTTAATAACACTTTATTTAAAGTAAACGAATAAGAACATTGCATGTTTGGATGAGAAAGGGAGGTATTATTTTTTCAGTACTTGGCTGTATCGGAATCTATGATCACAGAGAATGATTCGGTAATAACACCGCAGTTTACCTGATGAGAGTTTAACACTCGGAACGCGTCCTAAACAGGGCGTTATTAATATTTGACTTATTTTCAGACGATCAATTAATTAGCTGCTTGTCTAGCTTTTTTAGTTCTTGGGAAAACTATGGTTTTGAAAAAAATTTAATTTCAAGCATTGAAAATGTTTTTCTAACGTTCTGGAAGATTTAATATACATAAATAAATGTAGGGTGTGAAAGCAAAAAAAAGATGGTAAAAAAGGAAACGTTAAAAAAAAGAAGGTTCAGACCAACCGAGATTATTAAATCAATAACAATATGAAGTTTTATTAGATTATTTAAGAGAAAATCGCCAAAGGAGTAAATTTTCCAGGACTCTATTTAGCAGTATTGCTCGTAACTAATAGTTCTGAATTAAAAAATTACAGGTGGTAAAGAGCAGCTAGTGTCAGAAATTATATATATAATAAATTTTGGAGAACACTTTCATTTTTGGACGAAAAAATGTTTTAGCCTTGCCACAATGCATGCATACCTCCAAAGAAATACAAGGTGTGATGAAAGATATGTGTCTCCGTCAAACAGATGGCAAGATTTTCCATTAACGTCTCAGTATGTACATATGTATAGGGTGTGGGAGTGCATGGCAAATTGAAGGTTGCTTAAAATTGCAAGCCTATCTAGAGATTTTAGAGAATGTTATGGTCCCGTCGGATTTTAAACATACCCCAATATTACATTCATTTATCGACAAGTTAACAACCATGCGCACATTCTCAGTCACTATGCAATGGTTTTCCTATTGAAACACTGAATTATTATCTTGGACATTATAGAGCATAGATTTAGATCCAACTGAAAATGTGCGGGGTTTAACAGTGAAACGCAATTATGATGGAAATTTAAAATTTGGTAATGAAAATAAATAATGAGCGGTAATTGAGAATACTTGACAAGAATTATGGGAGAATCAGGATCTTTGGAAAAACTTTTATTTGTCAATGTTAACAAGACTTAATATTTCATCAAGTTCAGGAAGCTATCCGAGATATAATTATATAATTATTTGTATAAATAAACAGCATAATAATTAATTTACCTTTACTTTTATTCATGGTTGCTTTCGTGTTCTTATTAATTACTTAATATGTGATATTAAGAAATTTCAATTTTGATATTGCATGTGTTAATATATAATATCAAAATTAGTGTGAATAGAAGTATTTCTATAATTTATTCATAGTTATTAAATGTGTCTAACTTGTCTATTTACACTAAACAATAATTTTAAAATCATGCTAACGATTTTCAAAATGTACGGTATTTTATAGCACGCCAGTGTACATAACGGTTTTTTATCGTGTTTAGTTTTATTCCGATTTCGAAATGGATTCTAAAAAAAAGACTTCGTATAATGCGAGTTCTAAGGCTAAACAAGGGCAATGTCTTAAATATCCAGCAAAAGCTTAATTAAAATGAAGGCTATATTGATGAATAAGTTGTGGTCAATATATTTGAAGTAATGAATTGAATTATTATGTTAACGTCTGGTAAAATTTAAGTATAAATCTGTCTCTGCGCTTTATAAAATTTGATTTAATGTGTCACTTATGTATAATTTAAGATTTTGTCATTTAAAAAAAAACATCGAATCATGGTTTAATTGCTCTGTAGCTTTTACTTTTTAAAGTTTTAAGACTGTAGTTCGAGGAACGAGAAAGTTTATTTGATGTCTCTTAAAAATGTATATTAATTCATTTGGTGTTAAACTCCATTTCTTTATTTTTGATTTGATTTTTAAATAATTTTAATATTCGTGTAGATTAGATATACATTTTAAAATGACTGCTGTTTAAAGAATCAAATTTCGCAAACTTTTCTTAAGCTTTGTTCTGAATAGGTCCCTTAATTATTCTTACTATTTTTTGAATTGAAATTTTACTTAAAATATCAACGATGTTTGTAGTAACTCCGTGACAGTTAATCAAGTCGAATGTATATTTACTAATCTTTCTTGTCCATTAAGTGAAATTGGCTCAAGTAAAATACAATTTGTAAAACAACAAACTTTTGCTTTCGAAATTAAACTTTCAGAGTACACAATTATTCAATAACGTCCAATTACCGTGTAGTAGTTAAAATAGTCAATCAATGGATGAGCAAATATGGAAGTCTGATCAAAATTAACATGAAGATGGGTTACATGAAGGGGGAGGTTCCCAGACTGCGGCGCTAATTACAACATCAAACGAGAGAGATGAGCACGATAACCAACCTTTCGAAATTACGCAACTTAACTTTGACTATTACATTACCTGAAAATTCGTTTCGTTGTCTTAACCAAGAGGGTTGTCTGCTAATAATTTACATACATACATTCTGGATTTAAGTTCTAATGATCTTGGAATATTAATTATTTCGTATATAATAGATATCACTATAGTTTTAATATGTTTTCCGTGTTAAAATAATAATTGTTGGGTTTAAAAAGTGTTGGCTAATAAATATGTATTTATTACTTAGATTTGAATTTTTTTTATTTGTAAGTTAATTAAGGATACATATATGTTTATAATACAATATGTGCAATAGTATTAATTTAAATTTTAATTGCAATCCTACTTATTCTATGGGTAAAATATTAACTTAATCTTCAAGTCTTCATTTCTGGCCGTTCTTAGTGTTCTTACATTATATCATCATTTTTTACATCCATGCTATTATGAAAAGCAATACAAAATATTTATTTGAAAACGTGTCTTCTTTCATACATAAAATACATAAAAGCTTTTTCTATGTTGAACAATAAATTATATTTAAAACAGAAGCTTAAAAGGAGCGAGATGATGTCAGTCAGTCATAATCGGTTAGTGAATAAAGTAAGTAGAGATGATGTAAGACACATTTAACGGTTACTTGTTACTTGTAAAAATATTACATTTGCTGTAAGCATGTACGAAGTATTTTCAAATTTGGATTGAACTAGTATTACCAAAACTTGATCTTAAACGACGATACATTTATTACGTTTATATATTCCCCCTGTCGTACAATAACCTCATCCTGACCGTGCTGCTATTATTTAAAAATATGACTGTAATTCTAATTAAAACCATCGTCCTATAGTTTCTTTGCTTGGTGATGTATTATACACATGGTATTTTTACTATGTAAAAATTTTGCGGCACAACGATATAACGCGTAGGTGAATGTTCTCGTTGTGAAGCTTCCATTTTCCAATGAGCTCGCGTCATTTTTCTGGGATGTCATCGATCCTTCGTTAGCTGACGCAAAATTTTTTTATAATAGTAGGTGGTTATTATAGTATCAGATGGAATTATATGCGTATTGTCTTGTAGTTAACAAATATTATGACCATAGTTTCAATGGTAGATTTTCGTGCGCATGCTCTTTTTTGGTGATTTCTATTTATTGCACGCTCTGTTGCTTCATTTTCGAAACATAATAGTACAATGTTTCATTTTCGCTATCCTAATCGATTTTTAATATGTTAGTAAACGCGGAATTGAGCGAGCTCAATCTAGAGTTATACAAACGTTTGTGCAAGACGGCAAGAATACTTTCAACAGATATTTAAAAAATATTAAAGAACCACGATTTAGTTATGTGGGGCGAATAAGTACTACTCTAATATTGATACCTTTCTTAGTCAGCATACTAGTTAAAGCATCTGAACCGCCTTGCAAACTCGCGGCTTTTCTAACCATTTTTAAACTCCATATGCCGTCTAAAACAGGTCCTTTTAAAAATTATTCTACAAAAGATGTTTTAATTTTAGAAAAGTTTCCGTTATCACTTGTCTGAGATGAATACAAAATTTGATTGCATATCTTTGTTTTTTCATTTCATCCATCATGATATTTATAGACACGCTAACAATGTCACAACTTTCTAAGGATGTCAAACTCGATTGAATAACTTCTAAAAATCGTCATTTGGAAAATGAAAGGAACTTACTAGGATATTTTGTGTTTTTCCTTCTTCTTCTAGTTCATTGCACAGAATAAATTCAGTTTATCGAAAGGCCCTTAGCCATTTAAAAGTTTTCTACAGAAAAGAAAACAAAGGTTTGATATAAGGCTCTATCTAATCATTTCTATAGTAAAATAACGATTTTAACAATTAAATTGCTTCATCACTCCAAGTCTGCTCGTCTTTTGCTGCCCTGTCATTGTTATACTTGAATGTGAACGGTGGATGCAAAACACTTAGAAGCAAAATAGAGTAACATCTTCATAAAATACGTGTAATATTGCCTTCGTGTAGTTCGATGAATAGACATAAGTAGAAAATGTAAAGAGGGTAAAATCTATGAAATATGCGAATAACGTGCAGAATAGAAGAATGCGAAGAGTATAAAAAGCATAGAGAATGTAAAAAGCCCAAAGGGTATAAATATCTACTAATAATAATAGAATGTAAAACTAAATATTGGAGTTCAAGTCAGATAGTACCTATTATTTACTATAAGCAGTATTTTTTAAAAAAAAGAATTAATTTTCTTAATATTCGATATTTGGCAACGATGTTTGTAGTAACTTTGTTACAGTTACCAAGCCTGAAGAAAGCAACGAAATTCTAGATTAATATATTCTTGTTTCAAAAATGTAACAGTGTCGTCATTTAGAGTTAATAGTATTAATATTTATTCTATAGTTTAGTGAAAATTCTGTTTATTTTATTGTTTAAAACATATCCACACGAAGAAATTAGGAACGAGGCGTAAGTATATAGTGTATGTTAACACAATATAAATATTGCACATTGAGTAATTGCTTGCCGATTGAAAATTACCTGGAGAGAAAACACTGTAGTCAAAGCTTACAAACTGTATGGTACGGAATTGGCTATTTAATAAAGTAATTAGTGTAACAAAGCAAACTAAACTAAATCGAAAGGTTTTTACTTTTTAAAAAGTAAAATACTTTAAAATATGTTAATTTAATCTTTAAAAATATTTTTTCCAATAAAATTTTGTTTACATATTTTTTGATTTTTTGTTAAATTCAAACACCGTGTTTCGTTAGATAATTATTATGTGAAGTTTCCGAAAATCCGTTAAACAAGAGCTCTGCGAGGCCATTCCAACCATTATTTTAATTAAGGTTTTTCGTAATAAGAAAATTTGTTGTATAGAATGTCGCAACAACTTAAAAGTATCTTAATTTCGAACTGGCGTTGCACACAGCAATATATATATATATATATATATATATATATATATATATATATATGTTTATGTTCATACCAGCACAATTTTCCAATAATCAGAAGAAGAAATAGACTTTAATAAAATATGTTTTTAAGCTTTAGTTCTATTTTTGTTATTAAGTTGTTGGCTATTGTTGACATTTTTTGTCATTATTATCAAGATAAAGCTTATATTGCGTGAGTGTTACCATCATTGACGTTATATCCATTTCATTTGCTTAATAACATACCATGATCTAACGACTTAAAGACTCAAATCATTGAAAACCTCTAGTATTGTCTCAAAAGACCGTCTTAAGACATTTGTTTTTAACAAAATTTTTTCGTAAAGAGTGTTGTATATCGTGCTTAGTTAAAAACAAGCAAACTCTCCTACTTAATAACATATTAATAATACATTAAAACAATTTTAAGAAATTTGAAGTTGATAATTTTCGGAAATAACAAACTTTGTAATTTCTAAGATATTTGAAAATCTGCTTTCTCAAAAGGTCGATTTATTACGTGCTTTAAAATTGAAGATATAGTGTTTGATATGTTTTAGAATTTGATATGTGATCATTATTCGCTGAATTTGTATCCTTAGGTTTCACAGTGTAATGGTGATGAAATTGATAATGGGCAAAAAAGGGAGGATTTATGATGTATAGCAGTTAAACAACTTATCATGCATTTGTTCATTGTGGCAGTTAATGGTAGTCAAATTTTTCGCAGACGTAATAAACAAGATGTTTTTAGCCTGTTTTTAATAATTTCAGTAAATATAATTTTTATATTGCTCCTAATTTTTTTAGTGCTTTTCATTACTTAGGTACATTTTATTTTACTTGATACATGAGCTAATTCGGAATTTATTTTTATTTTGTAAATTATTCCGGATGAAATAATAAATAAACTGTAAATTATATAAGATCTTCATACAAATCGGAAATTACTTAAAGTGCCTTAGGATAATTTCAGTGAGTTATTATCAGCCTTGGTCATTTTACTTGTAACCTCTTTAACAAAAAGTAAGAGCAGAAACACCTCTGAATAATTCTCTTGAAGTTTTAGAAAATAGGAAATAAATACATAGAAGGTAAAAACTTAAATACCAAATATATTTATCTATATAGTGATAACGGCCAAATTTAGTGAATTGCTTGCAGTCATGACAGGTAATAAGATAACCTGGCTAAGTATTGGGAACCCAACTATTAACTCAGTGATATAAGAAAACTCCCAAATCTAGTATACCCTATACCACGAACAAATAGACTAATCATAACTAAATCACGTGAATATTTTTCAAATTTAAAATATCTGGTGTAAAGGTCAGATTTACATATATACAATTATTGTATTATTTATTTACCTTTAATCAAAAAAATTAACTTCATAAAGGGTTTTGTAATAACAATAATAGTGAAAGCGTGACTGGTATACGAGGGTGGTCCCATAAGTACCTGGCCTAACCTAGAGATGGCGGTAGTTGTTTGACAAATATCACTGTATTAGAAAGTACACAATATATAAAGTATATATTTCAAGTTTGAAGACGCCACGCTGTTTAGTATTTGTTTGGCAGCCATCAATAGTTAACGTTTTCAGTGAATTTGTAAAAATGAAGAAAATTGGTCATTGTTGCGTGATAAAATACTTTTATTTGAAAGGCCTCAGCCCAACCGATACAAAAGTTGAACTGGATTTTACTCTGGGTGAGTCTGCTCCTTCATTTACAACAGTGAAATATTGGGTAGCAGAGTTTAAACGAGGCCGTACAATCTGCCAAGACGAGCATCGCAGTGGTCGATCAAATAAGGTGACGACGAGAAATGGTGAAGAAAATCCACAAAGCGGTACTGGATAATCGTCGACTGAAAGTGGGCGAGCTAGCAGACATAGTAGGCATTTCGAAAAGTGCGGTACATCGCATGTTATCTGAAAATTTGGACATGAGAAAGCTGTGTGCAAGATGGGTGCCTCGTTTATCATACTCGAGCGAAAGCAGTGTCGTGAAGATGTTTCACTTGAGTGTTTAGCGAAGTTTCACAGCAACAAAGCAGAATTTGTCGCAGTTTCATAACCATGGATGAAACATGGATCCGTTACTACAAACCCGAGACAAATGAACAATCAAAACAATGGACTCAAAAGGGAGAGCAGGTTCCAAAGAAGACTAAGGCCTTTTCATCTGCAGGCAAGTGCATAATTTTCATTGATTATCTTGAAAAAGGTAAAGCTATCAGCGGCGAGTATTATGCGAACTTATTGCAACGTTTAAGCGAAGAAATGAAGCAAAAGCAGGTGCATTTGGCTAAAAAGAAACTGATGTTTCATCAAGATAATGCACCAGCTCACAAATCTGTTATTGCAATGGTCAAAATTAATGAATTAAAGTTTGAATTGCTACCTCATGCACCCTATTCG
The DNA here is from genome assembly GCA_031893035.1 of Dermolepida albohirtum. Taxonomy (NCBI): domain Eukaryota; kingdom Metazoa; phylum Arthropoda; class Insecta; order Coleoptera; family Scarabaeidae; genus Dermolepida; species Dermolepida albohirtum. The sequence goes on from JAVIWB010002676.1 coordinate 120,007, forward strand.
CCAGATTTAGCCCTCTCGGATTATTTTCTTTTCCCAAACTTGAAAAAATGGCTCAGTAGTCAAAGATTTTCCAAAGATGAAGAGGTGATGTTAATAGCTATTTTGAGGAGCAAGACAGTTTTTATTATAGAAATGGTATCGAACTTATTGAACTTCGCTGGGAAAAGTGTATAGAGCTGAAAGGAGATTATGTTGAAAACTAAATATATTTCTTTTCAAAATTTTTCTGTTTTGTTTGTTGTGTCGGGTACTTCTGGGACTACCTTCGTATTTTATGTTAAATGTTGAAAAGGAATACTAATTATTTTGAATTAATCTTGTTAACAAAATGTAGATTAAACCATTTTTCTTCCAATTTCATATACAAAACAAATTATTAAAGTAATTCTTCCAAATTATATATATATATATATATATATATATATATATATATATGTATGTATATATAATAAAGAATTTATTTGTGAGAGCGCATAGCATGTATATTGCTTTATTTTCAATTAAACTCAAGCTATATGTAATTGTAATATTACAATAATATGAATGGAAGGAACTGTAGTGAAGAATTTACTTGTGAGAGCACATGACATGTATAATAGTTGTTTTATTTTTATTTGAATTATATTTCAAAAGTTTAAAACAATTATTATCTTTTATTTCATAATAAATACATATATGTACATCTACATTTTTCATTCTAAAATTAAATTTACTAAGATATATTAATTCAACAAACACTACACAATCGTAATGTAAAATATAAATAAAAAAGAAATAAATGTCTATTCATTCGAAAAATCATCGGTGGTACAGAATCTTCTACATTTATGACAAATTCTTCTAAACTTTCTCTTATTCCATTCATATTCAACATTTTCGTTTAAATACCTTTGACATGATCAACTCGATTTATACAATTTTGTTTAGTAACATTATGAATGGTAGTACGAAGTAAATTTTGAACATTGTCCAATTTAAATATGATATTATTTACAGTTACTTCTCCTTTTATTTGGGCACAAATTACTTCTATAAGAGTGAGCTCACAGCGATATGCATGAAGTCTCAAAATTGTTTGGTTTTTGGATTTAGCAAGCTTATCTACTACTATGTACTAGTCATATTTTGATTTATGTTGTTTTAATAAATCCAGCAATTACACTTTTTGCATATTATATTCAAATCTAATATTATTTTTAGTAAGCCATTTTTGAAAATCATATTACCTCGTCGACGAATTTGGTATTTCTTCTAATTTTCTAGAATGGTATAAGCATTGTCCATAACAGACAGACTTAATTTCCAAGTAAGGTAAATTGACAGGCAATTGATAGGCAAGAATTGCGTACAGGAATGTACTAAATATCTTACTGAAAATTTATTTCTTTCTATAAACTATATAATGTCTGCCTTGAAAACTTCGGTATATCATTATATCAAACCAATTTTCAAACAATTATGCAATCATCTCTTTATGGTAATCACCTATTTTATTTAATGAAAATAAGAGTAGGCCATTCTCAAGAAAACCATTCTCACAACCAATGTGTAATAATATCAACTATCTTCCTTTTCCACTAGGATTTTTCAAACCTGTTGACACAGCCTCATTGAAATCTTGCCGTGCACATTTAATGCTTTTATTGATCCAAACATTTGATGCATGGCCTTCATTTATCCACGTTTCATCGAGAAAATAAAATTTTTCCACTTTCCGTTATAAATTGCTTTAGTCTAGACAAATATTGTGTTCTCCCTATAATTATTTCATCTTTCTCCTATAAGTAGCTATTCTTAGTTCTCTTCTTATAATTAAAAGTAAAGGTAGGCAAGAATTGCGTACAGGAATGTACTAAATATCTTACCGAAAATTTCTTTCTTTCAATAAACTATATAATGTCTGCCTTGAAAACTTCGGTATATCATTATTGCTATTTACTATTGCACATATTTTGTTTAATGTAAGAACTTAATTTTTAAAATAATGGAAAAAAATGGACTGTACGTCTTATCAATGCTTTCGTGTTATCGTCTATACGATCTAATATGGCCTTCTGTATTTTACAAGAATTTGGCTCTTGAAATTCTTATTTAGTGTGCTCTTGTAGAATATTATATACACTAGCTTTTGATATTGCGGTAGAAATAAACATTTTTAAATAAATTTAATTTAATTCTATCGCAATGTTACTAGCTATTTAGGCAGTTGACTAAACAGTTTGTGTTTGGTTGTAATTCTGGTACTGTAGTTTATATATGTATGTATTTTGAATATATCCAATGTCGACTGGTTATTAGTTACGTTAAAATGACTTCTTTTCCGCTTTCTTAATGATGACTCCGCCATCCTTACGATTATACGTAACAAATGTACGTTCTCTAAAACTACAAGAAATTGTCCTTCTACAAAATTTAGATATTTTACCTTTACTTCTTACCAACACTTTTCTATACTTTTCAATGTCTTGAGACATTTACAAAATATAAACGCTAGTAATAATCAAATAAAAAAATAATGACAGAAACTATAATATAACTTCAAATTTGTTCAAAACAAACTCAGCTGCAACTTATCTAACGCTTATGTGTAAACAGGGCTTTAACTTCCCAATGTTTATAAGTGCTTAAGCAATCGCGAAACGATCACGTGCTAATCACGTATATTTGTTAGTCTACCTATTTGTGGTACAGATTATAGTCTTTTGAATTATGAAAAGGATTAACAGAAACCACTTCTGGAATATTTTTTTCACTTTTTTTAGGATTATTTATCTACTACTCCTTTAATCAGTAAGAGCATTAACGTCGAAAGACAATCTAAACTATAAAACTAGAGAACAAATCGGGAAAAGTTTATGAAAAGTCTAGACACACATATAACCTTGAAAGTCTAACTCCTAGAAAGTATAGTTCAAAAACTACAAGCATCATTGACATAATAATTAAACGAAAAAAAGTAAAGAATAGACAGTTACGCAAAAAAGTCGCAAATCTAGAGAAATGATAATGATAAAGCCTACTTAAATAGATTTACCAAAAATTTGAAAAAGTTTTTATCGTGTAATAAAAACACTTTAATTGCCTTTGAAGCTACAGATTCTTCATTTACAAACTCTAATGAAAAAAGCAATTGCCTGCGATTGAACAATTTAAAGAAATAATTTACTCAAACGAAGCAGATTCCAAAATAAATTATAAAGAGGGCGACTGTTACTTCAACTTTCTATTACAAACTTCCACATTAAATAATTCACCCTTTCGGAAGTTAAAAATTCAATTATGGCTAACAAATCTCAATAAAATTTTACAAGAATATTCATTAAAGGATTCAAACTTGTACAATAGACCTTCGATTGGACCCTGAGAAAGCAAAAGAATTATAATTATATCGCTCGCCGTTTATTACCAATAACCAATAAGTTTTCGGAAAGCTATTTCTGAAATGATTGACTTCACTTTTAGAAAGAAATAAACTTTTTCCGTAACATGAATTTGGCTTCAGGATGAAAGAGGGTACAGTTAAACCAGTACATCGACGAATGAAAAAAATTTCTATTGTATTAAAAGGAGAGATATTCTTCTAAGCAGCTTCTTGTCTGTCAATCAAGTTTTTCATAAAGTCTGGTACTAGGGTCTGTTTCATAAATTAAAAGAAAGAACTATCGCATAGTCTCGCCTACTCAAATATAGAAAAAGTGTTAGTGCATTAAAAAGTCGGAAAACATGAAAAATGACATTAGGGAAGTAGATTAGTAGTTAAGTTAAACACCAAAATATGTATGAATTAAAGTTAGTCAATTAATGCCAAATTTAGTTGTTGCGTTAACTTTTGCCTTATTTATATTAATCATAATTAACGCGTAAATTTGAGTTTAATTACATTAGCATTAATTACATTAACAATACAGTGCCACCATATCTATCACTTCATAAATTGATTATGGATTCATCATACAAAAACGTTAATTATTGCGTCATAACTATTTGCTAACTTAACAAAATAATGTTTTAATAATGCTTGATAATGTTAAAGTTCACTATAATTGTGTTTAGTTTTTTTTATATTCTTTTGATGATAGTTTGTAGTTTCAACGTGTAAAGCGATGCTTGGGATTATAAACTAAAGAATATCTTGATACATCCGTTAATTACCATTTTATTTATTATATTTATAGAAATCAATGCGCAAGTTTAAAATAAGAAATAATTAGTGTAATTATAATTTGTCAATGTTGTATGTATAAAGAATGTTTACCTTTATAAACACTTATTCAAGCTTTGCACAAGTGCGGACATTGAAATGACATTTCGTTACTTTTTTAGATGTTTGTGAGAATATATAGTATATAAATGTCAAACTTTCAATAACACTATAATTCGAAGCACATGTTATTCCAACTATCGATAATATTTTATGTGAGGAATTCGCATTTTTAAATTTTAATAACAAAAATGCAGTATATAATTATAGTTTTAAAGTTTATTTAAAATATTTTTTTTGTTAAATTAAAATATTGGAAGAACTAGATTTATTTTCTTTTTACATAATTTAATGCTAAAACTGTTTTTAATCTTAGTATTGTATAGAAACATAACTATACACATCTGTCTGCTATATTCTTGTACTGATATGAATTATAGACAAAAACATAGTTCGAAAAGCAATATGTCAGACAATGATGATTGCGAGTTTTTTAACATTACTCTCGATTTAGTAGTGGTGTGTCGGGTTCCTGTTTTGGATTAGATGTGTTAATATAAATAATTGCTTATAATAACATAGGTGAGGTTGTAATGTTCACATTTTATTAATAAATTTCTTAATATAAATTAAATAATTAAAGGCAACAATATAGCCTTAGATGACGATAAAATAAATCTTCTTGTTTCTATTTCTATTATGGTCAATGACGTATATATGAACATATTAAATAATAAATAATTCTATTATATTTAATGACTCTTTAATAATTGGAACAATATTGATATTAACTAGTGCTACCTTTTCTAAGCTCTTCTCAGTAAAAAACGTATATTTACAAGTTAATATGACCTCAAAAGCAGAAAAAGAGCGTCCCACTTCGCAAGGAGCAAGAGCATAATAAAAAACCTCGAAGGAAAATATTTTAAGCAATTTTTCAAAGTTTTTAAAGACAATGCAACCCGATCGCATGCACAGCTGATATTCTTACAAAAAGGTGCGTGTGTATATAATCTTTCTTCTTTTTGGTACGTACAGTCAATATTTTAACTAACTAATAAATCAAAAACATTACATGGATTTGCTTCAATTTATTAGTAGTTACAAACTCATTTTTATAAAATGTAATTTAAGTGAATATGCGGACATGTAATTAAATTAGCGCATCCTTATATTTTAACCAATTAAAATCCAAATATATGAAATTTAAAACGAATAATTCTATATTACACATGCTTGTATAGATTTGAACACATACATGCTTTTACGGAATCTTACAACTTTCTGTTTTCTTTCGAGGCTTCTTCGATATTTTTTTAAAACACTTAAATTGAAATTTGGTGACAAGTAAACAAGAGGTTTAAGAACGTTCTAAGTATTCTTGATTGGATTAGGAATAAATTTACAGACCATGAAAAACATTCTGGACAGAATTTGTCTAAAGGCATAGAACCCCATCTAGTGAAGTAATAATAAATAAATAATAATTCGACAAAGTGCAGAGATCCTGTTCTACCTACAGTAATGTATTTCTATATCATCGCAAAGTAGGGATACTTAACACTTGCGCTACATATTCCTTTCTATAACGTTACGAAAGTCTCATAAATTTGAACCGCTTTGAGTCGTGATTCGTCACTGCATATGACTTATGATTGAGAAATTAACAACAATAACTAACATATAATATAAGAAAATAGTTTTAAAATGTGTGGAATATAATATAGTACAAAGACCTTTCTCCATTCTCCAATAGTAAAATAAATTCATCTCAGCCTGCTATAGACGCTTTTTCTTTATCGTTTCGGTTAAACGCACAGGCTGACGTCAGGTTAGAAATAGTAGAGCAGAAGCTGGCTTCTAATACTAAAGAAATAGTGCAACATTTAAATATTACCAGTGATAAAACTTTTCATGCTATCTTAAAAGAAAATCAGCAAAATTTTTATTAGAATCTGTTGCAATTCAATGGATCTATTTCGTTGAAAAGTGGAACATTTAATAGCCACATTATGCACTGGACAGACGAATATTCAAATATTGTTAGAGAGTTTGGTCATAAAGGTAGATTTTCAATGAATGGATAGTGACTATTGGACGCAAAGTGATTGGAACATTCTACCTTGGAAACGAACAAAAGGTGAACGACTTTTTACAATTGAAAACTTATTTGACTGGCTATAATATTCAAATAATGCCGTGTCCTCAGAGGTTACCAGATCTTAATTCTGTGGATTCTTTTATGTAGGGTTTCATTAAAAATCATGTTTACGTAACATCATTTGCACATGGTAATTTGGCAAAGAGAATAAACGTAGCTGTACAACTAATCATACAATTTCTTACAAAAGGTATAAGACTACATTCCTGTTAGATTTGTATAAGGTATAGCATTAGACAGTTTCGAATTTGAGCATTTATTTCAATTAGTTCTTAAAGTTTAAAGAGTCTTTAAGCTATATACATTACCGTAGCACATATTAGCTACTTTTTGAAAACCTTGTACAAGCAATTCAAAGGGGTATTTTACATAAAGTTAAATAATGAAAAGGAAAAGCAGTTTTATAAAGTAGTACTTTACATGTTGATTCTCCTCTTAAAGGTAAGAATAATTTTTATCAAAACAAGCAAAATAAATGAATGAAGTATTTGGAAACTGATAGATAAAAGAGCTGACAAAATGAATTGCAAAGGAATAAATTAAATTGAACTCTTTTAATTACATCTGAGGTCATTGCAATTTACAAGTTTCCATTATCGTCACAATTAAGACGTTGAGTTAATAAATAAACATATTTCATTGGCTTTAATTAATTGCGATATGTATGTATATGATCGTTACATGCGATATTTTGAATTGTTGACTGCACCGATATGCTTTACTCCCATATCTTTAAAGATATACGCTATTAAGTAATGTGAAAGCTCAAATATTATTAAAACGAGTTTGATTTAATTGTACCTCGTTGTAGCATTTCTGTTTAGTGTTAAGCTGTTTCCCTTTCATACACGATATAGTTAAATTAAATAATTAAATTTTCAAGATATTGTAATTTGATAGTTTTTCATAATTGTGTGCAAGAAATCAAAATTGATTTATTGTGCTTGAATTAATTTTTTTGTCAATAAATATATCACCAATAACTGACAAATTGCCAAAATAAAAAGTAAATTTAATAAATAAAATCAAAACTATATAAATTAAAATACTTGACATACTTCATCTATACAGTAACCCTAAGTTGTAAGATGGAAGGGCCCATGTATGATCCATGTATGATTTTAAAAGAAATAGAATATTTTGTCATTCTAAATAGACTTTCCATTACGTTCACATTATTTTATTATTGAATTTCAGGGTTTAATTATTAAATGGCTATTAAAACATTCGATGTAATGCTTACAGATATTTTCTACCTAAATATGATTAAGAATTAATAACATAAGTAAAATGGGGTTTGAAAAAGTAAGGTAAAGATGAACTTTCTCATGGGCAAACTTTATTCCATAGGCTGATGTACTAAAACACGTAATCGCCATGTTTGTCCAAAAATTTGTACATCGAAGTTGGCGGTTGAAGCCACCGAAGCAATGCTCTCAATACTCAATTATCTTTCACCGAAAGCGCTATAATAATTCAAGAGTTCTTTCGAGTAAGTATGATCAAGCGACCTTTTGAGACAAGTCCTAGTAGGTTTTTCTTTCCCATGGTAGATGTGTTTGACCGATATGTTGTTTCAAAATTTTTTATGGCTATTTTCGTGACATGACATCAGTGTTGTTCTCCTGGACAAGTTGACAATGAATTTCCACTAGTGAGGCGCCTTTTGGATATACAGAAATTTAATCATGCCACACACTTTCATGTTTAACCAGGCTTTCTTGCGAGGCCATATAACAGTCATATAATAAAGCTATTGCTTTCTGTTGAAATGAGAAATTCAAGCAAGAGAAAGAATATTACATTTGTAAGAACTCTTATTGCCTTACTTGTCGTATTACACTCGACTATAATTTGTTAACAAATTAATTATAAATTAATAAAGAATTTATGAATAACTACTTCATAATGAATTAATTAATAATTAATTAAATTATTAGTGAAATATAATCCCATATCTTTCTATGTATTTATAAAGCGTCTGCATACGAGATGGTAAAGATATCATAGGCGTAGATAATTCTTTCTCTACACCTCTACCATATTGTATGCAGATTTCTACCTCTAGTCACTATTACTCTAATAAGATATAAATATTTTGTGAATTCTTTCTCTAAGTCGGCAATTAAAATAAATAACTGCTTTGAATTCTGATAACTAAAATATAAAATTATATTAATTACTATTAGCGTTTAACTCTTTCAGTCACGCTTTCTTATATATAATTTCAGAATAAAAACAATTGCACTTTTAGGTTAATTAACGTTTACTTATTATTAAAAACATGTAAAAAAAGAAAATTCCGTTTGGACTTTTACAAATGAGGGTGGTTAGTATACTAACCACCATGGCTGTTTGCATAACAAATCATTAAGAAAAGTTTAGTATAATATACAGCAAATTTATTTTCCATGAAAATCTGAAAAACACGTTTTATCTTTTCGTATACAAAGAGGGAGTTTATAGGTTCCGCATTGCCATCTAACACGCACCGGACTTTTCTTAGTGCCGCATTTTGCGCATCTTCGAGAAGTGGCTCGCTCTGGCTGATGCATGCTGCCTTTCAGACGTACTTCTGTCGATACTGCTGGTTTGTGTCGCTTTATTGGTACAGGAGATGTATAGCTGTTGTGGGAGCGTTTAGAGCATAATTGGGAGTTCTTCATCTGAGCTGGTGCCAGGGACCCTGGCACTTCGAAAATTTTTGTTGCTAAGCTGATCCAGTTCTGGATTATGTTTTTTCTGGAGTTCCATATATACAATATAGAAGTTTGTGACAGCACAGTCTAAAATGTGAAAAAATATTCGATACCACCATTTACGTGGTTTTCGGTCTATAGCATAAGTGCTCTTTAGCTGGTCGAATTTGTCCACGTAGTTCATAGAACTGTTGTATTGTATCACAGCTTCAGGACAGGCTATTTCATTTTGGGCTCTATTGCGTTACCTGCGAGTAACAATAGCAGTCTTTCTGAGATCTATGTAGTTTGTAAACATGAAAACTGATCTTTTGTCTTTCCACTTTAGAAAGGCTATATTTGTGTCACTAACCCTGTAATCGTGTTCTCCACTTTTTAGAGCTTTCTCTTCTTTTAGTTTAGGTAAATATTTACGATTTCAGTTCACGGTATCACAAGCAAATATGTTATCTTTTTACAAATCTTCTTGCAATGCTATTGAAATTATTATCAATAAAGACTTTGTGATTTTTTGATTTCGAGTCCATGCAAAATTGTCGAATAACTTGCCAGTATAAATCTAAACAATAGGCGTAGGTGTGATATTCTCTAACTCTATTACATCGTTTGGTACACCCCCTCCACCAGTGTACTTTTCCGGCTCTCCCATTCTGAAAGTTTTCTTCCATTTTGGTTCGCTCATAACAGTTTGAGTAGATAAAGATATGTCATCGTTCGAGTCAAATTTATTTTCAAGATTTAGCTCGCGCTCAGAAAGTATATCGTCGAGCACCATCGGGTCCGTTTGCATCTCATAATTTTCTCCTTCATCCGATTCAAGACTGCATACACTTTAGCACTCAGAAGGTATACTTTCCAACAAAATATCTTCTATATCACGTTCATTAAGTACACGCGGCATCCTTATAATGCAACATAAATATGTATATTATATGAAACCTACTATAGTCACAGTGGTTAGTAATCTAACCACCGTGCTACTTACCTTATTTACCGTAGATTATATAATATATTATAATACCTTTGTTATAAGATAATTAAACAGACACTATACCATAGAGTAACACCGAATTCGTTAAATAATAAACACTCTGAGCATTTTTTATTATATTCGGGAAAGTCCCGTTAAAAAACAACACATTACCACATTTTCAAAAAAATCTGTTAATCTACCCAGCGCGCTTTAAAATAAAAGTTTCGCATTAAACGATCAACAATGACTTTAAAACAAGTAATTGCTTAGCAAATTGGCACAAGACGGCATGAAAAGTGGTTTTGAGAACTCTTAAATAGGTGGTTAGATAACTGACCACCAAGACTGAAAGCGTTAATACAAAGTGTTTCTTATGTCGGACAATAAAAGTATATTATGAGCGCTGTTCGAAAAGTAACTTTTTATTGCACAGAGTTAATAGTAGGAGGAATGTCGCCATTGCTATATCGACACGCGTAGGAGGTTTAGAATGCTTCTAGCTGTATAAGGGGAAGTGTCATAATGCCGAGCGTTCACTCGTTATAACCTCAAATATGTTTGCAGTTGCAATCCCGATAAATGTGTAATAAGATTTCTGAAAAAAATATCTTATTCCAGACAATATTCATCCTGAATTGTATGTGGGTTGTGGCCCAAATTATGAGTGAAGAAATTGTGCGTTAATAGGTACGATTGTTTAAAAGTGGAAGAATCATTACGAAAAGGGGAACGGTATGCTTTTTATTACACTGCGGAATAATTTTTAACACAATTTCTGTTGAGTTCGATTTTTCATGTATTTTAAAGTTAAATAGGCGCGCTGATTTCAAAACTAGTTGGTTTTCTTCTATCGCGTCAAGTTTTTTCTTATAGCTTACATTAATGTGATTACTCTCCGCTGGATCGAGCATGGACCATAGGAAGCACTAGTGCTCTCCTATTAGCTGAAGTAAACTTCTGATTGAGCAGGTGGATGATGCCGTAGAAGACCAGTGACAGGTTCATATTTAGCTACGCTATTCAGTTACACCTCTGAAAGTGTAGTAAGATGTTGGATGTCCTGTTTATGCTAAAGCGCATTCCAAAGTGGAGTTCGAGTTCTTGTTTCTATGCAAGGAGTTAGCAGTGTTTAATTTCTTTCTTTATATATGTATGTACTTAGTTCCTTTCCTTTGGATCATGTCTGCCTCTGCAATTTCACGTCGTAAGTGGGTAAACAGCTCCGACTCTTTTCGTTATACACGTGGCGGTTTCACCATTCGTACTCAAAGGACAAACGTCAATGCATTTGTCAGCGAGCCTAATATATAATATAGACGAAGGGAACACGCGATAAATTTCCATTTGATATGTCTGTGATTGCGCAAGAGTCCATAGATCATTCAAGTGATTGTTAATTTCGTATAGTGAAAACGTCAGTATATAAGTAATAAGCAAAACAAATGTAAAATAGAATACTCTAGTTTACTATTAGCCATACGCCCAGTGTCCCGTTCAGTTGAAATCCCAGTGCCAGTATTCAAAGAATTATTCTCTTTCCAAATACAGGAATATGAGATGGTTAAACGTAGGAGATTTGATCAATATGAGTTAAATGTTTTAGCATGAGATTTGGGACTACTCTTAGCATCAAGACTGCACAAGAAAACTTGCTTGAAAAAGGAGCTAAGGTATCCTACTTTCAATCAAGAGAAGGTGTATTTCTGCAATACTTTCGAAGCGACGGTGGATTTTTGTATTGCCTTAACGTACATGGTTTAATGGAGAAGTTGGGAACTCCACCCTATAACGCAACTGAATGGCGATGTGCATCGATAACTGATAGCGGAGCTTGAACTATATTATCTTGCACAATAGAAATTTATTTGGTGCAGTCCCGAAAAGCTATTCAATTTGTTTGCGTGAAGAATATGAAGACATAGAGTCATTGATTTGTTGCATTATCACATGCACAAATGGATCATCAGTGTTAACCTTAAAATGATCTGTTTCTTTCTTGGTCAGCAACGCTGATATATAGATATCTCTGTTCTTCGTGTATGTGGGACAGCAGAGCTCGTGAGAAGCATTGGGTGTAGTAGACTTTGCCGCCAAGATCTGACCTCAAACATGGTGATTGAAACATTCTACATCAGTCACTTGTCGATAGAAAGAACATTATATTTTCATCTCTGCATATAAAACTTGATCTCATGAAGCAATTTGTTAAAGCTTTGTCAACTAAAGTAAACTGTTTCATGTATTTCATTTCAGCATTTCCTAGCCTGTCTTTTGAAAAGGTAAAGGCCGGTGTGTTTAACGATCCACAGACTCAGCAACTCGTTAAAGATGAACATTTCATCGGAATATGTGACAGAACTCCAAAAGAATGCTTGGTTGGCTTGTCAAAAACTTTCTTGGAAATACACGAGCATACAATTATACCGAAATTGTCCAGTAACTTTTGGAGAGCAATAAAATGCCTGGTGGCAACATGAGTATCAAATTACATTTTTTACATAGCCATATTGCTAACTTCCCAAAAAATCTTGGTACAGTCAGTGATGAGCAGGGTAAGTGGCTCCACAAAGATTTGATGATAATGGGGCTACGGTATGAGGACATATGTGATGTAGTCGACTATTGTTAGAACATCAAGCGAGATTGTTCACAGATTGAATATTCCCGAAAAAGCTATAAGCGAAAGTTTCTACCATAATATGTATGTTTGTCGTTTGGTAAAAGAACTTTAATACTTGTACCGGTATCAACACGATTTAATTTACAGAAACTAGTCTTTGTATGAATAAAATTATTCTTTGTGATTTGGTAATGTTTCCTATATTTTTCTTTGGGAGAAAGAGAGTATTCTGTAGCTTGAAAAGTTGACGTGATATTTTTGGAGTCAGATGCCGAAAGTTAGTTAAAAACAAGTGTCAGCTATAGATCAACGAAATTTGTGTTACCAGTGATAATCTTGTTGAGAACATTGACATAGAAATTCCTGAGAACCGTCGGTTCACTTTCAGAACAACTTCTCCAAGCTCGTGTTTTGTACGAAGTAGTTGTAGAAAAATTATATTACCGGACATTTTGTGCTTGTTGGATATCAAAACCAAACGAATCGGTTCCGGACTAGATTTTCTTTTATGTTTGTAACAAGCTCTCTATGTAAAAACAATTTTAAATTTTTATATACCGACCGCATAAAACCTTAAACATTAAACCAACTAAGAGCTCAATCGTCTCTAGCTTATTACATCGGTAATCTCTTAACTGTCTGCTGTTCGGAAAAGTTTTTCATGGTTTCTCTTCCATGTTTAAGCGAATGCTGACAGATAAAGAAAGTTACCCCACGAGCGCAGACGTAATTATAACACATAGTCTGCCAAAGTCCCTGTAATTGGCGTTAAGCTGTTGGAGGATGTCAAAACCAAATGAATGGGCTCCGCAATAGACTTTCTTTTTCACTACGACTTGGAAATTTTAAATACAATTGTGACTGGCGACGATATTTCGGTGGTGTACGTGAATGTCGAGACAATAGAATGGAGTCTTACCGCTCCTCAAACAAGACAAAGAAAGCCTGTTCAATTTTGTAAGCGAGAAAAGTCACGACCACAGTTTTTTAGTATGATAAAAGCATCTTACTTATTGAATTTATAAACGTGGTTCGACTATCACTTCTGAAGTTTACTGTGAGATTTTGAAAAAGTTACGAAGAATCATCGAAAATAAATGTGGTCTGCTGACATTTGATATCGTAGTTTTACATGACAAAGGTCGGCCAACAGTGCTCGGCGAACACAAGATCTTTTGAGCAGGTTTCGGTTGAACATTTTTGGCAATCGCCATATGCCCTGGATTTGATTCCAAGTGATTTCCACATGTTTAACCGTACCCAGAAGTGACTTGTGTCCCAGCACTTCGCTGATGATGATCTTCAAAACGCTTGAGAGGTTGATTACGTTCCCAATATCAGCTTTGTGTAGAAGGAATTTCAAAATTTGTTAAACGACTGCTTTCCGAACAGCTCCTGTATTGTTATCCTCGATTATTCAATTTTAACAGGATTTATGTATTCCGAACAATTTAATAAATAAATCAAATGGTTTGTATAATTTTTTTATTGTTGCTAATAAATTTGCTCCTTTTAATTAAAAACCACATATCTGTTATATAGGTAACAGTTATTCGTTTCACTAGAATTAGAATTTAATTTCTTTGGAAAACGAACCAATGTATATTATACTTTTTTAAGCCACTAGACTACAGTTAAAATTTCAAGACAGTAACATTTTCAAATGAGAGTACGTTAATATTTTTGCCATTTCTAGAATGTTAGTATAAATATTTTAGAGAAGCGTTTGCTTGTTAAGAAATATTAAAAAAGCATTTTTGGAAAGGTTTCTTATTGGTTAAATATTGATAGGTATAAACAAACTTACTGAAAACCTTCGAATTCTAGTTTTTCGTATAAAACATAGATGTGTGATCTTGAGACCAGATTGGAGACATGTGGAAGTAAGAGTTTGTCAACTTTGGATATAATTAATTTTTAAAAATGTTTTTATGATTTACAAGAAAATCACAGACAATATAAAACATAGATATTATTTATAATTTTATAATTTCATAAAATATACCTTAGCGTTCATGTTACTATTAGAAATGTAGTCTAATAAGTTAAGGAAACTAATTTTGCAGCTGAAATGGAGAGAATGAAAACAAAAAGACAATATAAAGTGCATAATAATAATAATAATTCGTGTCTTGGCATCTCCCAACAGCCTAACGAACTTACAGGGACTTTGGCAGACTATGAGTTATTATTAGGTCCGCGCTCGTGGGGTAACTGTCTTTATCTATCAGTATTTGCTTAAACAGGTAAGAGAAACTTCGAAAAACTTTCCCGGACAGCAGACTATCGGACTCGAACCCGAGACTCCCGACGTGATAAGCTAGTGACCATAGAGCTCTGAGCCGGCTTATTAATAAGTAACTTTGTTAGCTATGCGGTCGGTTTATAAAAATCAAAAATCGTTTTTGCCTACAGAGCTTGTTACAAACATGATTTTAATCTCTGCTTAATGTATTCGATTTAATACATTTTTATTGTTCTTCTTTACTCTTAATACCCTTTTGTATCTCTAAGTCGAAAAATCATTACCATCGATTATAGATCCCATTGATATTCTAATTTTATTTTAATTGATAGAATTTAATTAATCAAATCATATGATTATTGTTCTTGTTTTGATTGGAAGTTATTTCCGGTGGTTTTATAATCATTTGGCCACAATAATAAACGTTTTTTTGTGGGGATATGTCATAACTTTAGTGGGTTAAAAGTCCAATGGCGGGCTGTGATCTCTCTTTTAATCAATTTCCTTGTGAGAGATAACAAGTATCTTCCCCTATGCCATATAGAAATTCAACTTATAAGTAGTAATTGTGCTTATTTGATTGGAATGGTTAATTACACTTCTTGCAACGTCGATGGATTACTGTAAACCGATTGCTTGGTTTATCAAGTTTATGGAAATAGTTAGTTAAGCTGACAAAAAAATACGACATGTGGTTGTAAAATTCAGGTTGGATTAATATTGGTGTTCTACTAAAGGGACGATCTTAACTGCTGTTAATTAACCCTCGAAACCAACTAGAGGGTGTTTCCCTACCTACCATCTTTTTGGTAATTTATTAATTGTTGAATGAACGGAGTGATTGTGTATGTGAAGATCTCACGCTCATCTGCTTAGGAAGATGGAACTTGATCTGTACGCTTAAGGGTTAATGAAGTATGCTATCTGCTTCTGGGCTTCCGGACTGGAACCACGTGACTTGTATATTTGCCGACGTTTCGTACCCCTATGAAAAGAAATTATATTTCTATCATTTGAAAATAAATAGAACTACCCGAACGAAGGAAAGTACAGTGGGTGCATTTATTCTATAAAATAAATTATTTACTATTACTGTAGATGCCTAAAATTGTGGAATAAGAAAAACTATTGCCTAGTAGAAATTAATTAAGTTGCGTTTCGCTTATTCCAAGGTTCATCCGCCTATCTAGACCTCTTCGACGTATTGTTCTCAACTCGCGAGACTATAAATCAGGGTAGTGGGAAGCAACTATATACATATGTTTCGAACGGAAACGAAACTATTCGAATGAAGGAAAATACAATTATCACACTTATCTCATAGAATGAATAATTTAGGTATTACCGTAGGAAAAAGAGAAGTGCTAAAAAAGGCAGCTTCTCAATAGTATACTAACAACTACTGTCAACGAGATATTGATTAAGACGCGTTTTGCCAAGTCTCATTCGTTAATCTCAATTGTAATTTGCAGTTCCTAACATCTATGAACTATTATTTTTTTCAAGTGAATGAAAATAATAACATTGGCACAAACTTATAAATTTTAGAATAAAAGAACGGACGGTAATTAACTTAAGAAAAGTATACAGGACATTTAGACGTGAAAAGAAAAATGCTGAGAGCTAGACAGGGTTTACATTAGATAATATTTTCCATACAGAAACATAAACATGTTCATTTTATAATATGTAAAACCACTTTAATTTTGATTTAAATTTTTTGGTAAAGGAAACAGTTAACACAACAGAATCAATGAAAAATAAATGTCTCTAAACACCTATTATTTATATTTTGTTCTACCTAACTATTCATACAGTTAATTAAATCTATTAAGAACAAATGTGCTGCATGTGCCACATTTAAAATGGCATTACAAATATTTTAAACTTTGCAATACTGTCTAATTAAATTTTGAAAATGGTTGTAAAAATTTATCATTTATATTTATTATTTAGTGTTTTAAAAGAATGAATGAAAATGCCATTCTTGATGTTAGTGTGAAATATATATTTATATGTGTTAAAAGAATTCGCTGGAATAAACTTCTACGCTTGATTGATTTACATGACAAGCCTCACACCGCGTCTACATAAATATCAAGCAACTGCAATGATTCATTTCTTTTTCTTTTATAATTAGTATAAATACTTGGTGTTTATGTATAAAAATAAATTGAATACTATTTAAGCAATGCTGTTTGTATTACATGAGTCACAGTAGAGTTATTTTCGAGGAACAAGTCCTATCTAAAGATGTTTGTTTCTCTAAATTCAATTTATTAGTACGTTTGGTAGTAAATTCATCATCGAATAAACAACCAATTAGCATATTCAATTAATTTTCTCTAGACTATTAGTAGGTGGGCAAGTTTTCATAAAGTAGAACCACACGAAATTGCTTGTTTAATTGACTCGTAGGTGTGTAGTGTGTTCTGTTATTTATTGAAAAGTATTTTGGCAAAGAAATTGGAAAAATTTAAAGTTATATACATTTCTATTTAATTTAGTTTCTGAGTATTACTAGAATAACCGTTAAACTTAAAACAGTATTCTTCCAGGTAAATACTTACTTCCGTAGTTTTATGCGTTTGGTATATTTTAAAACATACGTTTGAGTTTCTGATTAAGAAACTATTAGGAAGTTACAGGCAATTTATTTCTTAAAATATCGACCTTAGAAATATAAGAAAAAACTCCATATTTAAAAATTTCGATGCAACTTTCTTGAATTTATGTTGCAGTATTAATTAGTCCTTAATATGTACATACATTTATAGTTAAGTAACGTTATAATACATATATGTATATATATATATATGTGCAAAGAGCAGTGCTGTTGGTTTTCGTAAGCATCTAAAATATAGAAAAGTATTTTCGCATAGTTTCTGTGACTAGTATTTTAATATACTAATTTTCATATTAAATCAATAAAATATTAATTAGCTTTCAGTATTAACATGACTTGGGTATTGCAGCAGAAAAATGACTATTAGAAGCGATCGATGTAATGTAGGAATTTTGCAATCACAATCGGTTGTTACTTCACGGCAAATTAAACAAGTTTTTGGTTTTTCGAGTCGGATGTCTACTTTTATACGTTTATTAAATAAAAACTTAATTAATGTAAGTGTACTACATGTTAATGAAAAAGTTGAACCATTGCCCCCTGGTCTCGATGCATACGCAAATTCTGTGTTTTATGTTTCCCAAATCGTTTGCTAAATGTAGAGAGGTGACTTAATTAAAATATGCAGTACAGTTTGCAAAATATTAAAGGTTGTATTAACAGAAACCCTATTATTATTGTTATTCTATAAATTTTGCCTTTCGTGAGTGGGAAAATGAAGTAATCCATAATTATGAGATCTGGAAATCAATTCACCGGTCGATTATCAAAAAGTTGTTCTAGGTGTGTTTGTTAAACCTTGTGTGCTGAAGCATTATTTTGTTGGAAAAGATCTTCTGCAAGTTTATCATTATGCAGCTAATTAATAAAGAATATTAATAATATATCCTCCAGCATTTATTGTTTCGTTAAGAAATATAGGCAATGATTCCTTCCATGACGTTGCTAACCCAACACCAATTTTCTGGGTGTGCAATTATCCCCATAAGTTCCTGAGGACTTTCTATCAAACACATTCTCATATTTTATTCGCTTAAATATTCTAAAAGATGGAATAAAGTCTCATCAGTAGTGAAATACCTTTCTAAATCGAGATCGTGGAAATAGCTACCATTCATTCCCTCTTACTATCAAGCGTCTGATAGAATGAGGCAGAATCAGTTCTAAAACATAGCTATCGCACAATGTATCAGTACACAGCGTACGAATAATATAATAGCACATTAATCGCTAATATGAAACCGTTTGCTTTAAGAACAGCACATATTTTTAAATGTTCTTCAGAAAGTTTATATTTGTATTATAAATGGTCAATATTGAAGTCATATCTCTGAATCCTTTAAATTTATTTCTTTTAGTATATGCAAATCAGGACTACCTTTAAATATTTTTCCTACTTTTCTTTCAACTGCAAGCCGAATTTAGCTTAATATTTTGCTACGTCGCAAAGGTTGCATATAATTTGGTAATTTCATCTTTCAAAGTTAATTAGCTATTCCCAAATATGTAATTGTATCTGGTTAACGTTTGAAATGGCTCTCAATGTAATGTAACTGTTGTATAACATCTGGCTTCTGCTATTGGATAATACTATAAGGTTTGCCTTCAAATTTAAAAAACACTGTCTTTTCAGATTCGACGTTTTGGATATATCTTTTAACAAACGTCGTGCTTTTACCATGTATGAGACAGCATCGTTAAGAACAAGAGAAGCTTGTTGCATTTGTTCCTTATAATTTTACTAAGGTGCTTACAAACTGTTAGTGATACTGTTTCAGCATTAACACTTTTGAAGACATGGTGCTCAATTAAGTATGGTTTATACTCTATTGTTGGATGTATAATACCAACAATCACATTTACAATACAGTGTCCTAAAATATCAGTCGTTTCGTCTGCCGAAATCTACATATATATAATTAGCTCCATTTTTGATTTTATTGCTTCCATTACGTTAGAATAATATTATTATTTACGCAAAGTAGATATATCAGATGCGTAAAATTTCGAAAACGGAATTTTCAATTTTATATTTTTGTGATACTATACATGTACATCGCACACATTACAATGAACATGATCGTTTTTAACGACGACAAACTATCATCAAATTCGGCAATTCACATTTGTGGTTGAAGAATTGGTGCTACATATTATAAAAGAGCTATAAAACCTAGAAAATAAGTTTAATGGGATACTCATAAAAACACACTCCAACAAAATGAAATTTAATATCTATACAAAACTCAATTTTTTTATCTTAATCAATAGGACTCAGTTTGGTTTACGTCCTTTTTAAGGATAGCGTGACATATTCTAACTGATAACTGAACTCATCAAGGATTTGCAATGGATTTCTTAGAGGGTTCTTTGTTCAATTTCAAACATTTTCAGTTTCTTTTTTAGACACTCCACTCCAGATTTACGAATTACTGCCCCCCATTAGATGAACATTGTCAATAATACGAGCATGAATCTGGCTACTTAACTGTTCATATGTGATTGCAGGATTAAGGAAATGACGAAAATTCTTGCATACTATGATTAATTGTATAAACCGATTATTTAATTTCTATTTCTATTTTCCGATTTCGAAAATAACTCAATAATAGAACTTCGTGTTGTAATTCTGAAATAAACTATATGCAAAATTTTAGTGAAATAACTTTACGATATATATATTCTTGTGTCGCCTAACTAATTACCAAACGCATATGGTAATCAGACCACAATACTTAGTAAAAGTTTTTGGAAACACGAGTTCGTATGTGCATCGACGATATAGGTTACATTAACGTCTACTTTAGCCAGCCTTATTTTTGTACGTACTAAACCTTTTTCTGAACATTATATATTATACATCAAATAAGATAAGATTGCTGTAAAACAACAATTTTACTTAAAAAATGTCAATAACATTATGTTAAAATCATAATCTATTTTAAATAAGAATTTATTGAAGGTACAGTATATTTATGTACATATGCATAGTATCATATTTCCGAATTTCCACAGATATATACACAAAAGTGTACTCCATAAATACGATGTAAGTAACTGACTTAACTAAAATATGTAATGCAGTTTCCATTATCGATAGTTTCTATGCAATAAGTTATTCAAGCAATTAATATGAAACTATTTACTTGGGTTATGTATGTGTTACATGCATTAATTATATTATTAAATAATATCGGCTTTATAATTCTTCTTCAATATTTCTACCCATTTCTATTTAAAGTAGTTCTCTTTCAACAAAGGTATGAATGAAGCTTATCTAGAGATGAAAATACAATGCTTTAGCAGTAAAAAAGTACGATAACATATCATATCATAGCGTACAGTACGCTATGCTCTGCTCAAGTATCGTAGATGAGAATAGAAAGTTTATTGGGATGTTATACTTTCTAAGCAAATCATCATAAATAAACCAGCAAGTAAAATATAATCAATTACTAATGTTAAATATAAATATTAACGAAATCACCAGTGTGAGCTAATAATTTTTCATCATTTAATCATCTTTCCTTACTTTGATGCCAATAGAAAACTATCGATTTTTTCACATACAATTGTTTACATATATTCATTAATTTGAATATAAGATTACGATATATATATATATATATATATATATATATATATATATATATACGATACATCTGTGATGATTGATAAGAGTAATTTTTATACACAAGTCTTGTATAGTCCTACAAGAATTATTTATTGTTAGATCAGAGAATGTAATAGGCAATTAAGAAATATTGTATTATTTGGATGTGATAGCAATGGTTCTTGTTCTTAAAAAAAAACTATAATAGGTACTATAGAGAATACTGATACCAGAAAATGTTTGTAGAATATTTGGATAATCAAATTTTTTCGACTTTAAGTTTCCATGTTTTAATGGTAACAGTATTTTTTTAAGGTATTATGCTGGACTTCATCAAAGATTGTCGAGGCGTCAAAAATTCTTGACTAAAGTTACGGTTCAATTTAATATGACATGTATTTAATAATTATGTCTGACAAAGATGTAAATATATGAAGTTTGTCTTCTATTTTTACACATGTTCAAAATTATATATTGGGTCTGGGAAAAAGTTCGTGGCGTTTTTCCCGATAGATGGCATTGGTTGCCGATAACTAAAGAACAACAAGTCACAGAGACACCACCGAGGGCTCGTTTTTTAGATGACCTTCCGAACGTTAGTTTGAGCGTAGAAACATTGTAATCGGTGCAGTGGTTGGAAAGTTATTCGCACTTGAAAATGGAGAAGAATAATGAGAAATTTCGCTATATTCTGCAATATTATTATGATAAGGGGAAGAACGCTGCGCAGGCTTGTGATAAAATTTGTGCTGTGTACGGTGAAGGTACTTTATCGAAATCTGTTGCGCGGAAATGGTTCGCTCGCTTTCGTTCTGGAAATTTCAATGTGAAAGATGAGTCACGCTCCGGTCGTCCAATCACTGAAAAATCTGATGAAATTCTTGAAAAAGTCCAACAAGATAAGCATATCAGCAGTGTCGATATTGGCATGGAGCTAGGCATTGACCACAAAACTGTTTTGAACCATTTACACAAAGCTGGTTACAAAAAAAAGCTTGACGTATGGGTTCCTCATGAGTTGAGCGTGAAAAACATGATGGACCGAATTAACATCTGCGATGCGCTGCTGAAACGGAATGAAATCGAGCCGTTTCTGAAACGTTTAATAACCGGAGATGAAAAATGGATTACGTACGATAATCGGAAGCGTAAAAGATCGTGGATAAAGGATGGTGAGCCGTCACAAGCGTTCGCTAAGCCAACATTGACGCCAAAAAAAGTGATGCTGTGTGTATGGTGGGACTGGAGGGGAATCGTCCACTACGAGTTACTTCCAACTGGTCAGACGATTGATTCTCAACTCTACTGTGCACAACTAGAGAGATTACGCCAGGCGATTGAAAGAAAACGGCCCGAATTGATTAATAGGAAAGGTGTTGTCTTCCATCGTGACAACGCCCGACCACACACTTCTTTGATGACCCGTCAAAAATTGAGAGAGTTTGGTTGGGAAGTTTTGATGCACCCACCTTACAGTCCGGATATAGCACCCTCTGTTTCGATCTCTGCAGAACTCTGTCAATGGAATTAAGTTGGTTTCAAAAGAAGCCTGTGAAAACTATTTGATTCAATTTTTCGACCAGAAACCACAGAAGTTTTTCACCGATGGGATCATGGATCTACCAAAAAAATGGCGAAACATTGTCGATAATAATGGAGCATATTCGGTTTAAATGAATTCGTCCACGCGCCATGCGGGGACCAGTTGAATTTTACTGAAAAAACGCCACGAACTTTTTCCCAGACCCAATATTTATTGTTCAGAGATATACATTTATATTTTTACAATACTGAGTGAAATAAAATACTAAAACACGTATAATTTTTTTATTATTTGCCAGAAATATATTGACACAGCAATGTCACAAAATTGTATCTCTTAATTCAAAAATTGAATTGTATAATCTTATAATAATAATAATAATAATCTTTAAAGGCCAACAGATAATAATCCAATTGTAGGACATATTACTAAAATTAAGAATAATAATAAGTGCAGTTAATTTAATACAAAAAAAATAAGAAACTAATTATCAAAAAATATAAACACTCATATAACAAGGTAATGTAAGTCATTTTCAAACTAAATGTACAATAAATGTTGATTAATGAAAGGGATCCAAGTATAATCCATTGCCAATTCTGCACATAGGTGCTAGTGGAGCTTTGTAAAAAACATTGGTTCCTGCCCTAGGTATTGAGAAAGTTGCCGACGATCTATTATCAAACCTAGGTACGAGGAAATTATTTTTAGACAATAGCTTAGTAGAATCAAGAGAATAAAATTATTTATTAATTTAAAAAGAAAACCACCACTAGCTTTCTCACTACATATACAAAGGGATTCGAAATTATTTCTAGCAAGTAGACCTTCAACCACCACGTACCAAAGGCAGAATAATGTGCATCTATCCTATAAGATAAATATTTCATAAATCTTTTCTGAACAAGTTCCAGAAGTAACTGCTGGTAATGACAATGTGGGTACCACACTACTGAAGCGTATTCCATTTTGGACCGGACAAGAGAACAGCAAAGAACCTTCAAAGTGTGCAGGTTACTAAAACCCTCGCAGGACCGAATAAGGAACCCTAGACCACTGGAAGCTGATGTAGTTATAGTTAAAACTTTGAAGTTATTATGAGTACATCATTCGTCAATAATGCACAGATTTTCTTGAGCTTAGTGCTATCCTCAGGTGAATTAATACTGCTAGAGATTTTTAGTTTGTCGGCATAAGCCACACTTTGCAGTCAAGACGTTCTAAGAGATCTTTAACATAGATATTGAACAAAAGGGGTCCCAAATGGGAACCCTGTGGGACTCCGGAAGAAATATCGAAGAGATTAGATAAGAACCCATTGTAATGAACATAACCGGAACGATTTTACATATAGGAAAAAATAAATTAGTAATATTCGGAGCAAAGCCAAAAGATGTTAACTTGGAAATCAAAATGCCATGGTTTATAGTATCGAAAGCTTTGCTGAAGTCCTTGTATATGACATCAACTTGTAGACGTTTATCGAGTCGTTCTCCGATAACTTGAGTAACCTCGACCAGATTGGTAACAGTAGATCTGCCGGGAATAAATAAATACCTAATAGATAAGAAGGGCTTAACACAGCTAAATAATTTGTCATAGAGAACAAGTTCGAATGTCTTTGCAAAATTCCACAAGATACTGATCGGTCTATAGTTATTGCCGCCTGAGCGCTCTCCTTTCTTAAACACAGGTGTAATCCTGCATATCTTCCAGCCATCCGGGAAAGTTGGCCTTTGACCGCAAAATCGAAAATAACAGTAGGAGGCCCACAGAGTTCCTTGGCGCAATCTCTGAAAAAAAAAAAACTAGACAATCCATTATCTCTACAAGTAGTAGATCAATAAGTGTACCATTGAAAGTTAAACAGCCCGGTATCCTACTGTCACCTCGCTTAGAATTAACAAACCGTCAGAAATTAGTTGGATGTAGAGCAATGTCATTCTTTACTGTAATCTGATATTGTCTAGTAGTTGTAGCTTTGGTACGTTTCCATTGGTTTAAGTAATGCTCTTTTAACTTAAGGAGCTTTTTAACGTTATTATTAAACCAGGGAAGATAATAGCGAGGGTATTTTTTTCTTAAAGGGACTTTATGTTGAATAATTTCGTAGAGATGATCATAAAAAGCAGTTAGAGCGTCATTAACATCAGTAAAGTCACCAAGAAAGGTTCAGTCAATGGCAGTCATGCTAGTGTTTAGAGAGGTCATATCAACCCTCCGGAAATCGTAAAGCTAGTTATTATTAAATGGAAAATTATATGTAATCTCGGCATTTGATAAGTCCATAGCTATAGTTAATGCTGGATGGCAAGGATTCTCATGGATTAATGGTACTAAATCACGGGACACAACGAGAGAGCAGTTTACATTGGAGAAAATAAAATCGAAAAGTCTTGAATTATGATTAGTGACACTATTGTGTTGTTTTAAATTAAGTGTAGACATAAAGTTAAATAAGGTAAACGTTTTATGGTCTTTACTAGAAGGAGAATTAAAATTAGGGGTATTGAAATCTCCGAAAATTATAAGTTGTTTATCAAGCAGGTCCAGAGCAAACATGTCAAAAAATAAATCATACGTCTCGTTCGTGGGATGTAAATATTGATAAAATATATACATTTAGAATTAATTTTGAATCTGCACATTATGACGTCTATGTGTGGGAAAGCATTGAGTGTCTGAGGAGATTGACAATGGGAGACACCTAAGCAATTAGAAGTAGCAATTAAAATTCCTCCTCCTCTTGATCGATCAGCAAGCTGAAAATCCCTGCCTTTTCTAAAAACTGTCAGAAAAGAATAAAAAATCTCTAAATTAGATATATCCGGTCTTAACCATGTTTCCGTAAGGAACAATGCGTCATAATAAAGACTCGGGTTGTCTGCATAAATATCATCCAGTTTAGTACAAAGGCCGCACATGTTTTGATAGCAGAAATTGAGTATTACCGGTGACCTGTTGGGCAAGATCAGATTCCCGGACGAACTGCAGATGAAAGTATTGTAGGGACGTCATTTATAAACTTTATATGCAGACCAACTTCACCATCAGAAACTCTAGCATGTAACTGTTGTCGAATTGATTTGAAGTAGGTAGCCAAATTATTAAAATGTTCAACTAACAAAAAAATTAAAAAGTGTACCAATATAGTTTAAATTATATTATAAGTTAAAATTGTTCAAATCTGTCGATTTTTGTTCTGCCAACTGCAGACAGACTAAATTGCTCACGGTGTAGTTTTGACACAAAGTAATACTCTTATAATTTACTATATATATATATATATATATATATATATATATATATATATCGATATTTTGGACACACTGTAAATGTGTTACCTATTATTTTAATCAGATGATTAATAAAAAGTGTTTTTCAATAAGTGTGTTACATTTTTCAAATGTAACAGTGGCAACAATGCTTGTGATGTAAATGTCAAATCTTTGTAGCTGTATTCAACATACTGTAGCAAGCTAACATGGAATGACAAACGATTCCATAGCGCGTATAGATTATTCTCATTTGCTATCAAAATATGTGTCTTGATTGCTAGACATTTCCCGCCGTGCATTTTAGGAAAACATACTCTTTTTCAATGATGCGCATTTTTGCTTGAATTAATTTGTAAACCAAACAAAGTCAGCGAGGACATATAATGTCATCATAGAATAAGCTTTCTAAAAAAAATATTTTGGTATTAAAACGATGTCGCTTTATTTATATTCTGAAACTATTCCATTATTAGCATTTTTTTAATAATGAAAAAAAATTACTCTGACATATTTTTTAGGCATCAAATTCATGGTTCTTGCCGTAATCTGATGTTTAGAATAAAATATTTAATGTGCCATGAATGTTACGAAAATATTTTTACGTTTTTATTTAAATTTCTCTTTTGAAGTTACTGCACATCTTTATGAACGTGATAAAGAATTTTTTATTTCGTGGTTGATAACGATGGAATTCTGTGTTGTTCCTATCTTTAGATTTTATTTACGAAACTAATTTTATGTCTATATCAGAACATATAAAATAAGAGCTTAATACCTTCATTTTATTAACACTGAATTTACATGTATAAAGATTTGCATGTAGTATGTAGTTAAATGTATGTATAAACGTATACAAGTTCAAAATACTTTTCAGCCAACATGTCTAGAGTAACTAAAATATATAATAATTTTTCCGTACAAACTTCATTTGGCGATTATTAGTGATAAAAGAAGAAAATGTAATATTTAATTAATTAAATTTTTTCAAATTATTGTTAATAAAATTATAATTTTGACTTTTTAATATTGTAATCGATATTATTTCACAATTATATGTTGTGCACATTTTAATTTCAATATCGTTTGTAGATGTTATACTTGTGCTTGTTTCATCGGTTATGTCGACTACATAGCAACTGTATAGTACATTTTTTGATTTCTTTAATATAAAATTGTTGTGTCAGCCTTTATAGGAATTAAAATATAGCAATGTCTAGTTTTGTTATGCAGAAAAGCTCATAATAATAGCTTGTATTAACTATATTAAGAGCAAATATAATGAAGTCTAGCATATTCAATTCCAATTCATTTATTTTCAGCATTTATTAAAATATTTGTGCAACTCATAAATGTCTAAATGCCAATAAAAGATTAGATAACTTTATTTCTACTATAATTACGTTGGAGACCGTGGTTGAATAAATACTTAAACTGGCAATAAGAAACTTCTCATTACACTAGTATTTGTATCTTAGATACGTATTTCGACAATTAAGTTATCATCTCCAGTAGGAAGTAAATATAGTGCTGAATATGGACTCCTAGTAAAACTACGCAGAAAAAACACGAAACATATTTCTCACAAGTTTTTTCTGTCTCTAATCGAAGACCTCACAATTTGTGTTTTGTGGTCTCCGATTAGTGTTCCGCGGTTTATTCTGTGTAGCTTTACTTTGGGAATATGTTCGACACTGTGTGTAATTTTTGTTGTTGAAACATGTATCTAAAATAGAAATATTAATGTGATAGGAGATTTATATCTCTTTGCCTAAATATTAGAATATTCTTATTCATTGTTAAAGAACAACATATTAATTTAATTATAATGCATAATTGAGTTCAGCACAAAGCGATATTTAATATTGTAAATTAAATACAGGAATTTCTATATAAATGTTTTAGCATATTTTACATGAATAAATGGTGCGTTTCACTTTTAATTTTTGTATCATTTATTTTAAAAATATCTGTTCTATTAAATATTAAGTCTTGTTATAAAGGAACCTACCTACCATGAGAAATATAAGTTTTTGAAGCATTATAAATCTTGGTAGTATATGCTTGTGGAAGCTAGAAGGAATTTTGTTAATTCTGCTTACCTTATAGTGCAATTTACAGCAATATCGCTACCATGTATGTACATATATGCCAACTCGAAGTGTTACTATAGTACATAGTAAC
The DNA here is from genome assembly GCA_031893035.1 of Dermolepida albohirtum. NCBI lineage: Eukaryota > Metazoa > Arthropoda > Insecta > Coleoptera > Scarabaeidae > Dermolepida > Dermolepida albohirtum. The sequence continues at coordinate 148,147 of JAVIWB010002676.1, forward strand.
ACTTTCTTTTTTTTCATTTTTGAATTCAACATTTATTCTGTATCATTTGTTTAAATTTACTTTTTAACATTTACTTACATACATTTACAGTAAATAAAGCTATGCAACATATATAGTCACATTTTCTATAAGTAACAGAGTGTCGGGCATTAAAAATATATTCACACATTTTTCGATAAATTTTCTTTTTTTTTACGAATAGTATTATAATATACGAATATCTGTGAATTAATACATTAAACCCAAGCATATGTTTTAGACGTCGGTACTAATCAAAAAAATAAAATTGATATAATACAAAATATTAAAAACATTAAGAAGTTTAATACAATAATAATTATTGCATATATATATATGTATATATGCAATAAATGCATACGCTCATTTGTTTGAATTAGCAGTAATGCTTGTATAACTTATGTGTACACCACAAATTATTAGCGAAAATTAGTATATTACTAATATAAATTTAGCAGTCCATTGTTAAAATTGAAGTTGAGAGACTGGTTTATAGATAGATGAGTACTGACAGTCGGTGGGTGGGCTAACCTGACCACCCGTGGTCTCATTTCACACCCCTGTCTACCCTGTGTCATTTACCTTCGGTTCAAGTAATCTTCTTCTTATTCTTCTTCGCGTATGCAATGTTCAAAATATATATGTATGCAAGTGATAGATAGTTTTCTGAATACTTGCGTTCCTTCTTGAGAGAATGTCTCTTTATAAAGCTACGAGATAAGTGTGTATTTTTTAAATGTCACATTGAATAATAAATATAAGATACAGGTTGCGATTGGATTTCTCAAGTATTATATACGGTTTTCTTGATCGAATTCCTGCACCAAGTTCACATTGTGTAAAAATAGCCATCTGCATGTCACATTCTACTTTGACGAGTTTCTCTTTTCTAAAATAAAATTTATTTAAAATACTGTTTCAAATACTGTCACTGTACTCTTAATATTTATAATGAAACGTTATAAATTATTTTACACGTAAAGAGAAGTTAAATTAGAATTAAGTTCTAAATTCTATTTTTTTAAGCAAAAATTATTAATTTTATTAATAATTGGAAGTTTTAAGAAACAAATAATAATTCACAGTGTTTAGAAGTCTATTTCCATATATTTTGTTAAATTTATAAAACTCTTGCTACCATAACATATAATATTGTATAATATCCTGCTAAGTTTTCATAAAATTTAATGTACACATAGTCGTAAGCTGGTTTTGTTTTGATTGCCATTCTGCTCTAAACTAGGTAAAACTGTAGAAACGCATTGAATAATATCAAACGCTTACAATTGTTCACCTTTACAGGTGATCATAGAATACTAACACTTAATCCAAATAAAAACTGCAATTATCGAGATATTAAAAGATACGAATCATATCGTATAAATCATATAAATTGACTATTTTTACAATAATGCGTCGCTCATTGTTCGTAATTTTTATGGAGGGGCCACATACGAACAACGATGTAGTATGCCAATAGTTATTAGTCATCAAGAAACTAGAAAAACGCAAGCACTTGTATATAGCTAAGAGGCAATACAACTTATGTATAAATAACTAAAAAAAGAAATCCAATCATGTAATAATGTAGATACATCAATTTCCTAGAAGTTATTGGATCAGATTGATGATCAAGAAAAGAAAATACATGAATTTAATAAAATAATATTAGACTAGTCGGATTAGCGGATACGAATTACAAATCGTCTGAAAATAATGAGCCAGTAGATACCAATAATGGTTAATGATCGTTGGATTTTGGAATGCAAATAACCTTGTGAATAATAAAGAGTTGTTACATTAGCAATACAAGGAATTGATGCTTTTAATTTTTTAATAACATTGTACAAGACAGTTTTGTGTGCCAGAATATTAGATAAATTTCACTCTACAGCCATGTAATAGTTAGAAGAAAAGCCACTGTAATAGTTCAAAACAACAGGGCAAATTAAGTGGAAGAAGAAATATGAATTCGAAGCAACACAGTGTATGCAATGCATGAAAACATAAAAGTATGTGATCAGAATAGCAAAATCGTACTTCTTAGATATTTTATAAACGATTATGTAAGTTAAAAATTATTATTTTAGGTGAAAGATTCAGTCAAGTACAAATTCTAATTGGTTTCAAGATTTATAACAACAAAGGGAGAAGATCTTTATCATATATTGAATGAAGATGGCTTTATATTAGAAAACTCATACCGTTAAGCTAAGAGAGATACATTACTGGCTTTTCTCTTAGAGGTTTCGTGTTCGAATTCGAGGCCTCAATGGAAAGGTTTATTTATGACTTTCCTTCATGTTTAAAGTAAATTTAGACAGTTAAAGTTCTAAAATCATGAGTATAACAACAAATTCTCATCTGCTAATTTTTTATATTACGAAAAATATCAACATTACATATTTTTGAAAAATTTTGCTGATTTTTCATGTGATTATTGTCAATAGTAAATGAAAATCTATTACAATTTAATCGAATAGTTTCCTAACGAATACGTGTTCAGTACCAGTTCAAAGCTGTTCTAAAGAACCTGGTAAACCAGGTAAAGGCTGTTCTCAATCAGTTAAAAGATGTTCTTTATCAGGCAAAATCCGTTCTTTATCAGTTAAAAGCCGTTGTTTATCCGTTTAATATCAGTTCAGTTTGTTAGCTACTCAGTATTTGAATTTCGTGCCGTGACGTGGACATGTGAAGGGAATAAAGAAGGGAATACTTACTCTCTTAGCTATACTACTTCTATCAAATTATCATACAATGAATCAATTCCATGGCATAGATCTGATGGAAAAACCATTTTTGGAAAAAATTTTTCAATATTTTATAAGCCATCGATAGAGTTTAATACAAGCGATTGCTGTCAAAAATAAGAGGAATGTACGTTCAACCCATGGAATCTTATTTAATACAGCGAAAAAGAGTATTCAGAATTTAAATTAATAAAGACCGAAGTACTTCAACGAAGTGTTTTCAGTCTTGTGTTGTATTTGGTTTATACACACCAGGTATCAATATTTAATAATATAAAATTAACTAAATCTGTGGACGATCCTAATTTTAATGGTAAACTTGTAATTAGTTTTGTGTGGACGATCTCGAAATAGTAGAAAGCAATGTTTATTGTTTAGATTTTTGAATTCTTCGAATTGATTTTTTTTGGATTTTTAAGAAATTTTCGTCTCTTCGAGCTTTTAAATATCTGAGCAATACTTAATTCGATATAATATCATGAGTCGTCAATCCATATGGAACGAACATTGAATTTAGCCTTGAGATCAAGTTTTTCGGTGGCAATGAATCATTGTTTAGGGCATTCTAAGTTCTTCGGATGAATCATCATTTGAGATTCATGGAAACTTTCAGAAAAGTAGAAATTTTTTCGATATTTTATCGATCTGAATGCTTGTCTTCATCTACATCCTATCTGCCTTCTTTGAAGCATCGATACTCAAAAGGAAGTTTAAATAATTTAAGCGTTTCATAGCGTTTTTAGTGTTAACACAGAACTTAAGTTATTTTGTCGTACTTACCAAATTAAAATTTAAAAAACATCTATGAAGAACAGTATCCGAGATGTGAAAAAATGGAAATGGACAGCTAATGGGTACCTAAAACCTAAAGTAATTGAGGAGATTAACTTAGTTTAACAAAAATTCGATTACCAATTTCATCGGATAGATGTGGCTTTATTACTGACAGACTACTATCATCAACATGGTTGTAATATTTCAATATATCTACTAGGTTTTGGACAAATGTGGGCAGGTTGATATTTTCGCAGACTTGTTTAAAGAATTTAGATCCAATTGATTATGGGATTATTTTGACTAAACTCAGACCATATGACTTTGATTCAATCACTATCAATCTTTTCTGATTCTAATTTATTAAGTCAGAGAAAATCTTACATAGTGCACCGCGAATTTTCTTGTAATAATTTTATTCCTTCTTTTGATACCCCTCCAGAATCCATTCTGGGTCTCTTAGTATTTAGTTTATATATATGACTCACTTCTTTAAGTAGATCGTTCTATTCTTGGATTCACAGATGATATGAAAATTTATATCTGAAATTTTTTCTGTAGATGAGAGATCCAAAGAATTTTAAATATGGTGGTTTAAAAAATCTAAATTTAAACTCAATATTTGTAAATATTGTGTTACCAATTACACTCGATTTTTCGCACGCTTTGTTTTATCATGCTATATTGATAGTAATGAAATAACAAATGAAAGAGAATTTGAATATATGCGACCTTCGCTTGATTCTAGTCTTACATTTAAATTACATATCACCAACGTATTTCATATTTCTTAGTTTTATTATGGGATCAGATTATTTCTATGTATTTTAAAAATATTACTGTAGTAAAGGTTTTGTATTTTGTTTATGTCATGAATAAAGTGAAATACCCTGCCTCTGCGTTCTCCGACTTTAGTGCCTCAGTCTTTGTTGTAGATTTATAAAATTTTTTTCTTTTGCTATCGGCGGAAGTTATCCGGAGAGCGACATTGCTTAAAATAAATCTATAAATTGTCTAGAGCACAATTCTGAATAAATTCTGGTCCTGTATATAACTTTACGGTTCCATCTGTAAGATCTAATGTGATCAAATGGGTTCCAATATGCACTATCTGTATCAAACGACTGGAAAGTTTATTTCTTTAATGATTGCAAGGCATAAGTTTAATAATAAGTCGATTTTTTTATTATGTTTACTTTTTCTCTTTTAATTTGACTGTTTCTAGTTGTAAGATATTTTCATTTCAATGATCTACAACAATAATTATGGAAAGGATTATTCGGTTCTGGTACCGACTTATTATTGAAAAAACAATATATAGGAGTGATCTTACTTATCAGAAGTAGATGTTCGTAATTGTGACATATATACAGCTTCAGAACAGTCCATAAGTCGTTTCTAAATAGCTTTAATAGTTTTCGAACAGCCTTAACAGTTTTTGTACAACCCATAGCTCAGGAGTTTTATTTAAAAATGCTTTCTGTATGCGTTGTTAATTAGTTTTAAGTTAATTTCTAGAGTTATCGTTTTCTAATTTTGTTAAATTTTATAGATACTGCGAAAGATTAGCTATTGCGGAAATTTTTTATTCCTATAAAATTATTACATTAATGTTGGTGTTTATCATAAGATTCAATTGCAAAAGTTATTAATATTGATCGTGTAATTTTAAATCTTTTATTCGGTATTAAATGTGATCGAAAACAGAAACCTGGAACTTAAAGCAATATCTTTTTTTTGTTGTACAAAGAACAGATTGTGCATTCATATATATACATGTATACAGCTTCATTATTTAAATTTTACTGTTTATTAATATGATTGTAAGTTATGTAATTAAAATTGTAAATTTTCGGTTAAAATTAGGCTTTTTAACCACAGTTTCAAACACATTAAGGAAATTATATAAAAGTTCCTAAATATTTTATACTTTCTTGTTACTCATGGTATTTATAAATTTACTTTCGAAATTTTACCTTGTCTTATAATTCGCTGTTCAAACTGTCAGTTTGCAGAGGACCTACTACAAGATTGATTACATCTCGCTCGATTTTGCTTATGCATGTTTTATCTTAATTGAGTAGGTTGATGCATGAAATTTTCCTTCCCTTATCTGCGCAAGAGCATGTTTTCTATTTATCTGAAATTTCCAATAAAAATATACTAATATATATTTAATTAGCAATATCGGCAGCAAACAAATGTTTTAGGAGTTTTTATTAAAAAAACTTAATTATACATTATGTGTAGTATTCAACTAGTTGATCAAACTAAATAATGTACATATAAATGCATGCATATGTTCTATGAACATAATGAAATAATAAACTTTATCAATTTCTAGAGAACAACTGTACCATTTCTCTTATATTATTTATTGAACAGAAATATGCAAATAAACTGCTTGTTAAAAGGAATCATTCAAATGTTAATAACACCCTGTCTTGTACATATGTTTCCGAGAATTCACTCATCGTCAGGCAGACTTGTGTTATTAACGAACGATTCCTTCGTAGAGTTTATCGTATCTTTTCAATCAGAAAAATAATGAATTAACATTGCCTCCCTCTCTCGTCAAACAAAAAAATGTATTGAACGACAAAGCTGGAACGCGGCTATCTCGCATGTCGGCAACAAAGTTCCCAGAGCGTATATAGACAAACGCATTCACTATGGCGATTTGCCGAATAAATGAATGTTAATAATACAAGTCTGCCTGACGATGAGTGAATTCTCGGAAACATACGAGGGAGCGTTTTTATATTCGCGGAATGAGCGGGTTGTAGAGGGGTGAGTAGGCGCATTGGGGGCGTGGCCTGTGCAGCGACTCATGATTAGTATAAATACGAAGTTTCATTGTTATTAGACAGTTAGTCTTTGAGCTATCGTCAACCAAGTAACATAATCAGGAGCGAAAAGTGAAATATGGAAAAAATCGAATATCGTGCCGTTATAAAGTTCCTTACCAGGCAAGGAAAATCAGTCGCGACCATAATGAATGAGATGTCATTGGTTTACGGCGACTCTTGTCCAGGAAAAACCATGGTGTACAAGTGGCATAGTTTATTTAAACAAGGAAGGGAATCCCTTGAAGACGACCCGAGGCTGGGCAGGAGCATTGAGGTGACCACGCCAGCACTTATCCAAAAAGTTGAACAAATTGTACTCGAAGATGCTCGACTAAAGAAGAAACAACTCGCTGAAATGGTTGGAGTATCGGATACAACAATTTTTAAAATCCTACACGATCATCTTGGCATGTCTAAGGTCAGCGCAAGATGGGTGCCGAGAACGCTCACGCCACCGCAGAAACAACAGCGCGTAGAGTATTCGCGTGCATTTTTGGACCTCTGTAATGAAGACAAGGATGGTGTATTGAGTGAAATTGTTACTGGAGACGAAACTTGGGTTCATCATTATGAACCTGAGTCCAAACAAGACTCCATGCAGCGGCATAAAAAGGGCACAGCACCTCCCAAGAAATTTAAAGTGTCACAATCAGCTGGGAAACTCATGGCAACGGTATTTTGGGACTCGGAAGGAATATTGTTGATTGATTATAAAGATAAAGGTGTTTCTATAACTGGAGAATATTACGCTTCAATATTAGAGCGACTAAAAGAAGCCATTAAAGAGAAAAGACGGGGAAAATTGACAAAAGGTGTTCTGCTTTTGCACGACAACGCGCCCGTCCACAAGGGCCGTGTTGCGTTAGCTGCCCTGCATAAGGTGGGCTTCGAAATTGTGAATCACCCACCCTACAGCCCAGACCTGGCCCCGAGTGATTATTACCTGTTTCCGAAAATGAAAAAGAGCTGCGGGCTAAAAAATTTACTGCCGATGATGAAGTCAAGGAGGGAGTTTCGGCGTATTTTGCAGATAAAGAGAAATCATTTTTTTATGAGGGTATAAATAAATTAATTGAAAAATGTGAAAAATGTATCCGTCTTGCAGGTGAATATATTGAAAAATAAAAATAATTTGTTTTTTTTATTTCCACCCTTTATCCCCCATTCCGCGAATATAAAAACGCTCCCTCGTATGTAGTAGATAGGGTGCTATTAACATTTGAATGGTTCTTTTTAACATTTACTTATTCAGCAAATCGCCGTGGTGAATGGTAAACATACCCTATGGCATCTAGATTTGGTAAACTATACTATAGTGCTCAACAAAAGGCAGTATATGATTTGTGTTACTTAAAGAGCTTTGACGTGTTGGTATGATATATATGCTTATTTCAAACTGCACAGGACTATTATTGGTAATCACATAGCTTCTACATATTGATGACCATATATCGTTCATTGTACGGGTTCTACATGAGATATCATTTCATTCTATGATACTGACGTGATTGTAAATAAATGGGATGGTTAAATAAGAGGCGCAATCAAACGCACATGAAATAGCCATTGAATTAAAATTCGTCAATTTTCGGAAAGAAACGAGAAGTTCGATTCGTCAACAACTCGTTCAACCTATTTGTTCAACTGTTTAAACCGCTATCTTGCAACCGTACATTGGAACACTTTTTCTTTCCTATCCCAAATTATGTTCTTGGGACGGCGGTTTATTTGGCCTATCTGTTGCATTTTTGCATTTTAAGTGCTCTGTTGCAATTAATTTTACGTAGCCAACGGAGCATCGGTTTTCGCCGCTATTATATTCAGCGACGACTTCTCATTTTAAATTCACGATACTTTGTCTTCTTACGTTTCTTAAACATTACGTTAATTTTACGGCTAATAATTTATTATTTTATTTAAATGAGTATTGTCCTTGCTTTTGACTTCAAATTTATTTGATATAGTGAAAAAGCTTGAATTTGATGGAGCCTGTTGTTGATTAACTTAATCACTAAGGTTGATATATAACCCCTTTCCACATTAACTTTTGTAATTCTGTATACGCATTTCGACAACTAAATTGTCATCATCAGCAGACAATTTCAAAGTGTCGCACCTGGTAAAACACGGCGAAAAACACCTGTACGAAAAACAAACTCCGTACGCGATCTACACCGCTCAGAACCAAGATGTACACTGTGTGTTTGTTTCACAAGGTTTTTAAAAATTATTTTTACTTAAACTAAGATGAACTATATTGAAAAAAAGGGAAATACGGTCACGACCGATAAGTGCCTGCATGTGATTTATTATAGTGTTCCTCCTCTGACATTAAGCAGACAGAAAAGGGTCGATTGCAAAGGTCCGGTCTCATTGTTATTCACCACATGGCTTAAATTCTTTAAGATGTGCATGCTTTCATATGTGTCTAATTCTCGATAATTATACACGTTCTTTATCAAATGTAAACAATCCATATTAACACTGTGGTTATTTTATTATACATGTCTCGCTATACCCGATTTTTCTGGTCGGTTGAATTTTATGTGCGAAAGGTGTTCTTTATACCGGGTTTCAATCGATCTTTTAGTTTGGCCGATGTATTGTTTACTGCACTCTAAACATTCAATTCGGTACATTCCCGATTTTTTATTTTCTTCGATTTTATCTTTTTCATTTCCTAAAAGCGTCTTAATAGAATTATTGGAGCGGAAACAAACTTGAAACCCGCGCTCTTTAAAAATACTATTTAGATTTTTTTTCATACGATGATAAGGTAAACAAACAAACTGCTTATCCCGATTGCTCTGTAGTGATAGACATGTGGTGTCACGGATTGTTTTTCTTATGTTGGCCTTTCTAATTAATCCATTGATTATTTCCGAATCAAAACCATTGTATCTCGCGATATTCTTAATGACGTTCAATTCTCTTTCATATCTTACATTTGTTAGTGGGAAATTGATCAAACGATTAATAAGAAAATTGAATGAAGCCATCTTCTGTTGCATGCTATGATTTGAGTCCGCCGTGATGAATCTATTGACATTGGTTTCTTTTCGGAAAATATCAATTTCTATTTTGAGATTATTCCTAATAACTAAGGTGTCCAAAAAAGGCAACTTGTCATTGTTTTCTTTTTCTACTGTAAATTTAATTGTCGGAAATTTTGAATTTAACTGTTTAACGAAATCATCCAAGTTGCATTTATGTCTATTGAAAATCGCGAAAATATCATCGACATACCTGACCCAAATTCTTGGAACATATTTAGCTTTATTTTTTAATTCTATTTCAAAGTTACTCATAAATAGGTCCGCTATGAATGGAGAAAGACAATTGCCCATTGCAGTTCCCTGTTTTTGTTCATAGAACCTCCTTTCGAATTGAAAACAATTTTGGGACATGCAAACGTTTGTTAATCTCGCGTATTCCTTTATTTTCTCTGGTTCGATCTTATTTTTGTGAAGAAATTCTTGTAAATATTTTAAAGTTTCTGGAATCGGTACCGAAGGAAACAATGACGTTACGTCGAATGATACTAAAATTTCCCCTTTTTCTAATTTACAATCTTTAATCCTTTGTAAAACTTGAAAGTCTCTCAGTCACTAACTCATTAGAATTTATTCAAAGGATTAAAGATTGTAAATTTTTTAATCCTAGGGGTTATATATTATATTACATTTTAGTGATTAAGTGAAAAAGCTTGTTTTTTCAACCACTAGTATTGATAGCTATTCATTATTTTGAGACAAATTTCTGAATTTGAATATTTTTTATTCACAAAAACTCTATTACGTGTTCTAATCCATCAATAGACATTGATTCACTCATTTAATTGTAATAATGTTATCGGTGTCAAATCTTATCTACCTTATTTAGCACATTGCAAATTATGTGACTAGAAAATTTAAATAAGCAATTAAATTAATTGAATGGGAAATATATAACTCTACTGTAAGTGATGGTTTTTTCTAGCTGGATATGCAAAGGATTCTCACAAAACATAATTCTCATATATGTACATATATCTACCAGATATATATATATATATATTTAGAAATGTTTTCTGTTCTTGAATATCGCACATTTTAAAACTACATATTTTAATTTCAAGTACAATAACTCGTGTTATTTGTTGCAGGTGAGTTCGGCCAAAATCTTAGGATATAACTTAAGCATATTTTATATATAATATAAGGTAAGTTTCTTTAAAATTTTCTACTAGAAAAGTAAACCGAGGAAGTTAAAAACAATACTGACAGCGTTTCATGGAAATTTTACAGAACTATCAAACTGAGTTTTTTTCCTAATATAGCGTATATAATTGCTCTGAAAGGACATTTGCATTCCAAAATAAAGATTCGTTTTTATAATTTAATGAAAAAATCGCTTGTAACCATTATGCGTTTCGAAAATTATTGTTTTCTAAAAACATGTATTATAATATATTATATAACCATTCATCTAAGATACTAAAGATTTCTTGCGTTTCTGCTTATCTATGAAGTACTAGTGAATACTGAGAATTACCAGTTTTAGATATAAGCGGGACATATGTTGCATATGAATAATCATGATATTTGATACACACCTCAAAGTCGTAATGTAGTAGCAAATAAAGGATTATACATATGTATACATATGTGTTAGAGAAGATATGGGTAACCTTTGACATGATGTGATCCAAAATTTAATGTGCAAATACGTTCGCGGACCGTGTTTAAAAGTATTGTTTTAAAGTAGTGTTCATAATTTTTAGCGATAGATATCAGACATGAAATAAAACGACAATGTGTCGCGGGCCGAATCAAATCTTACAGCGGGCTGGTGGTTGCCCACATATTTGTTAGAAAAAGGTAGGAGTTTTTGTCATCTAGCAGAAATGTACATTATATTTCTGGGTATGTTATTAAATGATTTTATAATTTTTTGACTATAAATTAGTGTTTATTTTATTGCAAAATAAGGATTTGTTGATTCTCTTTCGTTGTATATTAAACACAATTTGTTAAAAGGTTTTTGTAATGATTAATGAAATTTATAAATTATAAATTACATTGACAAATTCATAAACCGATAAAGAAAATTTAATACGTAAGGATTATTTAAAGAAACTCTTTCAGTAATGATACGAACTTGCGATCAAGTTGTGCAATAATAATAGGCGGTACATATAGCCGTTACATTTTTTTTAAAGGGTGAGTATTCTATCGTTTTTGCCTCTAGTATAAAGAGGTAAGTTGCAAATAGCAGTTACATTTGTCAAACTTTTGGTTTTAATTTGTTGTAAGTTGTAAGTACAAAAAATTGTAATAGTGTTTAATTCGTAGTATTATTAAAAATTATAACTTTTTCTTTTGTCCGAATATTTTTCAAGTATTGGTTTTTAGATGGGAAAGAAAAGCGGTATATCGAAAAAAATACTCTATTTTTGCTTTGTTAAAGACAGGTGTTTTTTTTAGACAAATCCGCAAAGTGGTTAGCCACAGCTTTATAGTATAATTATCTAACAAAATAGGGGAGGGTAACGTTTCTTTGTCTTTAATACAACGGTACGGAAAGTATTGAAGAACTTGACTAAGACCTAAACGTAGAATCACCTCCACGATTATAGCTAATAGAAAAGCATCTGTTTGTGAGTTTTAAAAAAGCCTTTTAAAGTAAACATAGATTTATCCCGTCGAACACTAGTTTAAATAGAGAAAAACTTCATTGCAAAAAGCCGTTTAAAAAACGAAGCCTGATAAAATCATATGTTTTGTTGATTAAAATTTGCTAAAAGTTATAGTAATTTTATAAACAAAGAATGGCAATACATATACAGTTTCATTATGGCTTAAATTTCACACCAAATGAAAGCTAACACTTTCTGTTTATTATTATTTTTGGTATTATTTTCTGGCGAAGACATATTCAGAACAACAAAATCAAATAATTTCGTTAGAAGATGTCCTAGCGAGAAGCATGCTTTTTCGTGCCTTCAACAAACAATGATACATTCACTGCCAGTTTTATTTATTTCTTACACCATATTTTAATGAATTATGATAAATAATTCAGCACAATTTAAAAAGAATATTTTTATCCTCAGAAAACATACTTCTTCTCCAGTGGCCCGAAAATTCACCCGACTTAGATCCTATTGAGAATATTTGACATCTACTCAAATCACAATGTTACGGTTTAGACAATCTTACGAAACAAATGTCAATAAAAAAATGTTGAATTACTTTGCAGTAGTAATAATATTTTCACCGTATATATTTCTATAAAATGCTCTATAGAATGAACAGCGTCTGATTCAGAATAAAAAAGCTCATTTTGTTTTTGATGGGCATGTACTTACTAAAACCCTTTTTAGTTTAAAACTCATTTTTCTCAGAATAGGTTTTGTTCAAAATAAAGCATAGCATCTAACAGATCAGATATTTTTAAAATAAATAATTCAACAATTTCAAATAGAAGTTCAGAATTTACTCATGTAAAACATATTATTTTATACATTTACACGTTAAAAGATACGGCATAATAAATTAATCCATAAGTCTTAAATATCTTATATAACAATCCTTGGAAGAATAAAATAAAACACAGGTTTGATTACACCAAAATTTTTGTAGTTTGTTATACAACCCTGTATATATATATATATATATATATATATATATAATATATATATATATATATATATATATATTACAAAATAGCTCCATAACTATACATAAGAATATTTTATTATTCATGATGAAATAATATAACAACTTGAAATTAAAATTATAATCATAGAATTTAAAGTATAATTATTCACTCAAACGAATTCAACGAGTTGGATCTATAAAATTCTCTACCGCACAAAGGGTTATATAAATCCTTTGTAGTTTAATCTATATAAGATTTACTATAGATTGATCTGCATATTACTGATAATTTTATTTAAATATATAAGTATGGTTATATCAAAATCAGGCGATAACCTAATCTTTCATTCATTAATGATCCATCTTGTATTACACTATTCTCTACTTCTATAATTCTAACACCGTTTTTATTTATTTTCTCCAAATCTTGCCGAAATCGTTGCAATGATTACTTCTTATTAGTATGTCACACCAATATCTATATACTTTGTAACGCCCAGTGCATTGTAATTGATGGTACAATAAATAAATGCCCGTATTTTTGCCGTAAACGATCTTTGGCAAGACCTTCAGGGTGCTAAAACTAGCTTAAAAAATCTCGGAAAGCCGCCACAGTATCATAATCCTGAAAGAGTTTGCCAATACTGAAGCAAAGGGGATCCACAAAATACGTACGGTATTTAATTGCCATAAAAGGAGTTTTCTTTTTTTTTGTTAATAAAAAAACTTGTGGAGAACTGAAGTAACGAATTAGTTTGCAGTGAGACAATGGTAGTCAACGAACCTTTCATTCGGATCTTGGGTTGGGCGTTTAATGTTCTCGAAAAGTCGTGCCTTATAATCAGGAGATTCGTAGTGTTTAATGAGTAACTCACTCACAAATTTCCAGTTATGATACTTACGGCGAAATAAATTAACCCACAACAACGTTCTATCTTCAAATAAGTCGACAGCAGATGCGTGATTCGAAGTTCGTTCGCCATTCATGGACCGGTTGCATTGGAGAAGTGTAAGGATAAAGGAAAGTAGAGGCAACTATATTAACGGTTATCAACGTTCCAATAAAAAAGAGAAAGGCTAGAATACAACAATTGAAAACCTAAATAATTCTAAGTTCTACGACCTAAACAAAAAGAAAAACACTTATAATATCCTGAAAGATGCAAATAATAATCAATGAAGTTAAATAAACTCAAGGAAAGGATAAAATTCCTTACAAAATGAATTATCAACTATTTAAAATTAACACCAAAATATAGGGAACTAGAGAAAACGCCCGTATTAAACGATCCTTTGCTTAACCTTCAAGGTGCTAAAACTAGCTAAAAAAACTCGAGGAGTAGGGGGAATTTCCTGTGAGTATAAATTTTAAGAAAAATACGCCCCACCATATCGTAACCCTGATAGTCATTTGCCAATATTGAAGCAAAGGGAGTCTACAAAATATGTTCGGCATTAAATTGTATTAAAAGGAGTTCCTTTTTTTTTGTAAATAAAAAAACATTGCGGAGAACTGAAGTTACTAATTAATCTGCAGAGAGATAAAAAATTTAATTCACAGTAAATACTGTAGTGATAATAAGGAAATAGTACAGAATAGATATGTATTCAATGAAATACCTAAGTAAATAAATTGAAGCAAAAAAAACAATATCTCCCAATATACGTCTGGATTGGTTTACACTAATCATACATAGGCAATCGTTTACCTAAGTACCGCTCCAAAAAAAAGAAAATATGAAATAGATATAAGTAGATAATATTCAGTTTATCTACTAAACTCGTAACTAAGTGAATCTATTCAATATATACGAGGTGTACCGGAAAGTTATTACCGGTTTTTCTAACAGATGTCACTAGGCTTAAGTATGCAATGTTATGATTTGACACATATGTTATTTTATTCTACTGACATCAAGCTTCAAAGCCATATATGTTATATTTTGCGAAAGTAACACCCTCATAGTTTTATACCTTTTTGAAAATATCGAGTTTCGTGCCTGAAAAAATTACATTCGAGGCACGCATTACTTTTGCAAGACAAGGAATGTTCTGGTAGACCGAAAAAGTTTGAAGATGCGAAACTGCAAGAGTTATTAGTGAAGACCCAATTCAAACTGAAACCAATTAGCAGAAGCATTAAATGTGGCCAAAGAAACGATTAGCGACCGATTACGAGCAATGAAAATAAATCCAAAAGAAAATTGAATGACAGCCAAATGGAAAACCGAAAAATCGTCTGTGAGATGCTGCTTCAAAGGTATGATCGGAAGTCAGTTCTGCATCGAATAGTGATTGGCGATGAAAAATGAATTTATTTTGGAAACCCTAAGCGCAAAAAGTAATGGTTATCACCTGGCGAAGCCGGCCCGTCAACTTCAAGGCCAAATCGTTTTGGTCGCAAGACAATGCTCTGTCTTTGGTGGGACCAGAGTGACGTGGTGTATTGCGAATTGTTGAAACCTGGTGAAACAGTTAATACTGATCGTTATCGACAACAAATTCAATTTGAACCATGCTTTGATAGAAAAACGTATAAACTGTTTTTATAACGCACTGTCTTATACAGCAAAACTGATCAAGAAAGCGTTGAAAATACTTGGAAGGCACATAATATCGCACCCCCGGTTCTCTCCAGACTTTGCCTCGTCCAACTATAATCTTTTCACATTAATGGGACACGCGTTTACAAAGCAGCACTTCGCCAATTTCGAAGAAGTTGGAAAATGGCTCTATGAACAGTTTTGCCCAAAGGATAAACAGTTTTTTTGGGATGGTTTTCCTGTACACCAAGTATATGCAAAATTTTATAATTGACAACTGTTGAATCTACACAGCCTGTCGCAGAGAAAACGTAACTTTTTTAATTTTAATTCTTAGTGGCGCTATCTACTAAAAAAGTATGGGTCGGTAAAGTAGATTTTTCTCCAATGTTATCTGAAAATATCATGACATTTGCATCATTAGAAGCACAAAAATTGCGCATAAAGTAACAGTGTATTTGGCATTAGTCGAAAAATCAAATTTGAACAAAGAGTAAATATCAAGTTCTGTTTTAAACTCGGTAAATCGTTTACTGAAACATTTAATTTGATGAGACAGGTGTATGGTGGTATAAATGATTTAAAGACGGTCGTACGGACATAAATGATGACGAACTTTTTAGTGAAAAAAAAACCGGGAATACGGAAAGTAACATCGAACCTGTGCGTGAATTTCTCAGAAATGAGCCGAAATCTTCATTGTGGTACATGGGAATGAAATTAAATATTTCCAAAGATTCAATTCATCGCATTTTGGCACAACATTTGGGACTGAGAAAGATTTGCTTTTTACCATACAAGCTAACTGATGATCAAAAATTGCTACGAATTCAACATTGTACAGACTTGATTAAAGTCTCAAAGAAAGGGCGAAAACTTCAGGTATTCTATTGTAACTGACGATGAGACGTAATGTTTTCAATATGATCCAGAGACCAAGCGTCAAAGCTCTGAATGGAAGCATCCAAGCGAAGAAAGACTGAAAAAAACCGTTTGAAGATGTCAAAAGTGAAGACAGTGTTGATTTGTTTTTAAGATTCAAAAGGCATAGTGCATAATGAGTTTGTACCAACTAGTCAAACAGTCAATGCTGTATATTATCTTGGTGTTAGGAAGTGTTTTTTGGGGAGTATTAGTCGTGTGCGCCCTCAATATCTTGAAAATAATAGCTGACGTTTGTTACATGATAATGCATCATCTCATCCCTCGACGCTTATCACTGATTTTCTAATTACAAATGTCATTTTAACCATCAACCATTCACCATATTCACCGAATTTGGCCCCCCGTACGTACGATGCTTCAAAAGTTTTGGGGTTCAGCTATTTCTCGCAAGGTGGCGCTGTCGGAAATATTCTTCTCATAGTCTCTTAAATTTTTTAACTGTAAATGCTATTCAGACAATAGCATTTACAGATTGCTAGCATACACTGTTGTTTCTTTTTAATAATTTTTTAAATAAAGTGAGTTTCGTGAAAAATGGAATTAACGTGCGAAAATTTTCGCGCCATGATTTTCTATGACGTTAAGGACGACTTCACTTGACAAGAGTATTCGCAAAATGTCAAGCGATTATTTGGTGATAAAGCACAGTCCTTAGCGACTGCTGAACTGTGGAACAATGAGTTCCAGCGTGTACGTTTTTTGATCAAAGGCAAGCATCGCGAGGGGCGGCCTGTTACTGTGGTCACTTCAAAAAGCATCGCCACCGTGTACAACATGATAAAGACAGACAACCACTGCACATACAGAGATATTCGGCTATCACTGGGCATAGGTAAGACCCAAATCACAACTATCCTGTATAATCATTCTGCCGTCAGAAAGCTTTGTATTCGATGGATACGACACAATTTAATGGAAGCTCAGCAGAACGCGCGCATGGATTGGTGCAAGAAATGCTTGAAATATTCAACCGATGTCGAGAAAAATCAGTGCGCGACATGGTTACAGATGATGAAAGCTGGATTTATTGTTACGAGCTAATTGCTCTTCACAGACGAAGACACACCCATGAAAGTGGGGCGAGGATATAGCTCTGATAAGGAAATGGTAGCTTTTTTTCGGATACACCGGTATTCTTGTTACTATTCCGCTAGAGGATCGTCGCACGGTCAATGCCGAATAGTATACAAGAATTTCTTCTGTGTTCCAAAAATGCACAGGAAACGACCAAGAGGGCGAATCATTCTGCATTAAGACAATGCACCATCATCACATAACGCATCTCAAGCATCAGAGTTTTTAGCTGCTTCACGAACGGAGTTTATGATCCCGCTTATAATCCCGTCGTGGCAGCTTGTGATTTCTTTTCATTCCCATACATAAATGTATAGATTCCAATTTAGTACTCCGGAAACGACTGTGGAAGCCTGCGAAAACTTCGTATCTGAGGCGAAGGAAGAATAATGGGCCCAATGTTTTGAGAACTGGTTCCACTAAATGCAGAAATACGTAGATCATAAAAGCGAACATTTTGAAAAACAATAAAAAAAGTGTTTAAAATAATTAATTTTTTCTGTATTATCCGCAAAATTTTTAAAGCAACCTACATATATACGATATGTGTACGGATTCAATAATTAGCCGTTGTCCAATAGACTCGGTAGCTTCGTTCAACCGCGAAAAATGTATATACTGTAAAATATAAACGGATGTAAGTACAAATGGTACGGAAACCGTGTCTAGATCTGACTCTGTTTGCCTCAAAATGAAATAACAGACTCAAAAGTCCTTCTTACACTCCCAGTGGCAATTCTCGAAGATGGAAATAATATGCCTAAGTAGTCTTTTAGCAAAGTGCCTGCAATAAGACGGAAATGACACTACTTTTCCTGTTAGATGGTATTGTTCTCTTCAGTGATTTTACATCATAAGTAAAAACCCTAACGTCAACTTAGAACAGAAAGTGCAAAAAAGAAAATTACACTATTATGCAATACAGTGATTAGAATTGTTCTACGTCGAGTTAGTGTTGAGGGTATTAAGAAGATTTTTCTATCCTAGTAGGTCCTAAAATAACGATAAGATGATCTGTTATAATCCCAAACAAATAATTTCTAAATCGGTACATTAATCGATCGACATATTATTCTACAAGACATTGTAAGGTACATTTTTTTAAAATTTTATGCACAATCTACTACCAGGGTGAACCCTCCTATCATATATGACAGACGAAGACTTATTTCTCTGAAGGTGGAAACGTAACAGAGAACGAGCGTATCCGAAATACTGTCTTTATGTCTAACATGACGTTTGAGCATAGAAAAGAAGACTAAGGAAAATGGAAATTACATGTTCATTATTACAACAATTAATTACGAATTACTTGGAATAATTTCAATTAAAGATGTCGAAATTAAAACATGTAAATTAATCCTGAATAACTTACTGGCTTACCCAAGATGAACCACATATTCCATTTATGACAACCCTTGGCTAACATATCCCAGATGGCGTAGAGATACCACATATTCAGTAACATGCGAATTACGAAATACAATATACAGCGGGGTTGACGAAATATTAAAATAAGGTGAAATAAGTATGCAACAATTTAATATAACCTTGAATATTTAAGTAATGCAGAAATTTTTTTCTCTCTGCGCCTTCGCTTGTAGACCAGAATAATATGCTCTGACGACTTATACATGTCTATAAAGGTACATAGCTTTCGAATATGTGTCTTGGGTGAACTATGTTTGATTTTGTGCTAAGAAAGCAGAATATATTAACCTTTATATAAGACAAGAAAGTTCAAGGAATGACGGACAGATAGCGCAGTTTCAGACTGTTCTTGTGATGTTCCGCAAGGTGCTTAATAATGGCAACTGCTAAATTTCAAATCGTTACATTTATTACATCTATCATGAGGATTTAAATTAAGCGTCCCGGAGTTTTTGCGAGATGGATAGTGTTAAAATTCGTGTTTTCATTAAGTTCTTCTTGAAATACTTACTACGCCACCCTACTAAACAAATTGAAGAAATAAATTTCTTCAAAACTATCTGCAATGACCTCTTTCGTCATGATATTATGTCTCCACATACCAATCACGTGGTTTGTGAAAAAGTACCAACTAAGAACTAATTGCAGCAGTCTGATAGTATTTTGAAGATTGTGAAAGCGATCATTATAAAAATGACATATTGGCTTTATCGTTTGTATAAGTGCGTTGTAATTAAAGAGGAATTTGTTGAAAAATAATAATATTCTAGCTCATTTATTTAATTTTGAGTGTGAATTATAATTCTTTTGTATTTTATATTACCAAATTTACGTAAATATCCTATGATTTGGTAACACTTTTTTCATGCACGTTTTCCTAAGTGCAATAGAAATGTAAGAAAATATATGCGGAATAAACTAACAATCATATTTGTAGATATTATCAATGCTTGCGCATAATTGTCTTTCTTTTTAATTTGTGGATTAAAATTTCAATAGGCAAATTCTATGTTGCGAAGTCTTCCAAATTCAAAATCGTTTAGTATTTCCTACTGAGAAGAAGAAGAACTTAACTGCTAAAACGCGTATATTAATCTTAAATGTTAATGCTAAAAGGACATTTATCTTTTATTTAACAATTTCTGCATTATTCGTATCAGTATTATTACAAGTAAATTAAATATTTCTAACGCAAATTACTAATTGTCAAATTGTTGTTAATGTCAAACATTCGTGAGCATAAAATAAGATTTTTAATTAAATCTTTAATCATACATATATGCATTTTTTATCTAAGAAATTAGTTTAATTTTAGCATAACTATTCATAGTGACTAATGTGCTTCTAATAACTGTTTAACATTAATTCACACGTTTTTATTTGTGTTTTGGTTTCAACGAGATCTCGAAAAGGTGAATATAAAACATATGCCCGCTTAGCATTGGTTCGAACTCAACGTCGGATTTTTCTTTATTCTCTGCAGGAAACAAATATTCCTGTTATTTAGCTATCTTCTGATCGAGTTAAAACGTTTCAACATTTTTTGTGTAAGCTGAATAAAATCTCCAGATGTATGGTCGATGTTTATGTGACATATGGCATTGAATCACTTTAATCCTAATTATTACAATTTGTCGAACGTTTCATTAGAGCGTGAACAAATAGGGACATCTGTTCAAATTGGTTGTCATTTAGATGTGTCTTGTGACACAGATACATATATTCTCGATAGAATAACAATGCCCATGGTAAAATGATGTACATATGTGTTATATCAGAAAGCGTATGATACAATTGCATTATTGTCTCGTAACACGATTTAAAATCACTGCCATTTGTTAAAATCAACCAGTGTAAATGAAATTATCGAACAATTGTATATTCAAGTATGTTAATGTAATTATTTATTTATATAAATAAATTAATCTTTCATGAATAATATTCGATTATAGAATGATCTGAAGTTATAAAAAATGACCATATCTACATATCTTAATAAACACATATAATTTGGGGTCTCTAACATGCACGAAGAAAAAAAAATTAAGTTATGGAAATCAGATATCAGAGAAAGATAAAAGGTAAATCATTGAAGAAGTAAAGGTAAAAGGTAAAGAAGATGATTCATCTATAGAGTCAGAGATTATTTACACTGCATAAGATGCTTCTACCTTTCAGAAAAATAAACTCGCCACAAGATATAGAAATATTTTTGTCACACTCAAACACTACTTCAACTAGTTAACTAACATTTGTGAAATAAACGCACTCTTAACTCTTCATTATCGCGTGAGACGCCAACGTACTCGAAGAAAATAAAGGAGCTAGACGCTCAACTTGAAGCACTACAAAACTTATAGAAGGGATAAACACATACCCGGTGGAGGCACAGTGTACCAAAAATAAACACAAAACATGAACTAAGAGATGCCATTACATTGACAAAATAGCCGCGGAAAACATCATAACAATTAAAGCACGCATGCGCAAAATAGACGAACTACCACATGATATAAAGTAATTTATAACACAGAAACCAAGTGCGCAGAAAATACCAGAACACCCTCGACCCATAAGACATGCTAGGTACTATAGACTGGATAGTTATTACACATACAACACAAAGACGAACACTAGCCTACCAGATCGAAACACAATGCATACCAAACCGGATAAATATAAACATCGAACACATTCATTGTCAACTTAGGAAGCCACCAACGCAACACAAACTTTTTCACCCTGACAGAACTAAAACAGATTATTAACACATACACAGCAACAACGTGCAATGTTACGACCGTATTAATAGAATAATATTATAAAAGCATTTCTACACGAAGCTATTCTGTTCATGCCGGCAACAACTAACACAATATTAGGGACACGAATACTTTCTGAGCAATATGAACAAGCTGTTCATATTTCCTAAACCCTGTAAATATTAATTCAATCCAGCCGACAGATCGGCAAATCAGTTTATTTCCAATAATTACAATTGGTACTCTCAAGACTGATAAAATATTCTTTCACAAACGATATTATATCTCATGAACGACATAGGATTCGAAAACACCACAACACTGCAATCGAAGGTAACTGAGGAGCAAATTTGTTAATGATAATTCCAGTAAAAGTAGAACGATTATGGCCGTGTTTTTCGAATCCGTTCAAACGCATGTGGCACAAAAGAATAACACACAAATTATACAACAAAAATTATCCCGAATACTACCAGAATAATACATAGCTACCTTTACAGACGAACATTTCAAATTCTGAACCGAAAAAGTCGACGATGAAATACTCATACATAGTAGTTACATAAACAAACCCATAGTGAAAGCAAAACGTGGAAGACGTAATTCTTGGACAATAGCTGGAAAGCAATCTCCATTATCTCCATAAATTAAAGCACTGATCTACAATCAAATCCTCCATCCTCCGTCCATAAGAAGTCCCACTTCCAAAAACTTGAGCAATTTCAAAATAAAATCCTAAGGACAGCACTAAACGCACCTTGGTACGTTCGAAATAGATCGACACAACTTAAATTAAACACATAAACTTTCTAAAATTTTAGTGATATCTCTAAAAGACCTTATAACCCGTCGTTTAAATACATACCAAAATGCCTACCATCAACACTAAATACAAACGTTTTAGGATGGAGCTGGGCAACGGCGAATAGCCAGGTAACATTACAATAAAAAATTAACGGACGATCACAAACAGTTAAGATTTCTAGTAAAAGGACAAGAGGCTGGCTCAAAATAGGAATGAAAAAACAGGAAAAAAATTGTTGCACTTATCCATTTCTTTCATCTACTATTACCTTCTTTCAGAGGCGTCTTATGATAGATCATTTTTCTTGTCTGAGTTGGCGTTAAGTAACTCTCAATTAATTTAGATGTTTCGTTGCAAAAAGAATCGTGTCGAACTAATGCAATATAAAAAAATTTGCAGCTGCCGTAACTATTGATACGCTAGTACTGTTCGTGAAAGTAATAGTTTTCAAAGCACTTTTTTATCCCATAAAAATCTAGATGTCTGCCAATATTTTTATCCAAATGCAAAAATGTGGGATTTGAAGTAAACGAAACGTTCACACAACCATTGTAATATCGCTTTGAGAAAGTTGTTTTATCGAAAAGTATTAACACAGCAACAATGTTCAAATGCTCATAAAATGAATTAATTAAGAACAGCTATCAATTACGAACGTTTTTAAAAAATTTTTCTACTTGTTCTTTAAATTAATTAAATGTAATTAATATTAAACAGATCGAACTATTCTGTTAATAAAATATTAATAGCAATATTTAGCAATTATTTGTTAACTTTACTATGTTTCAGTATATGAACTAAAATTCTTTTATATTATTTATAACATCTGCAAGATTGTTATTTAGAAATACTGCATACATTTTAGGAACATATAGACATCTTGACATGTGTTGAAATGAATACTCTGGGAAACAATTTTTAACACAATTTCTGTTGAGTTCGATTTTTCAACTGTTTTAAGGTTTAATAGGCATGCTGATTTCAAAACTGTAATTGGTTTTCTTCTATCACAAGTTTTTTTCTCTACAGCTTATATGAGTGTGTCAGTGAGTGATGAGCATTATGAACGATTCCACCAAGATATGTAGATTATGGAGGAGACACGGTATCAGGGTAGATGGGATGCACATATGATGACTGACTATTGTTGGAGCATCAAGCGAGATTGTCCACAGATTGAACACTTCAGGAAAATCTTGATCAATAAGGTTGATATATAACCCCTTTCCGCATTAACTTTTGTAAATTCTGTATACGCATTTCGACAACCAAGTTGTCATCATCAGCAGATAATTTCAAGGTGTCGCTCAAAACCAAGACATCTTGGTTTTGAGCGGTGTGGATCGCGTACGGAGTTTGATTTTCGTACAGTTGTTTTTCGCCGTGTTTTACCAGGTGCGACACTTTGAAATTATCTGCTGATGATGACAACTTGGTTGTCGAAATGCGTATACAGAATTTACAAAAGTTAATGTGGAAAGGGGTTATATATCAACCTTATTGATCAAGTCAATCAACCACAGGCTCCATCAAATTCAAGTTCAGGAAAACCTATAAACGAAAATTTTTACCTTAATATATGTATATGTATGTTTGCCGTTTGGTAAAAGAACTTTACTACTTGTATGAATACAATTTACAGAAACTATAATATATATAGCCTTTGTATGAATAAAATTATTCTGTGAACAATACATTTGGCAATTTGGTTCTTTATTTTTCTTTGTATGCACATTTTGTACGACCTTTGGAACAAACAGAACGTATCCTGTAGCTTAAAAAGTTGACGTACTAGACAAAAATTGGGGTAATTTTTATATCAGATACCAAAAGTTAGTGTAGAACAAGTGTCAGACCTAGGTTAACGAAATTTGTATTTCTCTGTTATATTAACGATTAAATTTTCAACTGTAGTTCTGCATATCTTATCTTCGGCGGGGAGGAGAGACGAGCGTTTGCTTATCACTCGCACAATTTTTTTTGTTACAGAAATCTTAGGATATATGGTACATACCTATGCATTTGGACTAGAATATTACATTATTTTTCTGTATGTTGTTAACGATATATTAAATTCAAAACTTATCTTTTGTATTTAAAACTTACACAAGAATATCTGTACTTATAGTTCTTTCACATTTTAAATGCAGCATTAATAATTTTTAGATTAATAGATTCTAGTATCATTTTTATTAAGATAGAATTTTCTTTTGATTTTGAAGGTGCTTCCAGTTTGTTTTTTTTTTAAAGAAATACCTATATTTATTTTCATTTAATAGAATATTTGTATTTTATAGGGACACACCTATAATTTTATACAGTTATAATTTTAACCGCATTTTTTTTTCTATTTAGTTAACTTTATACTTAGTAAAAATTAAAAGTTTTTATGAATAGCTTTATATAAAAAGAAGGAATATTGTATGGATACCTTTTATATATATATATATATATAATTAATTAAGGAAAGTAATTTTAATTGCCTTCATTAAAATTAAATGTAGTAAATGTCGTGCTTAAGGAATTTCTTTCATTTGTTGATTGTTATGGATGGAATATAATTTAATTTCCTTGTAATTACAATAAAAAATTTTCTCGGTTTACCTCTAAAGTATTGCTTCATTTAAAGCAAAGTTTTAGGAAATATACAATAGAATTGATATTAGTTTAGAATGATATACACGGAGGTTAATGTAACTTGTAATGCTTTCGCAATAGTATAACAATTTACATTGGAAGAATTCTCTATTGCCCGAGGTGAAGTAGTGCATTCTAATTTTAAGAACGTCGAATAACCGAAGTAAAGTACTACTTTGATCTTGAGTCTAATGAGGGGCGATTAAGGCTTCTTTGAATGATTACGATAACACTTTGTACAGTGATGTTATTTATATACCGTAAATTTAAAATCAAAATGGCGTGATTAATCTTTTATTGTATTTGTTTATAAAGTTCTTAAGCATTTTTGTTCGTTTAATTATTATAGAATGCGTAAGTGCAAAAAATAAATCCTTTGACATGTGTATATTTTCAAATTCTTGTATTGCATTGAGTTAGGATACGGGCATCCGGGATACATATCTTTCATTTCCATCCTTTAAAACTTGTACTGGTTATTGTAACAGTTGAACATTTAATGGCTGTTTCTTTAGTAATCGTAAAAATAATTTATTTAATGTTCTACTTATAGTGAATTGTTAGTTTAATTTAGCAAATCGCTGATTGTCCTATTAACTCTTTCAGCCACACTTTCTTATATACATATTACTCCAGAATAAAAACAATTGCAGTTTTAAGTTAATTAGCGTTTATTTATTATAAAAAACATATAAAATAAGAAAAAACCGTATGGGCTTTTACAAATTAGGGTGGTTAGCATACTAACCACCGTGGCTGTTTGCGTAACAAATTATTAAGAAAAGTTTAGTATAATATATAAGCAAATTTATTTTCTATGAAAATCTGAAAAACACGTTTTATCTTTTCGTATACAAAGAGGGACTTTACAGGTTTCGCATTGCCATATAGTACGCACCGGACTTTTCTTAGTGCTGCATTTTGCGCATCTTCGAGAAGTGGTTCGCTCTGGCTGATGCGTGCTGCCTTCCAGACGTAATTCTGTTGATACTCCTGGTGTGTGCCGCTTTATTTGTACAGGAGAAGATGCGTAGCTATTGTGGGAGCGTTTGGAGCATAATTGGGGGTTCTTCACCTGAGCTGGTGCTAGGATCCCTTAGTAAACACTGGTAGCCCAGTTCTGGATTATGTTTTTTCTGGAGTTCCATATACACAAAGGAGTTTGCGACAGCACAGTTTTAAAAGTGAAAAAATATTCGTTGCCATCATTTACGTGATCTTCGGTCTATAGCATAAGTGCTTTTTAGTTGGTCGAATTTGTCCACATAGTTCATAGAATTGTTGTATTGTATCATAGCTTCAGGACAAGCTATTTCATTTTTTGCTCCATTGTGTTCCCCGCGCGTAACAGTACCAGTCTTTCTCGGATCTATGTGGTTTGTAAGTATGAAAACCGATCTTTTGTCTTTCCACTTTAGAAAGGCGATATTTGTGTTACTCACCCTGAATCGCGTTCTCCCCTTTTTAGAACTTTGTTTTCTTTTAGTTTAGGTAAATATTTACGATTTGAGTTTACGGTACCACAAGCAAATATGTTATCTTTGTACAAATTTTCTTGCAAGGCATAGCTATTGAAATAATTATCAAAAAAGACTTCGATTTCAAATCCACGCAAAATTGTCGAACAACTTTACCACCGAAATCAGTTTGTACTCTGTCACTATCCTTGCCAGTATATATATCGAAATCTAAACAATAGGCGTAGGTGTGATATTCTCTAACTCTATTACATCGCTTGCTACACCCCCGACTCCAGTGTACTTTTCCGGCTCCCCCTTTCTGAAAATTTTCTTATATTTTGGTTCCCTCATAACAGTTTGAGTAGATAAAGCGCTCGTAGTACCACTACCAGTAGTGTCAGGCAAATTTGAAATGGTTATGTCATCGTTCAAGTCAAATTCTTCTTCAGGATTTAGCTGGAGCCTAGAAGGTATGTCACCGAGCCCCATCGGGTCCGTTTGCATCTCATAATTTTCTCTTTCATCCGATTCAAAACTGCATACACTTTCTCAATCAGAAGGTATACTTTCGAACAAAATATCTTCTATATCACGTTCATTAACTACACGCGGCATCCTTATAATGCAACATAAATATGTACATTATGTGAAACTTACTATAGTCACAGTGGTTAGTAATCTAACCACCGTGCTATTTACCTTATTTATCGTAGATTATGTAATATATTATAATACTTTTGTTATAAAATAATTAAACAGACACTATACCATAGAGTAACACCGAATTTGTTAAATAATAAATATTCTGAGCATTTTTTATTACATTCGGGAAAGTCCCATTGAAAAACAATACATTACCACATTTTCAAATAAATCTGTTAATCTACCCAGCGCACTCTAAAGTAAAAGTTTCGCATTAAACGATCAACGACGACTTTAAAAAAAGTAATTGCTTAGCAAATTGGCACAAGACGGCATAAAAAGTGGTTTTGAGAACTCTTAAATAGGTGGTTAGATAACTGACCACCAAGCCTGAAAGAGTTAAAGCAATAACCTATAGTTTATTTAAATACATACATACGAAGGGCGTTCAGTTCTCGGAATCAGTATAAAGAAATATGCGAAAATAATCAAATTTATTTTTATTTTACAATACAATTTCCCATAACCGCAATGCCTTTATTATGTCTCGAAATTTAGTTTTCATTACCCTATAAAAAACAACTTTCCTTCTTGTCAGAAAAATGTGCATTTACTGCCGCCTTAAACTCTTCATTGTCCGAAATTTGTTTCCCATGAAGGTTTTTTTTCAAATTAAGAAAGCACGCACTGTGTAATTCACACAGTGCTCCAATTCGGAGCGTTGTCGTGAAGAAGCAATACATTGTCGGTTAGTTTACACCGCCTTTTTCCATTAATTGCTATCTTTAAATTATGCAGAGCGGTTGCGTAAGATACTGCGTTTATATTTTAATTTTTTTTCATGTACTCGTTCAGGATAATTTCTTTTGAGTCTCAAAACACCGTGGCCATGACTTTTCTGGCAGTCGGAGTTACTTTGAATTTCTTGGGGGTCTGTAACCTACCTAAACCGCTGCATTGACTCCTGCTTACTTTCTTGATGAATCTTCACAACAGAGTCCTAAAAATTCTCTACAGCAATCGGCCCGTACTTATTTGTGAGGCAACATGAGCATTCGCGGCACCCATCTTGCACTGATTTTTGAAAAGCTAAGAAGGGGATAAAGAATAATGGTATGATACAACGGATAGGTTAGTCACATCTGCTAATATTTTACCCTTTATTTGCCCATCCTTCAATACAAGTGTCTCAATATTTTTCGTATTTTCTTCTACAGCAGTAACAGGATTTACCCGAGCGCTAGTCGTCTGTAGATAATGAAGAGATATAATCTTTATAAACGGCCACCAGTTCTTCGCGAATGATTTTATGACCTTGTTTCGTAAGCAGTTTAATCATAGCGCAGTGCTCGATTTTCTTCAATGTTGTCTCGTGAGCCATTCTGGTCTTTTTTAACTAAGGATTCCGAGCGAACTAATCATCACAACTTGAAATTTTATATCTATACCCTCAAATAATGTCATTATCTAATGAATTAGTCAAGCTACCCAAATCATTAGTAAATCACCTCTATACCGAAAATATATTGAACACCCCTCGTATGTATACAGTAACGATGAAACTAAAGTAAAATTTTGATATAGACAGCTGTCTGTATTATATTATATTTCAAATTATATTTTTTTAATATTTGAATTTCTCATTGACTCATATTTTTAATTATATAATAACCCTTTTTCAACGAAACTAAGCTAAGTTGAAATTATAAAACTACTTGATCTAATTTTATGTGTATATACATATGTGTATAAAACTCACTGAACTGTTGTACTTTCTTATAGTTAGTATTATTTAATGTGATCATAACGAAAATTTATTATAACAAAAGTAAAAATGAATATGGTCGAACTTAAGGTAGACTCAAGACTTCCATGTATTGCATTTTTTGTATATGTATATTACCATGTATGTATATAGTTTATATTCTGAACTATAATGTGGAAAAAGAGTCTGGTATTAAGGGGAAATAGGCAAACAGTTCATCTGCGTGTAAAGATTTGGTAAATATGAATAAATTAAGTGAGACATCAATGTCTCTATCGAACCCTACATTGAAGTCTCTCAATATTTCTTGTAATATCTTCCGTTAAAAAGTATATAACTTATAATATAAAAAGATATTTTAATTCCATCTTAGTGTAATTAAATTTATTAGAAAGAAAACATATCGTTTCGTAAAACGTTAATAATTAAGCTTTGAAAGCAGTACTTTAAGTTTGAAGCTAACATAACTTAATGAATTTTAGATCAAATTGTAGTTATAGTAATTACCGTGCAAGAAATGTCTGAAATATCGGAAGATTTACAATTACAAACATTACCAAAGTTCATGAATTTGAATTTACTGATACACGACAACAAGTTGATGTTATATATACAAATTTTATAAAAGCGTTTGAGATGGTAGATCAGGCTTTACTACAGTTGAGTGATTTGGGTTCTTCTCACAATGCTGTGCAATTAATAACATCATACTTTTGCACAAATGTATGTTCTGTATAATAGCTTTACATCTGATCGTTTTACGTTCCCTCAGGTGTGCCACAAGGTACAAATTTAGGTACTCTATTATTTCATATATTCCTAAATAACCTCGAAATTCTGGACCATAATTTTTGATAATATAAAAATTTACTACAATGAACCCTCTCAGTCAGATTCCGTACTTTTACAAATAAATTTGAATTTGATTAATACCTGGTGTAAGAGGAACAATACACCTTACACCTAGAGAAGTGTGTAGTAATGACTTACAGTAAATGTAAAAATCCCTATATCCTTTAGTTTTTGTGAATATTATTTCAAGATAAACATTAACGAAGGACTTGGGGGTGTGGTTTGATTCTGCTTGGTCATTTACAGTACACATTTATTTTATTAGAAATTTTGCTGCACCAATTTTAAGCTACTTGATACAGTGCTGTAGGACATTTAAAAATCAGGAAACCGTAAAAAGATTGTATTATGCCCTAGTTCGAACTAAACTGTGGTGTGTTATCTGCATTACGTTTCCTCTTAAATTGAAAAGGATTCAGAAGAGATTTTTAAAATATTCATCTTTCAAAATCGATGGTATTTATTCTTAACATGGTTTTACTTCTCTTATTGACCGCAAATCCGAAGCAACTAACATATTCTTGTTTAAGTTTCAGTTATCTATAAAGCACCGATTACACATGTGATGAGGAATGCTAATGGAATCTATAATGATATTTTTCTCAATAATTGGAATTGTTATGTGTGTATATTATACTTTAGTCTGACTCGATTTTATTATTTCTACTAGTGGAGAAATAATTATAATTTTAGTCATGTATACACATATAATTGGATAATTATATTAATTAATTTTGTATAAGCACTGTATGTACTCCGTTTATATTGCTCTATTATAGGAATTTTTTCTATTGGGCAATAAATCATATTATTATGAAATAAGAAATTGCACTTGAAATGTACACTCGTAAATGGTGGTATTGATGTAATTGTAGAAAAAGAACTTGATCTGGTTCTGAATATTTTCGACTAATTACGTACTTGACACCTATCACTTAGTTGAAAAGCAGATGTTTAATTTCCAAAAAATAATAGCACAAATCGAAATCTTTAAAAAAATAGTTCTGTAAAAATATCGACGCCATACTTTCTTTTATATATGTTAATGCCATTAAAAATAAATATATGAAAAAATAGCATTAGTTCTATTAATTCTCTTGTTGTTAGTCGCTGTATATCGTTTATGTTTATTTTAAAAGAATGATGGCCAAATTATTTGATAGAGAAGTTAGATATTCCTCATTGTATTCTCTCTACTTTAGATTTATTTTTATTACAGTTTAAACGTTCTTTAGAAGTATGTTTTTTCCTATTTATTAAAAAATATTATTGAAACTAGTGTTATTTCTGTTATTTAAGGAAATATATAAAAAGGGTTTTTGATGTGCTATAATTTATTATTCCTGGAATATGAATATATACATTCTGTTAAAAGATCATTAGAAGAAATACCACAATCGAGCAACACACACATCTAGTTATAAACTGCTGTCTTAATGCTCACGTTTATAAATTCTCTATATGCTGTACAGTTTGGCTATGTATTGTAAATTAAAATAACGAAATCTGTTTAATTTGTGTGTTAAAAATGTTCTATGTAACGACTAGATTTAAATAACTTCTAAATAAATGAGTGATTACGAGACTTTTGTAAGTATAATATTATTTTTGTATCTACTGAGTGAAAGCTTTTAAATTTATCTTTCTTCAATTACTTTGTTCTTTTTTCACGAATAACTAAAAACTACTTGCATTTATGTCTGTCTTTGTTACTATCAATTATTTCTTTATTAAAAGGTTAGTGCATAATGCATAGTTGTTATGCGACAAGTGTGATATTATATATATTACCTATTATTTTAATTCACTAAAAAATGAACATATAAAATCATTTTAATTTCTTTTAATATTTTTTTTAATCAATGATCGGAAATTGTTTTTTGTAGATTTACTTATAAATTCGTAGGAATTTATATTAGTTCTCTGACTATATTTCATTTGATATAATAAAAATAATTGGCTTAATTTAAGACTCCTGATTCACTTTTCTCACACTAATTTTTTTTTTAATTGCTTTAACCAGAAGAATCAAAAGGGTATCCTTTTGGTTCTTCTGGTTTAAGTATCTAAACAGCTAATTAGTTTTTATAGTATTCCTATAGTGCAACATGTAGTGTAGTAATTATACGGATTCTTAAGTTGAAATAAAAATACTTGCACTTTTGTAAATACACACACACACACACACACATATATATATATATACATATGTATTGAAGAATAGTACGTAACAGTTATTTCTTTAAGTTGTTTATATATTCACAAAACAGAGTAGTTATATACCTGGATAAAACATATGCATCCGACACTATCTGGCGTGTCTTGAACACGTTGCTGTCCTATAAAGGAGTTAATGATTGCCATAAATTAAGTTCACAGACGTATTCGGAGACCGCCTTCAGTTAAAAATAAACAAATTATTACTAGAAACTTGTTAATTAATTTTTTATACACGTTACTTCAATGAAATCTAATGGCATGCAGTGCTTGCTGATAAAGTGAATGCAAGGTTCTATTTTTAATAATTTTTATAAATTAGAAATGTGCATTCTCATTTACTATACTTTCAATTATATTGATTGAATACACATATATATGTTGTAACTAGTATTTTTATTTTCTTGAGGCATTAAGCAGCAACATTTGACATTTGCTTTACGTTTATTAAAACATTACCCTGTACGATAACTGCAATGCGATGGGGTACAGCGTTCTAACTAGGTGTATTAATGAATTACGTTTTTTTACTTAGGTTTCCTATACCTTCATTCGCCATTTTTTTGATTTCACGAAGTAACCTATTTTCTTTAAAAAATAGATAATTTCTCAATTAGTTCCTATGAATCACTATTAAATAACTAAAAAAGTAGTTGTTTTATCTTGTTTTTAAATTTCTGTACTATTATACATTTATGTTATATTGATATCTTCCACTTCAAATTGTTTTGTCATGTATAAACTTTATTTGGTTTTTTTTCTTTATTTACGTCTCCTTTAAAACTCTTTCTATATATTTATCTATACTACGTCGATTCACTCGTGACAGGTGGGGTAAATTATCACGCAGAGAGAAACAGAAGAAACAGAAGCCCACTTTGTTATTAGGCACCTACTTGTCTCGACTAAATCGATGTGCTGCACTTTTATTTTTTAAGGGATCTACATTCTCAAGTTTATTATACTTAATATTGAGTTTTACTAATAATAAATATATTTTATTGTCCAACAAGTAATCATAGATGACAAGAGAAAAAACGAAAAAAGTATAAATACAATTATTATGTATGTACTATATGTATTGGGTTGGCAACTAAGTACTTTCGGTTTTTACTGATAGAGAGCGTTGCTTTATTTTTTGTATAACGTATGTTAGTGCTGTACTTTACCGTTTGTCGCGTGATACTAGTCACATTGACGTAACTTCAGAAGCAAGTAGTGCGTGATTTTTATTAAAGCTATTAGTTGTGGGTTAATTTTAAATGGAGTGCAGAAACGAACATTTTCGACATATTTTACTATTTTATTTCCGTAAAGGAAAGAAAGCTGCTGCGGCTCACAAAAAGATATGTGAAGTTTATGGTGCTAATTGCTTAACAGAGCGCACGTGTCAGAATTGGTATAAAAAATTCTGTTCTGGAGATTTTTCCCTCAAAAATGAGCAACGTTCTGGTCGGCCTACTGAAGTTGATGATGACCAAATCAAAGTCATAATTGAAGAGGATCGTCATATAACTGTTCGAGAGGTTGCGGAGAGGCTACATGTATCGCACACAACAATTGAAAAACATTTAAAATGTCTTGGGCTAGTTAAGAAGCTTGATATTTGGGTACCTCAAGAATTGAAAGAAATTCATTTAACACAAAGAATCAACTTTTGCGATATGCACCTTAGACGAAATGAAACCGACCCTTTCTTAAAAAGAATCATCACTGGTGATGAAAAATGGGTCCTGTACAATAACATAGTTCGAAAACGATCATAGAGCAAACACGATAAACCAGCTAAAACCACATCGAAAGCTGAATTGCATCCAAAAAAGATCATGCTGTCAGTTTGGTGGGATTACAAAGGTGTGTTTTTTGAGCTGCTTCCAAGGAACCAAACGATCAATTCTGATGTTTACTGTCAACAATTAATAAAACTGGATGAAGCAATCAAAGAAAAACGGCCAGAACTGTCAAATCGGAAAGGTGTAGTTTTCCACCAAGATAATGCAAGGCCTCACACATCTTTGGCAACTCGTGGGAAACTATTGGAGCTTGACTGGGAAGTGATGCCACATCCCCCATACAGCCCTGATCTAGCATCATCTGATTACCATTTATTTCGAAGTTTGCAGAATTCTTTGAATGGTAAAACTTTCACAAATGACGATGACTTTCACTCGCACCTGGTTCAGTTTTTTGCTGATAAGGACCAGAAATTTTATGAGCGCGGAATCACGCAGCTGAAAGAAAGATGGCAAAAGGTCATTGAGCAAAATGGAAAATATGTAATTGATTAAAAACTATTCTTTGTTTAAAAAAAAAGTGTTTTATTTTATACTACAAAACCGAAAGTACTTAGTTGCCAACCCAATATATAATAATTGAATTTATTTGCGTCTATAAAATAAATATTAAAATAATAATTCACACAAAAGTATTTGAAATAAATAAAACAAAAATCAATATACTTAGTTATAGCTAATTTTTAGTCTGTCAAAGACAATTACTCATCTCAAAATTTTCGTACATACATATACCACAATGACGTGTGTATCAATGTATTGAGACTAGTTTCAGCCGTAGCAAACACAAGCCTAGTTGACAATTGTGTAAGTTAACATTTATTCTTAACAAGACAACAATTAATTACGTTCGACATAATTTCGTATCAAAATATGACATTGCAAATGTCTCTTTTTCTAGTTAATAAAACCATTTCGTTTTGTATAAAATTTCTTTATATAGTAAGTTACAACCAGCGTATTTTCAGCATTTTTAGAAGAAATAATATATTAAAAAAATCAAGGCTGGATCTGTTGCAAATAAAACACAAAGAGCCATACTTTAGTTTATTTACAATGAAAGCATAGATAGTACAAGAACACGGAGTACAAGAACTGTACAAAACATATACTATTAAAATATTTCGATGTTCTGTCATGAGCTTTAAAGGCTCAATTTCAAATTGATTCAGTATCATTAAGCAACAGTCAGTGGTGCCAAAAATAATATTTAGGCATTTGAAACTAACAGAAGAATCGAGAATATAATTGAAATTAATAAAATTAAATTAAATTCATTAATTAGGAGTAATAACATAAATTTTTTGACATTTTTTGACAGAACACTAATCGGAATTGAAATTTATTAGAGACGCAATCAAGAAACCAATTAATTGATGATTGTAATTCCACACACACTGCAGGGATAAATGCACAGGGGTATAATTTGATTATCGATGATAAAAAGAAAAGTTTTAAATACACCGGAAATTAAACAGAAACCAAAACATCTGTGTGTTTACATAGTGTGTTAATTATAAAAAAAATTATTTAGCCTACTTTACAGAGTTTGTATTAAATGTAATGGAAAAGAGTGGGCAGTGGATACAATTTATACAGGCATTTTAAAGGCATTTGAGAGAATTAACCAAACATATTGATTAATTGATTGTTTTTAAATTTCCTAAAGGTGCAACCTCATTGGTTTTGATAGTCTGGTAAAGCAGTTTTTTCTTCGTGTCTTCCCGACAGAACCGTTTATTACAATGAATTTCAATCAAATAAATGTATGTATATCAACAGCTATTGCGGCTGTTGATATACATACACAGGGCTGCCAGATCCTTGATGCGCAATGCAAGGATCTGGCACCCCTATTTATTAATTTTGTAATATATATTATTTTTAGCGGTCTGTAGTAATTGCTGTGATTTCTTATACAAAATTTAAATTTGTAATATAAGCAATAAATAATATATTTTCGCATTGTGTATTGGTATATTGCATAATCAATTTGTAATTGCATTATTAAATTATAGATAGCAATTTAGAAATGTTAATATCTCTCGGCTATTCGCTTGAATTTTCTCTTATAAAGAACGATATTAATAAATTGATTTAATAATTAAAATAAACGAGGAATTACGTCTCAGAAGCAAGTAGCATAGAATGTTCTAGAAATTATGTGTAAGACTGAAAATTAAATTTTATTCCAAAATTTTTCTTTCTATTACCTTGGGAAATATTACCTTATATAAGTGGTTGAGATTTGTGTGTAACTATTTCATCGCATTGTATTATTGACAAATTTATTATAGCATTAATCACATTTTTTTATACTGAAAACACGTGTTTATGTTATTCTAATTTGGTTCCTTATTAAGCTGTTCATTAATTACCAAATTTTTCAAATAATCTTCATGAATTTCATACTATATTAAATTAAAATGTATTTATAATTTATTTTATTTACAGCCTCTTTCATAATTCACAGGTATTTGGAAATATTGAATATCTTCCTCTACACATTGACTTAAATTCACTAATAGGGTGGGAACATTTAGTTATTATACCATAACTTTGCTGTTGTAGTTCCCGCCATTTGACAAGTCGCCGTTCTATTAATGCCCATGTATTTACAACTTGTGGATCGTGGCCCAATCCTTTACATGGACCTTCGAAGTTAGATTTCTAGTTACGTTGATGAACAAATTTATCTCTGTAGATTGCTGCTCTTATTTGATTTTAGTATACCGCAAAAACTTTTACAGTTATTTAAAATTTAAGCATTTAAGGTTGATATATAACGCCTTTCCACATTAATTTTTGTATTTTGTATACGTATTTCGACAACTAAGTTGTCATTATCAGCAGATAATTAAACATTGTCGCATCTAGAAGACTAAGGAGTTCGGGCTTTCGATGGTACAGATCGTGTACAGAATTTTGTTCGTGCGGTTTTTGCCGTAGTTTTCCATGCGCGACACTGTTTCATTATCGGCTGATGATGATAACTTAGTTGTTGAAATACGTATACAGAATACGAAAATTAATGTGGAAAGGGGTTATATGTATATCAATCTTAAATGATTAAGTTAATCAACCACAGGCTCCATCAAAGTTATTTTATCTAAAATGTTTACCAAATACTTTCTTGTATATTCAATAAATAAAGATTAAAATACATGTATATTTTAATATATTTTATGTACTTGAGTAATACGGTAATGAAAACTGATTGTAATGAAAACAACTATTCTTTGTTAAGTACTACATAGATGTAGTATATAGATTGAAACGAGTAATATTGGTAGCAAAGCTTTTGTGTGTGAAGTAATTCGCTTGCCTGTCGTTATAGTAGTAATTTTAAGTATTAAAAAATCCGGAACAAATTATGATCGTATTATAATTATTATAGGACTGTGAAGATATTACATTTTATTGTTACACATTAGAATATAAAATTTTGGGTTATTTCACCAGTTCATTTTCTAAGCTATTTAAATGAAATGCAATGTTCATGCGTTTAATTAACAGTTACATAACTGTAGTTTTATAACACTGGATAAGAGTAAGTGTTATTTAATGGCATAAGATAAAATGTTGACTGTACGCGGTCATCATATTCTAAAAGAATAAGTAAATAAGTTAAGTAAATATTAAGTGATTATAATTTACTTTTATCAAAAAAAAGGCTAATAAGTATAATTAATATGTTTTCTTATTGTATAAATTAGATCATTTTATATTTTAATTGTAGAAAATACTAAACTAGACGGTGTTTCTATAAATCTTAAATTTGTAAGATAATTCTTTTTAATAAGCATAGCTTTTCATTGTTAATTTTAGATATATATATATATATATATATACATTATATATATATATATATATATATATATATATATATATATATATATTAAGTGGGTATTCTATTTCGTCGGACGAAAACAATGTAATATATGGCTATTTGCTAATATCAAGTACTCCTCTTTACGTGAGAACTAAGGAAGATCCGTTCAAATAGGGAGTTTTACTTTTTCCAGGATAGGATAAATTTACGAAAGTATGAAACCACCTACTCATGTTAATTAACTTTAGATCTGCCGAAATGTATACACAACTCTTTGTTAAAAGTTTTCCATTTATTTTTCTTGCATTGATTTTGGTATGATATGATAACTGTAGTCCAAGCCCGTTGGACGCAATTTTCTTGTTAAATATTAATGTCTCCATTGTGGTCTATGGTTTTTGACAAGGAAAGCTTGTTCTAGATATTAATATCGGTTATACAATTTCATGAATATAAAAATACTGAATTTCATTCGTTGTTGCCTTACTAATTTTTTTCTTGTTACAATTTCCCTCTTGTGTTTTGGAAACACATCTACTATACAGCTGATGTTTACTTACCTAAAAGTTTTAAATAACCCAGAACTACTCTTAATTGTTTTCTTTAATGCTAGATATCCCATTTGTAAAATACGAGGGTGATATATTCGTCTGTGGAGTAGTATTATGTCAATACCGATATTTTAACAGCCCCAAACTGTATTTCCCTATAGAATTTCTATAATTTTAACAATATTCTTTACATTAGTGTATCTGTTATGAATAATTAGTGTTTGTATTATAGTTCGTTTGATAGGAACTGTCACCCAAGGAGAAATAAGGAGAGTATTCACGTCCTTATAACCAGTTGTGCACTGTGAAAAACAACAGCAAAAATAAATTTATTGATTACTCTATTTGAAGTATCATTCATTTTAACTACTCACGGCTTCTAATCATAGAAGATAAAGGAATTTCAAATAGTATTAAGCTTGGTTTCATGTTGAGAACAATTTAAAAAAAAACGTGTGGTAGCAATGTTATAATCTAGTTGGTCTGTTAGAGGTATAGCTAGAGCATTTGGTATCGGTAGAAGATTCGGTAGGAAGACATGTTGCTTCAGGCAAAAAGAGAATCACAAGCCCATAAAAGGGTCATACTCTAGTGCCACACATTCAAGATCTTTTCGATACCAATCGCAGAGCTGTTGAGGCAACAAGATTTAGTGGAGGTGTAAACACCGCTCGCAACAGGTTGTTAGAAGTAACTACTTGTAATTATATTGCTGCTATGAAACCAAAACTGAATGATAGACAAGGAGAAAACAGGCTAAAATTTGTAGAGACTTACTTCAACGGAGTTCTTGATTTTTTGAGTAGAGTATTTTTTTTCGACAAATCCAGTTTCCAGTCTAATTCATATGCACAATGTCGAGTATATCGATAAAGAAGCACTAGTTTTCATTCAGATAATATAATGTAACGAAGGCAAATTGACAAATTTCAGCTAATGTCTGGAAATGGATATCGAGACTTGGAACGGAAACCTATGAAAAATAGAAAATCGATTAAATAATGAACAATATTGATACACACTGTCCGATATAATGCTACCATCAGTAAATGTGCTGCATGAGAACAATTTTGCATTCCAGTGGAATAATTGCCATGTGCACCAATCGAGAATGGTTTGAAACATCAAATGTGGAAATTTTGACATACCCATCAAAGAGAATTTCTTTCCTTTGACATATATTTATGGGGCAAAATTGAGATCGTTTGGGAGGATATTTATGCAGTATGAATATTGTAGAAAACTTATTGAATCTATGCCTCTAGATTTCAAGAAGTCTTTAGAAATGGTAGAGGTTAAACTCATTACTGAATACATTGGATTTTACATATTTTCAGAGTCCTTAAAGTTTAGGTGTATTATATTTACTAATACTGTAACAAATATAATGCGAAAGTGTAACATATTGTTCAATGCCAACATATTTTCTCACTTCTGGAAATTTTATTTATTTAGTTTCTATTAGTATTTGAAATTTATACGTTTTTGTATGTAGATTTCTAGTTACAATTGTATTTATTTCAAATTAATGGTATGCTTATATTCCTTCCTAGCTAATTAACAAAAATATATTGCGTATACAAATAAATTAAACAGTTTCAATTTAATTGACATTCGACATTTAGCATATTAGTATATACGAGGGGTACCCAAAAATAACTGGAATAGCAGCGCTGTGAACGGGGCTCATTTAACACGCATTCCTGCTGCTAGGTGGCGTGACGCGACTTTTTCTGCGTTCGA
Source organism: Dermolepida albohirtum (assembly GCA_031893035.1). Taxonomy (NCBI): domain Eukaryota; kingdom Metazoa; phylum Arthropoda; class Insecta; order Coleoptera; family Scarabaeidae; genus Dermolepida; species Dermolepida albohirtum. The sequence goes on from JAVIWB010002676.1 coordinate 188,231, forward strand.
TGCAGTCGGTTTTGCATTTTCGTTTACTCGTCGTTTTTTGTAATGTTGGACATAAGTGAAAAGCGTGCCACCCGTTAAGACAGTTAATCAGGCATTCTATTTGAATGTTCTGAGAAGACTGCGTAACAGTGTGCTACCAAAGATGACCGATTTGTGGTAGACGGGGAATGGTTTTTCCACCATGATAATGCATCTGCTTACACAGCCTTATCAGTCCTTTGCTCCACGCCCTCTACTCACCTGATCTTGCATCCTGCGACTTTTTTGTTTCCACGAATGAAGAAGGACATGAAAGGATATCACACAGCCGCTCGCAGCCATACAGGAAAACGAGTTCGAATAATGTTAACAATGGAATCATCGATTAGGCAAGTGTATAAAGTTAAACGGAGAGTATATTAAAGGGGTTAAAGTTGTTTTGAATAAAAAAATAAAATACACACTTTTATACAGAAATTCCGGTTGTTTTTGGGTACTCCGTCGTACTATAGATAAACAAGCAAGGACTATTCTTATCTTATATAATGGTGTTACAACTGAAATTTATTTGAAATATTGGTATAATAGTGTTTTTTAATAAGAAACTTCATATGGTTTTTATGTATACCGGGCGACGTAATGATTCTTCATCTCTAGTTATCAATGCACAGTGTCTAAGCATAAAAAGAAAGCCCGTCCCATGTACATGCACTCGGTACATGCATATTTTCAACTTTTTTGTTAAGAGAACTGTATGTATGCGTGATATTTAATTAAAATAATATATTAGGTTATTTCATCAGTTCGTAGCATTTTTCGGTTTCTAGGATGATAGTGCTTCGGAAAAAAAATTGTTCGGAAAATTATTTTAAAGTCGTACTATTATTTTATTGAATAGTTTTTAAGTTTGTAAAGTTGGTAAAGATTGTTTTATTGACTACCAAAATAAAATAGGATGTCAATTTTGACATAAATAAATTTTAACGTGCAAGAAGATTATATATTTATTTTCATGGAATTGAAAAATTGTCAGATGAATACATTTTGAATTCAATAAAAATTCTACGTATGTATCCATCAACCTGAAAATGCAAAATTTCTGTTTTAATTTTGTAGAAATTTATTTTTAGACATTTCGTATATCCGATGAATTTTATGGAAGATTCGTAATAACTGCATGTACACATATGAATGTAATTATGATTCATTTGTCCAGGTCAACATTTTAATACACAGAAAAATACTATATCATTCAGTTTGTCTTTCAGTCTTTTACAGGGTATACCCTTTCATTGATAACTAAATATACAAATAACATAAGTACATGTATATACATGAGTTTATTGATATTAAGCCCACATATGCTTTCATAAATACCATATATATTTCTGTTTATTATGTTTGGAATCTGCAGGACAACAAAATATGTATATATGTATGAAGGCTTTATGTCTAGAGATCGTTTGTTTATGGTAAAATTCTTAAAACGTGATCGTTGTTTTATCTGGTAAAGTACAAAAAATAATCTTGAAATATGTAACGTATAGATATGTGTGTAGTATGCACTTTTAACGACTTTTAACGAATCGTTTTGTTACAAAAAAGATAACATGAGTTTCAGGAATTAATATGATTTTATTTTCAGACTTACAAAAAATATTTGACATTATCTTATAATCAGATAATGAGACTACTTTTACCGTATTATATATACATATATATATATATATATATATATATATATATATATATATATATATATATATATATATATATGTTTCCAATAAATTAGATTATATTATTACATAGAAGGTTTAACAATTATATAAAGAAATAGCTAATAAAACTAGATTTTGAAGTCAAAATTCTCTCTCTTCCCAATAAGTTGTGATTTATTCAGAAAAAGATGAAGTCGTACATGGCATATTCTTCGCTGCACTGTCGAATTACTGGTGAATATTTGCAGAAGGTTTTTTTTAAAATTTATCCATCCGTAAAACGGGTTAGAGACGGTATAACGAAAAAGAATTATAAATAATTCGTTTTCTCAAATGTGATAAAAATCATGAGTAAAAAAATTTTACTAAATGGGTGTCTATACTGGGTAATTTGAACATAGTTATTTGATCGTCGATGAGACGTGCAACTAATACCATCAAAAAATGCAACAGTTCCGGAATCACATTGTGCAACCAGAATTGAACATATCGAAGCTATTAGAAATGTGTGTGGCGAATTTTGAATGTTAATCAAAAACGTAAATACGAACAAAAGAAGCTGTTTACCAAGAACAACAAGAAGAAGTTTTTCAAATAATTGCTACGTTTGATAAAATCTGGCTTCGTCCTGAATAAGCGACAATCTCAACAGCGGATAAATTATAGTAGCCCTATCCCCAAAGAACGGGTAAGCTAGTTGCCACGATTATTTGGGAGTCGAAGGGGACAATTTTCATAGACTTGTAAATGATCACGTCATTAATTGTGCTCCAATATTAGACAAATCGAAGAAAGCAATGTAATAAAAAGTTGTTTCTATAAAGACTTATAGCCATATACGTAGTCGTTAGTTAGACAATTTTCTGTTTACTGCTATCATTTTTAAACTACTCAATCTTTATTTGCTACTCTCTCGAAATCTTTTTTAAGATCTATTAATGCCACGTGTTTCTTCATCTTAATATTTAATGTTACTTTTTTTTATATTGACATATATAAAAGAGAATTATGAGGATGTACCGGCAAGTCCGTGGAATGAAAATAAAGACAAAAAATTTTTCCCTCTGCCACTTCGATATATTTGAACCAGCGATAACCCAGAGTCTCAGGACGGTCGTTCGTTAAAATAAGCATGCACAGTAGCTTCAATAATTGACTGTTGAAAATTTCTAGCTTGTATGGTATTATGAAAAAAGATGGCATGCCGATGATGCTGGATCTAAATCATTAATTTTTTCCATAGCAACAACTTTTATGTGGAGCTGTGTAAATTGTCTTGCTGAAATTGATGATTTTTTTCATTACTAAATCAGGGTTCTGTTCATTAATTTTTACCTTAACTTTTCTAAAAGATCTATGCAATATACGCCTGTGATGGTTTGAAAGATAATCAACAAGAACAGTACCAAATAAATATATATCCAATATATATTCAACAAAATGGATGCCGTTACCTTTTCTGTAGATAGCACAACCATCGCCTTTTTGGGGGAAGCAGAACCATTGTGCTTCTACTGTTTAGACTATCATAAATCGGTCCATAAAATCTACCTCATTTCTGAAACTTTCCAAGCACTCTCAAGAAATATGCGTTCGCGCAACTGCGACATCCAACTTGCCTACAGTTTCTTCATAGCCAACTAGAAATATGTTGCTCGTTCTTGGGAATTATAACTTCCGTTATTTGAGATATTTTCAAACGACGGTCTTTTAATACTACAGTAAACACTTTTTTTAATAATTGTACAAATTATATTTGAAGTCAACCCATTTATCAACAGTGGAAAATGAAGAAAGCGAGTTCTTCAGATCATCCTTCATCTCGTTATGGATATTTGTTGCTAATAAATTTTTCATTAAAAAGTAGTAGCACTATCGATCTCGTTGAAAATTTCGAGACGTTCTTGAAAGAACAGTTCTCACAACGAAACTAAAATACATCGATAGCAACATGAAATTTCTACAGTTGGCGTTATTAGGAAGGCAACTTGACAACGCACCATATAACAGTCTGAAACTGCGCCATCTATTTGTCTCTTCGCGGACTTTTTAGCCCTCACTCTTGTACTTCTCGCCAAATCGTTCTTATAAGTATGAGCTTTTGATTGTTCTAAATGTAAAATTATAAAATATTACTTAAGCAGAAATTCAAAACAACTAAGTGAATAAAATTATACTTCAATGGATAGCTTGCAGATTGGCATTTAGTTTTCTATTTTTCAGTTAATATCGTCTTTTGTTTGTTCGCGTTTTTTGAAAACACGTTTTAAAATGTATGTTTACTTCTGTGCATTTACTTTGTCAATATTGTTCATCTCTGTCGTTTTGCCGATACGATAAAAATTCAATATATTACTATGAATTGCTATATGGTAATTTATTTTATATTATCTTATTTAGCAATTCTATATTCGAATTTTGATTGATATAAAATTATTCTCTCTGTGTTGAATAAGTTGTCGAAAATTAAATTGGTCGTACATATTTAGCAAAATAAAATGTGGTACGTGCAGCTTGCACATTGACCAGCCATTCAGGAATTATACATTCCGGATTTGTAAGCAGTCGACTGTGTGTATTTTCAAAGGAAATAGGACGAAATCCCCTAAATGTGAATGTGTCAGCAGGGGTGTCTTTGTAAATCAACTACTAAACGATCTACCAGGTGGCTGGTAAATATAAATATATCTTGTATATAAACAACCCAGGTACTTAAGCTTCACTACACCAGCGTAACAAAATGAAAACTATTTTTGTAAATAGCCCATTCACGTAAAATAATATTTCTTTTTCAGACGCGAGTTTATTTTCGAAATTGTTGTTTTCGTAGAAATAAGTAAATAAGGAGTCATCTGCAGGAAGATAAAATTAATGTCACTAATTCCAAACAAGAAATTTAAATCGCGTATGTTCTTTTATCTTGTGGTTAATGTTTTCTCAAAAGTTTTATATTTCAATTTAATTATAATTTTAAAGGTTTTCTTCTTATGTTTAGTGAATCGTTCACCGATTATTTTCGTTATAAAAATATTACAGATGAATGTCGTTAATTAAGCATGATAATGTTAATAATTTAATAAATTTTTAATAATAATAATTTTTAGAGGATCGAAAGTATAAATCATTAAAGGATATCGCTACAAAATGTAAAATACATTTTAATAAAGTTGCATTGCAACTTTATTAATGCATTCGATATACGTATGTAAATAAATATTTTATTCTAGTACCATTTTATACCATTTTAATAAAATGCAAAAGTAAATGCTCACATATTTTTCATTAATTTTCAAAGCTTATTAAAAAGAGATATTGCAAAAATTCTATCCTATATATGAACAATGTGATTTTATTTTTAAAACGCGAAGTATGTGAAGTAACTCTTAAAATAATTTGAATTTGTAAAAAATCATTACACTATAATTTTTTAATATATCTATTATTTTAAACTCAACTTTTGCAATATGCCCTTTTTCACAAGCGACTTTTGACACTATTCGCTTTTCTAAAATCAAGTTTCATTATCTATCTTAAAATTACATAACAAGTAAGATAATCTGTGCCTAATTTAGATAATCCGTCTCTTAAAGCTAAGCATCTAATGAATTGTGTGGCATATTTTATTGACTTATCGTTTCAATTTGTTGACCAATTTAGATGGAAAGGTGAAATTTACAAACTTTTGTAATAATAAATGTTATCCTTGTAAGTTTAGTAATTTACGTATACAACGTCTTTATTTAACTTTAATTGTGATATTGGATAGTTTTCGGAATTACGACGATGTTTTCCTTCTTAAACCATCTAGTGCTACATAATTTTATTAAAGCCTGTATTTGATAAAACAAATGAACGAACCCAAATTGCAAATTTAATTGTAATATTATAATATGAATTATACAGCAGAACCATAATTAACTTATTACCAAATAATATACAAAAAATACACAATAAATTATAACACATAATAAACTTCAATATAAAACAGAAAAAAAAGAAAGAACAATTAAATCTTCGCTAATCTTGATGATTTTAAATTCATTTTATATACATTTAAAGAGTTTTTTTTTGAATTAAGAACAACGCATTTTATTTGCAAAAAAATGATATTTAGTTCTATATAAAGCACTGTTAATATTATTATTGATGGAACACATACTCGTAGGAGTAAATTCGTTGAACAGTTTTCCAGGCCTTTTTTACATAAATTTGTTCGAATGTAACGACTCGTTAAATGTTAGTCTGGAAGTTGTGTAATATTGCTGGTTTGATGGCATAAGCTGATGACTTGACATTACCACACAGGTAAAGGTATAGGGATGTTGAATCACATTCGAGTAGAGGATAATTAAAGGTACATTTCTTGAAGTAATCGAATCACTAAATTTCTCTTTCAGTAAGTGAATTGTTTGACCGGCAGTGTGACAAGTGGAACCATCTTGTTGAAACTACAATACATACCGTCCAAGCCGGGAATAACCAATTCAGACCAACAAAAGTCAGTTAACGTTAAATGAATGCGAGCTCCATTCACAGTATCGGGGTTATTAGCATTGTTGAAAAAAAAAGAAAGTCCAACGACTCCTCCAGTATAAAATGCATACTAGACAGTCAACTTAAGTGAATTGTTCATATATTCCTTTTGACTGTATTTCGTTGGAAGTTAACATTTCTTAATCACTGAAGGTTGATATATAACCTCTTTCCACATTAATTTTCATATTCCGTATACATATTTCGACAACTAAGTCGTCATTATCAGCAGATAATTAAACAGTGTTGCACTTGGAAAACTACGGCAAAATACCCGTACAGAAATAAATTCCTCACACGAACGCACACTGCATATTCGTTTCACATGATTTTTAAAAATTTGTGTTCTAGTCGAAACTAACATAAAAGACTAATAGAAAAAAGGAAACAGGGAAAGAAAAGACAAATACCTACATGTGATTTATTGCACTCTCCCTTGCACGTCATTTAAGAGACCAAAAAGAGATGAGTTATGATTGGGCCCCAGGTCACATTGCCTTTGTTCTTCAAAATGTACATGCGCGTTAACACTATGTTCTTTATACCGGGTTTCTATCGATCGTTTTGTTTCGCAGATGTATTGTTTACTGCAATCTAGACATTTAATTCCATAAATTATTAATTTTTGTTGTCCTAAACTTTGTCCTTTACATTTCCTAGAAGGGATTTGATGGAGTTAATGGACCGAAATGTGACTGGAAAACCGCCCTTTTTAAAAACACTATTTAAATTTTTCGTCAAACGGTAATAGAGATTGCTTTAGGGTAACAGACATGTGGTATCCCGGATTGTTTTCCTTATGTTGCCTTCCTGATTAATCCATTGGTTATTTGCGAATCAAAACCATTGTATCTCTCGATGTTCTTAATAAAATTCAATTCTTTTTCGTATCTTACCTTTGTTAGTGGGAAATTAAGCAAACGGTTGATAAGAAATCTATTGACATTGGTTTCAATTTCATTTTCAATTTCTATTTTAAGATTATTGCTAATAACTAGGGTGTCCAAAAAAGGCAACGTGTCATTGTTTTTTTTGCTACTGCAAATGTAATCGTCGGAAATTTTGAATTTACTTGCTTGACGAAATCTTCCAAGTTGCATTTATGTGTATTGAAAATCGCGAAAATATCGTCTACATACCTAATCCAAATTCTTGGAAAATATTTAGCCTTATGTTTTAATTCAACTATAAATGGGTAAAGACAGTTGCCCATTGCAGTTCTCTGCTTTTGTTCATAAAACTTACCTTTGAATTGAAAACAGTTTTGGGATATGCAAAGGTTTGTTAATCCTTAATTTTCTTTGGTTCGATCTTATTTCTGTGAAGAAATTTTCTAAACATTTTAAAGTTTCTGGAATCGGTACCGAAGGAAACAATTACGTTATGTCGAATGATACTAAAATTTCCCCATCTTCTAATTTACAATCTTTAGTCCTTTGAATAAATTCTATTGAATTAGTAACTAACAGTCTTTCAAATTTTTCGGGCGAACTTTTGTATGCATTTACTAACCACTTTGAAATCAAGTAAGAAGGATCCCTGAGATTGATCTCATTGAGTTGCCTAGTTTATGTATTTTGGGCAAACAAATCTATAATCTATAATTCTTGTTGGGGGTTATTAACTTTAGACAATTTTTTTAACGCATTTTTGGTGTCTCTAATCATTTTTGGTAATGGAGTTTTCGTATGTTCAACGTATGGCCCTTCTAAAATTAAGTTTCTCACTCTTTGAAAATAATCGCTTTTGTCCAAAATTACTAATTTGTTCCCTTTATCTGCTTTTAAATAAAAGCAGTTCTTGTAAATTCTGTTTAAATTGAATCTTACAAGCCTCTCGCGACCACCTTCTCAGTAGGAGTGTTTTGGTTGGACAAGCAGTGTTTTAAACCTTTGTTTAATAAGTCTATTTCTTCCCGATTAGTCTCAGATGAATTATTGACGACTAGTATTTCATTTATAGGATTTATATTAAAACTATTGTCTGATCGCGGACTTCTCTCTAAATTTCTTATTAAGACCTATTTAATTTGTGGTTTGTCATTTCACCGATTTTCCTATAAAAACTACACCACTCTTGAAATTCAAAATGATTTAAATTTTTTATTAGTTTTAAATGTAATTCGTATAATTCTAACTCTATTCTACTTCTTTTACAGATATTTCATTTCAAGTTTTAGCCATTTCATTTTCGCATATGAAATGACTTTCTCATTCATTCTACAATTTTATGTTGCTTTTATTTTAATAAATTTTGGAAATATATTTCTATTTTTACAGGGTTTCAAGAAATAAATATCTACACTTGTAACTTAACTTTAATGTATATCTTGTGAAACGTGTTGTACTCCTTTGACCGGGAAGCCATCTTGAAGGTAATTTTGATTTAGCCTGTGGTTGATTAACTTAATCACTGAAGGTAACAACGATAGCATTTGAACATAGTAGTTTTTCAAATACGCGACACTGATAAATGTTTTTTGTCTTCCAATTTTTGTTTTATCCGTCACAAAACTGAATTTACTTAAATGGAATACTATGAAAAATACAAAATAAACAAACTTACTTTAAAGTTACGTCAAATTTTTCTAAGCCACAGTTTAAAATCTGTCTACGAAAATATGTTTTAAACATATTTCTAAAGATTTTGTCTAATATGTTTGTACAGCACAGTGCTCTTCTTAGGTTAAATATTTGTATATTAGCTGTTTAATTTTTGTAAGAAAGAGTGTTTTTGAAATAATTTAAACATAGTAAATATGCTAAAAATTGCACTATTACAATTATTTAAATGATTCAACTGAATTATTATTAGAATTGGGATTAGTAATATAAATATAATGATATATATGTATATATATATATATATATATATATATAGATAATTAAAAAAAGATAGAAGTAGTTATAACAAATTAAATACAATACATTATGTATATTGTTTAAACAACAAATAAGTAAATATAAATGGTAATTATTATCGACGAGAGCAGCAATATTTCGAATCTCATTAATGGAAGAGTTAAGAATGTCGCAATGGGATGAGATAAAGATAAAATTAGAGCACATTACGTAGATAGGTGATTTTATCAACACGATGAAATTAAATTTTTAGAAATCTTCTTTGTACCAACTCTAATTGTCTTCTGTCTGTTAAATAATGATGATTGCAAATGATGGCAGTATATTTCAAACGAGATTTTATAAGAGCATAGTATAAAGCCTTTAAGGCCAATATATTACAAAAATTTCTACAATTACGCAATACAAATACAGCGGTAGAAATTATGCCGTCGAGATTATGTAAAAGAAATATATCAGCAATCGTATTCGTAATAGTGTTATGAATATTAAGGTTGACACTATTTAGATCAAATTTATGTGACAAAGTACCAAAGACCAAAGAATAAACCAAGCCAGTATTTATCTATGCCATATAGAATAATGGTTAATTCTCTAATTTGACGTTTGGAAAACAGATCATTGGTATTCAACCCAACACATTTTGATGGCTCGCACTTAGCCTTCATTGTTTTTAAATTTCCTGTTTGAAAATTAAGGATGGCATAGGTTTATTTACATTTACCTTGATCACATTCAATAAGTCTATCACCCCAGTTGTCCTTTTTGTGATTAGAAGTCATTACACTTTTCAAATTAATTACGTCTCTACGATAATTTCATTCATGTGCAGGTCTTGTTATTTGCCTATGATATTGGTTTCAATATAGTTTTATAGATGTATACAAAGTTAAGAAAGTAACAGTAGATTTCAAATGAATGAACAAGTTCATGTAAAGTTGGCTGTGCGTAAATTGGTGGCACTGTAAATAATTGTAGTACTAATAATTTCACTGTCATGTCAAATTCAAAGAAGTGAGAATACACCAAATATTCTATAAAAAGTACTTGTATTAGTTACCTTTATTAGATCATCCTGTATACATTACTTAATTGTGTGAACTTCACAATATTGTCAAATATTATGTGCTGTACTTTAGGTGCAAGGAATAAAATCAACAATAGCAGGAACACTTTAACTTTTATGTCTTTCTTATTGGGTATAGTACTAATAGCATTACCTTTAACTTCAGATCAAAGAAATTATTTCTGAACAAATTCTGTAACGACCGACTAACTTAGTTGTGTTGATGTTCTCGAATTGACAAAGAAAATTGCATTCACCCTGGCATTTATACGAATCTCTCTCCCTAGACGCAAAGCATGACGCGAAAGTGATAAAACAATTTGTACGTTTGGCGGTTGCAACGGAACTATCTCGAAGATAGCCAGATGAAACGTACAGTAGAAGAGAAATTGATGAGATTTGATCACTGTTCTAGTCAGCGAACTCTGACAGCAGAAGATGCAGACGGACGTGAGGAACGAAAAGAAAGAAAAAATGTAATAAAATTTATGTGACAGTCAGTTAAGATTGGGTCTCCTTTCCTCACTCACGCGTTTTACCCATTATTTTGACGCCATATTTAAGACATTTAGAAAGGGAGTGAGAAACGTACGCGATTGAAATTTTTGTCACATATACAGATCGTACATCATGCGGATAGGTAAAATTTATGATAGCAAAGACGTCATTAATAAATCTATTTGGTATCTTTTTGAAATCTGATTCCTCGAATACATTCAACGAAAATATTTCCTACTGGTTGATTAGATTCGACGGGGATGTTTCTGAAAAATTAATTGAATTTGTAAATAAATAATGCTATATTTTAGATTTAAGTTTAAATAATTCGAATTTTGCTTATTTCAAATAATCTTATGTAAGATATGTCGCTGTGTGATTTATTACATCAATTAAGTAGTTAAAACTTAGTAGTAGTTAATTTAATTTCTGAACAAAAAAAGGAGCTCGAAATTCTAAGGGCTATTTTAATAAGAAATAGCGATTACACGCTAATTGATACTTGAATGTCAGTTTTAGAAATACATATTTTCAGGAGTTTTCTTATATATTTTGAAATTTATATCTATTAAAACTAATATTCTGTCTTACCTTTACCTCACTTTATAATTCGCGTAGGACAAGCATTTACAATAAATACATATCTTTTTAAAATTTAATTTCTTTCAACCTATACTTTCTATCTTAAATAAATCAAAATCCATTACAAATTAGATAACTACACTTTACCAGCATAGGTAACATTTGTTGTTAAAATTAACTTCCTCTAATCCAACCAAATGTTGTAAGAAAATTCCTTTTCTTTATGAAAAGTGCTAATTCCTCTCCTCCACAATGATTAAATTTCTTACGATTTTAATACTTTTCGTATCCAGAAAGAAGAAAATAACGTTCGAGAGCCTTTGCTTAAAATTGTCTTTGACATAGAAAAGACAATATATTTTTATTTAATATAAAAACCAATAATATTTCAATGTATACAGAAATTAAAGTTTATAATTTTAACAAAATGAAATGAAACATAATAATACCAATGCTACTGTAATAATAAAACTAACTAAAACTAAATGATCACAGATGGCATAAGATATCACTGAACGAAAAATTAAAATTACCAGAAATTGAATAAGAAATGAAATGACTTCCGTGTTGCTTATAAAAAAAATAATAAATATAATGATAAAACAAACTATTAATGAGTGATAGTCCCATTTGAAGGAAATGAATTAATAGAGCGGTATGGTCAAAAATGTGCTGCTTCACTGAGGGTGTTACGAGTACGTAACAAGGTATGCAGATTTCATAAAAAGTTTTATACCTAACAATGAAACAATAGACCTACGATTTCTTCGATAATTTTCAACGTTTTTCAACTTCGGCACATTCGCGCCGTCTGTCTTGTAACGCCTTTATCCATCAGAAAACAGTAATTTCTGTTAGTTTTTAAAATAAAGCATCTATCTCCTCTTTCAACTGCTTATCGCCTATAAAATGACATCCTCTTCTTCAAATATCTAAATATATTAGGCAAAAATAATGGGTAATTCTGCTCAAGGAAATTGCACTCGCAGAGAATGGAGTGGAATTTGGCTGCTTAGTGAACTCACGCATTGTCACGAAGAAGAAGAACTTCTTTGTGATGCAAATCTGGACTTTTCTTGTCAATATCTGTACTTCGACATCTATTCGACAAGAGTAACTCCTACTTGGTTCCAAAAGACGATAGCCACAGGATTTCTACCTAAAAATTCTGTGTTAACCTTTTTTTTGAAAACGGAGAAGTCTTATGAACCATTGCGCTGAATTTTATTTTTGGATCCCAGTGATTTACTCAAATCTTATCGCTTGCCACTATTTTAGAAAGAAGTCAGTTTGTCCATCCAAAAATGTGAAACGGTTTTGAGAAAATCTTTGCCTAAGCAGTTTTTGCTTGGAATCCACTAGCTGAATCTTTACTTATGAGTAGTTTATTATGTAAAATTGTTGCAACGCTTGGTTATGATATATTTAGTATTTTAGTATAGAAACAGAAACTTTCATTGATTAGAAACCGTTGTATTCAAAAGCCTTCCTCTTCTTAAGTCATTTTCAATGGATTCATGGCCCCATCGAAACTGGTTTGACCAATATTTCGTTTTAAAATATGACGGAGCCTCCTCCTCATATACTGCAATCGTTCGTTAGTTCTACATAGGAGAATTCTATTCCTTTGTCAAAAATTTGATGACTGCACTTTTTGTTGAAAATAATTTGTAAAGGATAAAATAACGAATGAATTGAAATCAAATTTGGCACATAAGTAATAGTAGTAATAAGTTAATTAATTCATAAAAATGGTTAATCTGTAATATTTAGAACTGTGTTGTATTTAATAATAATAAACATAAATGCTTAAATAAGAATCCTGATAATTCATTAGATTGGAATTTAACCCCTCGAAGAGCTTAATTTTAAAAACATAATACAATGTAACTGATTTCAATAGTGTATGAAGTAAACAACAAACTGAAAACTATGAACGTGTATTCACAATATCTATAGTAATAACTAACAAAAAGTCAAATTAAAATATATTTCGCCTAGCCAACAAATAAATATAAAAATAATTAAAAGGAACAATGTTAATATATTTTTTTCGTTCTTGTATAAGTAACACTATAAAACTTGGATTTATATAATGCATCCTTTTTTGCTTGCGTTTCTATTACTTCTGTTATATACATACATAAATAGGCGTATCTTTCCCGTATATGTACATATATGTATGAACCTATCTAATATTAATATAAACAGGCTCTTATTAGGGATATTTCTTTGTATTAAATACATATACGGCAAGATCTTGCTAACGTGAAAATGCTCCAATATGAAATATTCAAAAAACGTGAATAATAAATGAATAGACTTAATTTTGAAGTTATCTGAGCGGGATATTTATTTTTGCAACAAATTTATATTATTATCTAGAGTTTCACCTGCCTTCGTGGTATGATATAATATGTAAAAGCACGCAATAGTATCCAGTGGATGATTTTGTGTGGTGCGTTATTTGCCGTAAGATGTCAAAAGTTAAAGCAGATGGCTCACACTTGCTTTAACTTTTGTCTCTACCCGAAAAAGGTATACTTATAGATGATTATGCGAAAGGTTTGAGTGTAACTGCTATATTAAAAAAGTATGGCATAGCAAAATCGACAGACTCAATTAAAACTAAAAAGAACAAAATTATCGACATTTTCGCCAGTAGGAAACAAACATACATTTCGAAAAGCCAAATATTCAAAAATGGAAGAAATCCTGTACAGATGGTTTTCTTAAATAAGAGAACATGCCTGTTACTCTGAAAGAATTCCGCAAAAATCATTATTTTTCTACTAAAAAGTTAATCAAAATACACGTAACTTTAATGCCAGTTATAAGTGGTTCCAATGTTTTAAGAAGTACTTAGGAATTCGACAACTAAAAATTATCGAAGAAAAATTATTATCTCAGCCGCCGTCTAGTGGATCCTTCTAAACAACGATTGAGACAAAAGATCGCGGAATTTGAATTAAATGAATACCAAATCTATATGATACTGACGAGACTGGATTATTCTGGAAACTCTCGTCTGATTGGTTCTATATTTCACTTGCTGAAAAAATGCTCCAGAAATCAAAATTGCAAAACAAAGAATTATATTCCTTGGTTGTACAAGTGCGGCTGACTGACAGAAATTAAGACCACTAACAATTAGAAAAGCGAAACAGCCCGGATGAAAATTTTTCTAATCCAGTTGTCCACAAGAACAATGCAAATGCATGGATGACGAAAGCAATTAGTCCCTCGAACGCAGAATTAAAACCAGCTGACGGCAAGATATTTGCTATGTTTATGTCCCCTATTGTAACATCATTAATACAGCCTATGGGCCAAAACGCCCTACGGCTCACTAAGCTTTATTATAGAAAAACTTTACAGACTTTTATAATTTTCAGTAGAGAAAATGTTCAGGAGACTCTTAAAAATCTGTTGTTAAAGAATGCCGTATTAAGGTTAGCAGCTGCATTAGAATACATTGGAACAATCTATTACTGCTAATTCTTGGCGTAACGTACTACCAGACAGTAATAATACTGAACTTGACGAGAAAGATCTTCTCCCTTTAAGGGTTTTACAAGGAAAATGGAATGAAGAGACTTCTGACATATCTGAAACAAACACTATTAAATAGTCTTGAGAGTGGACCAATTGTGTACTTATAAAGAGAATTTTTTTGGAGGCGGATAACTTTAAATTAGCAATACTTTTTTCTGTGACAGTCGATTTGACAGCTCTCGGTTATTTTGGAGTTAGTTTGGTTTAGCAATTCATCATAAATAAATTCATGCCGGAGCAACGTTCTCTTCGGGCATTATGTGCATTATATGGTGCTCATAATCGTCCATCTGAACGATTAATTCGAAAAGATTGTTTTCGCAATACGTTTACTCTAAACGATAATACGCATCCAGAAAGACGTCGTAGCTCGGTGGAATCATTGGTCCATATCTCTTCTAAAACGATGATGGTCAGAAAGTTACAGTCAACAATCAGCGGTACAGCGACATGATTACTAACTTTTTCGTGCTTCAATTGCAAAGTATTAATGTTGCTGATATGTGGTTTCAGCATTTACTGAAAGAAATATTCGAAGAACGGTTAATTTTATGAAGTGGATCTGTTAACTGACCACCTTGTTCGTTTTGCTATTAGATTATTTTCTCTGGGAACATATATAGTGGCATGTCTACTTGAAACAATTGAGTACTCAAGAGTGTGTGAAAATTGGACCTCCAGATTACGCCATGTAGGTACCAGCCGCGGCGTCCACATGCCCGAAATCATATTTAGGCATTAATACCATAAAATTATCTTTTAAATAAAGCCAATTTCAAGGATATTAAAAACATTTTTCTTTGTTTTATTTCAATTTAAAATTTTTCGTTACAAAAAGAGACAACCATTACTATAAAGGCTCGTATTGAAAAATGGAACGAGAACATTTACGTTTAAAAGCAAAGATGATGGTGAAGACGATGAATTAATAATAATCTAGAACTTGAAATTAGTAAAGTACTGTATTTAGATGTCGTGAAAGCATTACATATGATGTAACAGTGGGCGCGAACAAACAGTTTGGATGCTGAAGATATAAACTTAATATATTTACAAGAGTTGGTTGTGGCGAAACACTGGATTTGCCAAGCAAAAAAAAAGCAATAAAAAATCATAAATTATTTTGTTTAGTGTTGTAATCAATGTTATAACCAAAATTATTTACATGTTTAATTCTTATTCGCTAACGTGAACAAATTCTGTAACGTAAACAGTCTTAATTTTTTTTTGCGTTCATTGTTTCGAGATTCTACTGCATTTTAGTTTTTTTGTTCTTTCAGTGAACTGTTTCATTGTCTATTGCATAATATATACATTGTTTGCAACATAATCAAACAATAAAAAAGAATTTCGCTCAGCTGTAATTCTAAAATTTTGTTCGCATAATATTTGATAGTTGTCAACAACTAAAATCATCTCGTTGGAATAAACATTCTATATTTGGTTCAAGTTATTATTATTACTTACTTAAAAATAATCTCATCATACTCCTAAAACTATTCACGCACAAATGATTTTAGTGAAAACTAACACTTTTTGCTATTCTATTATTACACTAATTAAAGAAAATTAATGAAAAATTTTGTCTATTAACTAGGACTTGAGCTCATTATGTATCACTATCTAGGCAGTCATTTGGATATTGGTAGATACAGGTTCGAGCCCTGGTCCAATGCAGAAAACTTTTTATTAATTTTTGTAATTAACGAAATAACAGAAAATGTTCATTTTGATTAATTTATCATCAAGCGCTTAATTATATGTATACAATTGTAAGAATGATTGCAATGAATGGGGACGAAACTTCGTCATCTTTTAAAGTGAAGTGTTGATAAAAGCAGTTTCGATTGTTTGTGAAGCCACTGAACATGAGACAAGAAGAGGAAAGGCTTTTGAACGCAACCAATCCTGATGACAAATTTGGCATGAGTAAAGTTTCAGCAAGGTGGTTGAAAAGCAGCCGGCCTTTCCTGCCCCACTTCTGTGGACATTTTGATCATAAAGAGGTAGACGAAATTGATCTGTTTAGTTTGTAGTACAAAAATTTCATTTTGGAGCATTATCTCTTTGTACATTGGCGATACTTGTCGGTATTTATTTGTTATGGACATACTAAGTAATTAGGTTGTAGTTATCAATCAATTTGTTATTTAAGATTGCAACAATTATAATATTTATTTTTAATTTCTCCATAGACTAATAAATATTACTTTCACTATACCTAATATATTACTAGTTTGCGGAGTATGGAAATTCGGTCAGCACTTCATTAGAGGTGCGCCGAGAACGTAGAAGGGGTTTCGTTGCTGATGTGTATGTATGTAGTGTATTGTGGGGCATCGATCGGAGGTGCTCACTTGTCTTACGGAGCCTCGTACATCGTATAGAATTATTTCCCGGTTACGTGTTAAATTTGTGAATTTCCGGATTTAATGTGCGACGGCGCAAAAGTGAAATGTTAAGTTTGTGATAGACCGCTCATATGCAAAACGAATATGACTACAAAAATATATAGATAGTGGGCAGCACAAAACAAAGCATACGAACGAACGAGTAAAACTCGTATATTATGGGTAACATTCATTAAATTCGATTTATGTCTAACACTGTTAGTGTGCAATCTACTATTTCGTTTATTAGATAACGAACGAATCATTTTCTTTATTCCTAAATAAATACAGAAACTGCGAATTATCTAGTTCGTAAGCGTTACGATATTGTGTACCATCTGCAGGCGAACGTATTAAAAATATATTTAATTAGAATTGGAAAATAAAATACTTTTGTTACGTGCGAAGGAAACAACAGATTGTAAAACAATGTCTCACCATCTCCACAGCCGATTCTTATATGTTAGAGACCATGGATAAAGTCAGCCCTTTATTATTTTCTGCATTTCCAAAAAAAGTCCGTAGTTTTATAATTTAATCCTAAAAAAGTAACTGCCATCAAGAAAAATCAGAAGAAATTCTAGGATACTGAAGTTGAAACAAATTTACAAATAATTTATAAGTAATTAAAAAGGAGTAGTTGAAACAATCGATAAACTTCAAAATATTCTGTTGCTATTAGTGGAATCACTGCAAATACTAGACACTGTACACTGTCGGCGAAAGATAAAAATATTAGTGTTAGAGCCAAAGTAAGTAGTACGCTAAAGAAAAATGCAGATTTTACCGTATTAAAGAAATTTATAACGTTAGTGAATGTACATTTCTGTTAAGTATTAACAAACATTACTTTAGTTATACAAACATTACATCACTAGATGTCGGACGATCATTCTTTCCATATAGGAAAGTTTTTTTCCTTACGGCTAATTCCATTTGCTGAAACTGTGAAAACATATCTGATCTTTCAAATATTTAACCAATCCTACTCTGTTTGTGATTACACTAAAGACGCTGCTTAAAAGAGTGTTTCACGTTTCATAAATTACATATTGATTTATTTTATTTTATTTACCTACAATCAAGCGAATGGCTCTGGTGCACAGACCATATTTCTCACTCTAAATATATTTACAAGTTTCGGAATGTGAATAGGACTTATTCTCTTTGTTATTAAATTAATTATTAAACTAATTCAAAACTGAAGAATAGAACCATTCGATAATGTTATTCACATGTGGATGCATTAACAATAAATACTAAAAAAATATTTCTCAAATCTCCTAAACGAGATTTCTAATTTTAAACCGAAAATTTACAATTTTTAATTTTATAACTTACAATCATATTAATATATAGTAAAATTTAAATAATGAAACTATATATATATGAATGCACAGGCTGTTCTTTATACACCTAATAGTTATTCGAAAAAGATATAGCTTTATATAAATTCAAGTCCCAGATTTCTGTTTATAATCACATCTAATAGCGAACAGAACCTTTAACATTACTCGAATGGCATTAGTAACTTTTGCAATAGAGTCTTATGATAAAATCCACATTAATGTTAGGAAATTTTATAAGAATACAAAATTCCCGTAATAGCTAACCTTTACTAGTTACCTATAAAATTATACGGGTACTTTTTATAAAAGCTCATAATACAATTACAATGTAACAAAATTAAAAAGTGGTAATTCTAGAAATTACCTTAAAATTAATTAATAACGCATACAGAAAGCATTTTTAAATAAAACTCGGGTTGTACAAAAACTGTTAACACTGTTCAAAAACTATTAAAGCGACTTAGAGACAGGTTATGGACTGTTCTGAAGCTGTATATATATATATGAATATATATATATATATATATATATATATATATATGTACATATGTATGTCACAATTACGAAAAGCTACTCCCGATAAGGAAAATCACTCGTGCATATTGTTTTCTCAATAATAAATAGGTATCAGAATCGAATAATTCCTTCTATAATTATTGTTGTGGATCATTGAATTAAAAGTATCTTACAACTAAGAGCAGTCAAATTAAAAGAGAAAAACACTAAACATAATAAAAAAATCGACTTATTATTAAACTTATGCCTTGCAATCATTAAAGAAATAAATTTTCCAGTCGCTGTTGCTTATCACAAATAGTGTTTATTGGAACCAACTTGATCTCATTAGATCTTGCAGATGGAACTTATAAGTATTCACAGGACCACAATTGATTCAAGGGATGAAAAAGCACTCAGTTATATGTGAAAAGTAATATGTTATTTCGAAGCTTCATTAAGAATTTTCCAAGAGGAATATCCTTTTGTGGTCTAGACAATTGATAATGATTTATTTTAAATAATATAGCTCTCTGGATAACTTCCGCCTATAGCAGAAAAACTAAATTTTGTAATTTTTGTAAACAAAAAAGACTGAAGCATTAAAGTCAGAGAACGCAGACATACAAAAATGCTATATCAAGGCAGGGTATTTCACTTTGTTCATGACATAAACAATATACAAAACCTTTACTAAAATACTATTTTTGAAATACATAGAATTCATCTTATCTCGCAATAAAACTAAGGAATATGAAATACGTTGGTGATATGTGACTTAAATGTAAGACTAGAATCAAACGAAACTCTCGTAACTTCAAATTCTGATTCATGTATTATTTCATTGCCATCAATATAGTAGTACAAAATAAAGAGTGCGAAAAACCGAGTATAATTGATCACACAATATTTATAAACATTGAGTTTCAATTTAGATTTTTTAAACCACCATATCTAAAATTCTTTGAAGTTAATCTGTTTTATCTACAGAAGAAATTTCAGATTTAAATTTTTATATTATCTGCGAATCTAAGAATAGAACGTTCTACTTAAAGAAGTGAGTTATTAATATATAAAACAAATACTACCCACATTGGATCCTGGAGGGGTGCCAGAAGTGGGAATAAAATTACTACAAGAAAATTCGCGGTGTAATATCTAAGATTTTCTCTGACTTAATAACATAAGATCAGAAAAGATTGATAGTACTTGAAACATAGTCATATGGTCTGACTTTATTCAAAATAATTCCATAATTAATTGGATCTTAATTCTTTAAACAAGTCTGCGAAAATAATATCAATCTGTCCACATCTGTCCAAAACCTATAGATATATTGACATATTACAGCCAAGTTGATGATAATAGACTTATCAGTAATAAAGTCACAGTTATCCAATGACATTGGCAATCGACTTTTTGTTAAATATATATAATAATATAAATCTTTTTCATTACATATGGCCAAAGTTTAATACAATATATATATTTATTTATTTATATAATATAGTAAAGTGGAATCACATTTTTTGTGTATTCGCACTGTAGACTTTTTTCATTTACATTGAAGATAATTCAGTGGGTAGATTTATTAGAATATGAGATGTGAAAGCAAAGTTACATCTGCATTTTGAGCCCAATTCGTAAGTAACAAATAGTCTTCAGATATGCGCTTGATAGGAAAGTAATCATTAATTGAATAGGTTCGTAAGAACTGAGATAAAGAATTATGAACTGGTTCAGTAAGAATGGAATTAATAGGAGTGTACATAGCAGAGGTATTTGCAAAGGCATGACTACAACAACAGAACTAACAAAAACATGTCTATTATCATCATTTAGTTCACCTGCTACACTCCTGGAGCGTACGTCGTTCGAAGAAACTTTCTAGTTTAGATACAATTGTCCATATCAAAAGACACTATATTTTTAAGACATTCCAATTCATTATACGCAGCTAAAATATCTGTTTTAATGTTTTAATCCATTTTAGACAAAAATAGGTTTTGGATTTTGCGTTAGTTATAATTTCAAGTATAAACCAGAGAGGATGCATGTATGTAATTAGGACATTTATCAAAAACATATTAATCGAAAATCCATCAAATTATATGGTAAAAAGCATGTAAAACTAAATTAAAGGTACAGATATACAATTTTCATCCATCGCTTGTAAAAATCTTCACATTTTGTTTAAAATATAACAAGGCCGAAGGTGGCTATAAATATGTGTTCGTAGTATTTTTATAGTTTTTCTAGACTAACTGTTCCACACATCATACATTACAAATTTTCTTCTGATATAATACAATTTTAAAATACCCATAAGTCGTTTTAGAAAGCATCAAGGACATCATTAAATAAATACTATTTATTGAAATATCAAAAAAAAATACATATAATTCTACACATCATGTTTGTATACTTGCAAATTTTTTTAATTAAACCAGCTTTTTAAAGAAATCGGTATCGCTCTAGCAATTTCATAGTACACTAAATGGTAAAAATATATAAAGTAAAAGTAAATACCTACATAAGCATATACATACATAGCACGTTAACATGTATGCATTTCGACAGACAGAACGGACATTCATGTTGGAACAGCTCTCAAGTTGCAGTTTAAATTGCGTGTAATTTGAATAAGTATTTCATTATTCACTAGAGTTATTAAATGAATGTATATGTATGTATGTACATAAATAATATTACATAGTTGAGACAAATATGCAGGCGATGATGCTTTGTATTTGACGGCAATATAACTTAAACTTGTAACTGTTCTATACGTATTTAAATTATTAAGATATACCATATATTTACAAATTCTGTGGAAAGGGACTAAACCATTCTATATACAAAATTTTTGTCAAGAAACTCCATTACATTTTCAACTAATGTTTCAAGTTTAACTTACGTTAACAAAATTAAAGAAACACCTACATATTCTTTAAGATTCATCAAAGATTTATGCCAGTAAGAGATGTGAGCGCAGTTATACATAGTCTGTCACAGAGAAAATCAAACTTTTTTAAAATAGCAATTCTTAGTAGAGGCAAATCTTTCACCAATGTTATGTCAAAATATCATGACATTTGCATCATTAGAAGCAGAGAAATTGCTCATAAAGTAACAGCGTGTAATTGGCATTGGTCGAAAAATTAAGAGCAAATATGAAGTTCTATCTTAAACTCGGTAAATCGTTTACTGAAACATTTAATTAGATGAAACAAGTGTATGGTGATGAGTGTTTAAAAACGTACGACTGTGTAAGAATGATACAAAGGGTACTAGGAAAGTTTTACAATTCAGCTTTGTTTAATTTTTTCAAAGTAATTTCCTCTACACTCAATACACCTCTCCATCCTCCGAAACAAATCTTTAAACCAGTTCTGCCAAGTGGCACTAGGGAGTAAAGCACACTCGTTGTTCCAAGCCCGCAGAAGGTCCTCATCACTGGAAAACCGCCTTCTTTTTAGCTTCATTTTCACATGCGGGAACAGTGAAAAGTCGCAGGGAGCAAGATCTGGACTATAGGGAGGGTGCTCGAGAAGTTTCAATCCTGTCGTGGTCAAATATTCGTTGCAGGCTTTGGCGTGGTAAGCTGGAGCATTATCGTGATGGAGGAACCGGGTATCCATTCTTGACTTTGGCCGCAGGTTCTTCATAAATCCAATGACTTCAGCTAGGCACTGTTCAGTATACCACTTAGCTGTGACTGTCTTTCATGTGTCCAAAACGACGCGTTCCACAATTCCACTCGATTTGAGAAATACAGCTATAATTTCCTTCTTCACAGACCGAGATTTTCTGATAACTACAGGTGTGTCCTCATCATCAAAGACCCAAACTTTGTTTTGAGCTTTGGTCGGCACATCGTAATAGTACAGCCAAGTCTCGTCATCTGTCACGATGTTGTTCACATACCGAGATTGTCCCTTTTTAAACTTTTTTGACATCTCTCGGCACAAAGTCACACGTCGTGTCATCTGCTCTTCAGTCAGCCGATGCGGCGCCCAGCGAGAACAAAGCTTCTTCATGTGCAAATGATCATGCAGAATCGAACAAATTGCTGGTGCATTTGGGCCTGAAGTACCCTTTGTCTGTTGGTAGGTCACTCGCCTGTCCTCGCCAAGCATTTTCCCCACAGTAGTAACGTTTCCCTCCCTAACCGACGTTCGTGGCTTTCCCGGCCTCTCAGCATCCTCCACAGTTAAATTTCTCCTTTGGAATTCTCTATACCACCTGAATATCGTGCGATGTGGACAAACATCACCTAGTGCAAGAGTAATTTTTTCGAAGCACTGGTCTATATTTAAACCACGCAATAATTTATAACGCAAAACTACTTTGATCTCATTTCGTGACCACGATGCCATCGCAAGCACTTTACTCTATCACTGCTAATGAATATCTGAGCCCATCGACATGGCGCGGCGGCTACTATACACGTACGAACATGTCGCAGCATGCAGCAACAGGCAGCTTCCTACGATTCATAATAGCGTCATATTGCAAAGCTTTCCTAGTACCCTTTGTATAAACGATTTAAAAACGATCGTACGGACATAAATGACGACGAAAGTATCATCGAACCTGTGCGTGAATTTATCAGAAATGAAACGAAATCTTCATTGCGATACGTGGGAATGGAATTAAATATTTCCAAAGATTCAATTCATCGCATTTTGACACGACATTTGGGACTGAGAAAGATTTGTAGGAGGTTTGTACCACACAAGCTAACTTGATTAAAGACTCAAAAAACGAGGAAAGCTTCGAGTATTCTATTGTAACTAGTAATGAGACGTGATGTTTCCAACATGATCCAGAGAAGAAGAAAGACCGAAAAAAAGCCGTTTGGAGAAGTCAAAATTGAAGACAATGTTGATTTTTTTAATGATTCGAAAGGCATAGTGCACAAAGAGTTTGTACTAACTAGTCAGACAGTCAATACTGTATATTATCTTTGTGTTAAGTGTCCTCAATATCGTGAAAAAGGTAGTTGGTGTTTGTTAGATGATAATGCAGCATCTCATTGCTCGACGCTTATCACTTATTTTCTAACTACAGGTGGCATTTTAGCCATGAACCATTCACCGTATTCACCGGATTTGGCTCCTATAATTTATATCTATTTTCCAAACTACATTTGCCGATGAAATGACAGCGTTATGCCGACATCGAAGCCGTTAAAAAGGCGTTGACGGCGAGGACATCATAAAACATGAATTTACAAATTCATTTGACATGTTAATTGATAGTGCAAGACTTTGTATTGAAGCCGCGGCGACTACTTTGAATAAAATAAATGAATTTTACCAAAATAGAAAACTTTTGCTTTTACTTTAAAAACGTTCGGATTTCTCTGCGATAGACTGTGTACATGTCATGGAATTTCATTTATATATTTATTGAATGTAATGTCAAAGATTCGGTTTCCTCTGCCACAGACTATATATTATGCAATCATAAAATGTAATAAAGTAAAATAATATAATGGCATATAGGGTAACAGAAATAAGAGAGATACGGATCTCCTAATATGAAGTTTTACAAACATTTGGGAAACAAAATCAATTATATTAACCTATTCCTGTCGCTTTCACAGAAACACTGTCTAACCGTATAATTTTTTTGTACGTCTATCTTCTTTGGTCTGGTGTAATTAACTGATTGCCAATGTAAATGAATGGCTTTATCGTAGAGATCCGAATGTGTAAACGAACAATCCGTCCATCAACCCAATCGTTCTACCGTCTGTTTATTTCCAGCTTCTTATATAAATGATTCGAAATCTAATCTTAACTGTATCTAATCGGATACTCAGCAGTTCTTTGCTGTAGATCGACCGCTTTAAACTTCAGGTTACGTGCCTTGCCTGCCAATCAAGAGCAAGCTGAGTCCGCTTCTTTTCGAGTTCAATAATATTGATAAATGACCTCACGTAGGGATGGAAGTAGTTTTTAATTGCTGACTCTCTCTTATCACTACTTAAAAGGAATGACTTACGGTGCAGCGACGGAAAACGATGACATAAGTAGTTGACTGAAAACATATACATAAATTGAAAGCGGAATGGATTATTTCATTTGAAGTTCATGAAAACAATAAACTCACTTTATCTGTTGTACATCTGAACAGGTAAAACAAATAAATTTGCACATATATGATCTAACAATCAAAAGAAGAAATGCTATACTCGTGCTTTAGAGATGATCACGACTATGTACATACATATATGCACAGGTTAATCATATTACAATAAGCGGACTAGTACTTATGTAAATTATTACACAACTTGTATGAATTGTAATAGTGGAATAGTATTCACCGAAAGGGAAATACCTTAGTTTATGTTTTTGCTTAATTCACATTGTCATGTGTTTTGGTGAAATGGGCTCTATTATATGTAAGATATTTGTGCAATGAAGTAAACTAAGTTACACTTAACTAAAATTGAACCAGAAAAGTGCACTTTTTGTAGTAGTATAGATTTTGCTTCGAAAATAATTTATGCTACATGTAAAAATCATTATTATGTGGTTAGTGTTTAGATTGAATAATTGTACCTATTACTGGCTAATGCCTGTCGGACAATTCTTTTTATATGTATGTGTCATCTGGTATTGTTTTTCCTACTCATGTTTTTTTGGCATTCGTCGTAGTTTTTACACATTTGTCATTTAGGTATTTTTAATTTTTATTAATTAGTTGCTTATTTAATTATTTTATTAATGTCGATTGTAATTATATCATATACTACTAATGCATATTTTAGTAAAACTGTATGGTACATACATCGCTAGCTAAAATCGTGGTCTACATTAATTTTATCATTTTGTGATACATTAAACTGTAGGGAATATTATCACATATAATTATATTGTTAATTAAGAATAATATGATCACTTTAATCCTTCACAAGTAATACAACTAAAATAGAAATTCAATGTAATCAGTATTTGTGCCACACTTCAATTTATATGTAGTTCTTTGTCTTTAAAATAGAAATAAAAAAATTTCAATACTCAACTGAGGCATCACACTGTTTAATAACGGTTTGAAATCTTAAATGCATATATCTTACTCATGCAACCATACGTTTTCTCTTACATTTCTCTTTGCTGCTCTTAGATCACTAATTTTGTATATATATATTATATTACTATATATATTTATATTTTATCCTTATTTGGTATCTGTATATTCTCTTAAAAAATCAAAGCACACTGTGGATCTTGTTCTCATCTTAACTACTCATCTATCTTAGTTTTTACATATGGACGGTGCGGGCAAGAGGGCTAATATGATGCTTTATATAATCAAGAAAAACTTTCCAGTTTTCTAGTTTGGCATTAATGAGAAATTTGACACAACCTACGTTAATAAAAAGTGACACCAGATAGTTCACAGCCTGAGAACTGCCGGGGCGGGTGCCGGGTGAGTTGCGGCTGCTAATATACTATTGACTGTATATTACTGTTTATGTGTCATATATCTCTGAATCTATTACAATGGTCTAGATACAATTTTTGTTACTACATAGGTATTATATTCTTGTTATTCTCTGTTTCATGTTTTGAACATTATAGGACCTCTATCCTCTACTCTTGTTCAGTGTATAATAGATAAATAAAAGTATTATGTTTTCGTATTTTTGCCAAATATTTTCCTAAATGTCTAAAATACTGTCGGGCAATTATACAGTAATCATTCCCAAATTGTTCAAGGAGTGCATTTTGGACAATCGTTTCCGCAAAATTGAAAAGTTTCCAGAATGTTAAGTTTCACTTGGCTTTAATTTTGTTTAAGAATACCTAAATATTTCCATTTATTTATTTTGTAACTGTTAACTATTCCTTATTCATATGTTTTTTCTGAGCTTCTGCTATACATTTACTTTGTCAGTTGACTTAAATAAGTTCATTTATTTTCGTCTACATTTATCTACTAGTTAATTCTTGCTTATCTACTGTTTAGTAATGAATTTAATTTGATGTTACTAATTTATACATAGCTTTCTGTGAGTGAGTTTTCCATACTTTTCGGAGAATATTTCGTTTATTCGAGTTGTACCGCTTATGATTTAAGATTTGATGAAATTGTTGCAATTAATGAGAAGAGAGTTTTTTACCCAGCATTTTAATATGGTGTGAATTATACTAATTGGTACTTATGCGGTAGTAGTTTTTGCATTACAGTTACATAGTAAAATGTTTAATAATTCTTATTATATGCCTGAGTGTCTATTTAATGCAAAATTTTACAGTCGACTTCGATTGCTAATGACTGTAAATAATAAAATGTTGCTATAGAGCATATGTGGGCAACAACCGGCCCGCTGTAAGATTTGATCCGGCCCGCGAGACATTCGTCGTATTATTTCATGTCTGATATCTATCGCTAAAAATTATGAACACTACTTTAAAATGCACTACTTTTAAACGCGGCCTGCGAACGTATTTGCACATTAAAGTTTGGCCCACAACATGTCAAAGTTTGCCCATATCTGTTATAGAGTATGACTTGCGTTGTAAATTTATTGATGACACTATTTTATTTTGCAACAAATTTGTCACCTCCGACAATTTTAATTAATTGAAGCTTATATTACGTTGCGTGCTCTAGTTTAACTTAACTTACCAAAATCGTTGTATACTTTTTGATTTCAGTTTTGTCGAATTTCTTTTTTTTCCTGTTATTCAAATGATCAAGTTTTTAATACTTCTAAAGCAGGTCTATCTACAATTTTTGTAATTATAAATAAAAAATGAGAAGGGAAACGGAAGAATTTAATAATAGAATTAATAGTATTATCATTAAGATAATGAAAAAAAAATGTTTTAGAAGCATTTAAAAGTATAAGCAATGACACTTTCTCTAATTTCTGAAATATTATTTGCTGGTAAGTTATTATTAACAGATGTTGATCAAGCAACATCTGTTAATTATATTAATAATTAATAATTTACTTTAATGGGACGTCTTATGTGTTGTTTTCTGCTGTTTTAATGTGCTATTGGAATAAAAAGACAATTATATTGTATTCTATATAACTCGTATACTTCACCTGCAGCTCTAGAAGAAACAGTGTGAGTGAAAGGTATATATGTTCATACAAGTAGAATTTGCTTACAAATATCAATCCTGTTGATGAAAATCTAGCAACGTAATCAGTTATTGGCGGATTATTAGTCTTACTTTTAAAATAAACATCTTATATTGCGAACGAATTTATATATTGCTGATAAAATTATATTCCCAAAGTAATGTCTATGAAATTAATTACAGATTTTAACGTAATGTGTAGCAAGAGACATTGATGACATTGATTAGCGTTTCACAATAATCATGATAATTTAAAAACTCATCTACCTATGTGATGAAAAAAAATGTAATGGGTCTTATCAGAATTAGTTTTCAAATTATTACAGTTACATATTTGTGAAGCTGGTCGAGAAATACATTTGTTTTTTACTTACATCCACAGAATTACCATCTGAAACTACAGTAATAATAAATAATATTACCGACAAAGAAGGTTAATAAAAGATATTCAGTCATATATATATGTATATATAAAGTAGAAACATAGGCAGGCTGAGAATTGATATCTAAAAAACTCCAACTTCACAATTGACGAACAAAAATATGCATTCATGTTATTTTTCTTATAGAATATTCTAACAAATTGTGCATAATTGAATAAATAAGAATTAAAGCATCTAGGCATAACATTCCGCATACCATTGTTCTCAAACTTTCTGAACAAATGCTATGACAAATGGAATAAATAACACGTGTTAGATTATAAAAGGCACCGATAGGGTATGTCTCTGCTAGCTAGATGTTATACTTCGTTAATGAAAGAGGTTAGTGTATACTTCAAATGAGAATTTATGTTCTTTTGCTTTTCAGTTAGATTTTGTTATATTTCCTCCTGGCTTTAGTGATTCGATATCAGATTGTATTATTTCTTCTCTTGATGTTTTTGTGCTTTTATCGCGCAGATGTGACTTGTGAATGTTGGGTTTTTAAGAGTTAGAGTTAATTTTGATATTAACCTTCCAAATTTAGCGTAGTGGGACATTGCGATTGTGTAGCTTTGGATATTTAGTACTTTGAGCATATTGGAAATTTTCGCATTTGGTGGTAACTACAAAAATTACTACGATAGCGGATTTATTGACAATTCAGCAAGACTTGATATTTCTACTCTTCCAAAGTGAGTTCCTTTTCTGTTGTCGCTATTTTGGGCAGGTCATCTTGTTACTTTTAGGGTGCTAACTAGGTACTAGTTACAATTTTGGTCTATGGTACCAATTCATCAGGTACATGAGGTAAATAGGAGGGCCCTAAGCTCGACGTTCGCTCCCCAGTTCAGAAAGGAAACAAAAATACAATCTCCTTGGATATATAATTAGACTATTTCAAATTTATTAAAATTATAATGTTGCTCTTTATTTCTTTTTTTGGTGTGAAACGCAATTAAAATTAGATGTCACTTATGATGTAGAATAGCCCAGGGTTTTATACAATTCTAGAAGGTTGTCGTATTTTATGTAAATACAATTATGTAACTGAAACTAGGACCAATTTTTGAAAACATATTTAAATATTGTTTTCTTTTCTTGTAGACAAACTTTTCAGTATACTTCAAATCTTAACTAGTTACTAGATCAGTTTTTTAAATTCTATTTAAAATAATTATAATTCTGTAATTTAAATTTTTGTAATGATTAGACATTTTTGTGTCTTTTTAATTATTTAATTAAAAGCGGAATTACGTATACCTAGTTTTTTAAATATATTTCTATCGACTAGTTTTGCCATATACAAAGCGTCTGAAAACCAGGAGGTGTTCGAGATTCCTAGTTACTCACCTCACCTATTTATGTGCAGAGTGTTGTTTTTTTTTAAACAAGGTGGCGTCTTTTAGAATAATTTCCATTAACCGAGTAACCAACACGACCGTCTACGTCTAAGCAGGCTCTGGGAAAACAATTCAAACATCTTATATATTTATACATTTTTCCTCCCCTGTTTTGAACTCTTAATACGTGGCAAATACACTATATAAGGATAATGTGTTTTCATATATTAAAATGTGATAAAAAGAAAACACAAAAGGAAACATTTTGTTTATGGTCAGTACATATTTGTTTAAAACGTCATTAATATATTAATATTTAGCTTAAAAGGAGAGGAAAATGTAATTATTATGTAACAAAAACTTATTCGCACCGCTGCAGCAACCTGCTAATACAGACATGCTCGCAAGTATTGTTTCATTCTAATTTCAATTTCTGCATTCGCTTGTCTTTATTTCTTTTTAATAAATTCAAAGTATTATACATATGTATATACCCCCTCTATAACTTCTTTGTTCTTTTCTCTATGAACGTATGCACACAAGAATTTGTATTTGTAGCCAAAGAACATTACAAATAATGAAATATTACTTATTATTTTATTTCTATTTTCCCATTATGTAATTAATATTACAAGTTGGAATACAGTACAGACGTGCACGTGAAAATAGCAGTAATTTAGATTATATCTTTATTAATAACAACAAATAAACATTAACTGTATATTCATTGACAGTATGTTACGGATTCATTTTACATTTCGTTTATATTTTATTGGCGTGTACGAGTATATTAAAATTGAATCATTTCCAATTCTTACCCATTTTCGCTATTTGGCATGATTCGTGGATGCGCATTTCATTGAAATAATGTTTTTCTATCGACCATGAGTTGCTATTTTTGTATATTTGCATTAATACGCATTCTTTTTCTATTAATATATAATCTTGTAAAAAAAGACGTGGTGTGACGTCTGCGTTATGTAAATTCAATTTTCATATATATTCATTTGGAATGTTCTAGTCATCTCGTGTTTTTTTCTTGTGACGTATTGGTGGGCATTTTGTAACTAGTAGAACCATGTGGATTTGTTCTTCTTTTGTGAATCTACACTCAGTGTTCGTGTATTATGAAAAAAAACGTAAGTAACAGTGGATTGAGCGTTGTCCTTAATAGAAGAAGAGTTTTCTTGCAACAGCATGTCGGACTACAACACATCGATCGATGATTTATCGATCTGGAAGTTATGGGTTATATTTTTCAGGCGATAATTTTGCACTAACGTAGATAAGGGCGTCCATTTTGACTTTCTGTAATTAGAACTTCCACGAAAAAGAATGCATTTACGGATTAAGCCACCCCTCTATCTTATTGAGGTAGGAACGATGAGTCTGTATTATTTGTGTTTAATTTAGGTTTTTTTTATAGTTAAGTGTGGGGTTCTTGTAAGTAGTGTGAATTTTTTTGTGAATACAACGTATATTCTGGAACACAACTCATCAACTGATTTGCTGAGAAGGACACACAGCAATCTCGGTGACGAGGGAAACACTATCCTTCAGAGGCAATACTGTAATTAAGACGTATTCCTTAGTTCATGAAATTAAGCTGTGAATCTTTTTTATCAGCATACTATTAAACTGAAGGTAATTTTATATAAAAATTCCTGAATACATTTGGCAATTTTTCTAATTGACGTAGTATTCATTGTTAAATAGTAATTTAAAAGTACAGGATCGTCTTCAGGATCAGATTATAGAGCAAATCGGGAAAAGAAATTAAGAGATCTTGTCTTAGCTATTTAAGATCACCAACATTTTAAAACTTTTCTTTCAAATTCATTTTTTTTGTATTGTTAATGAAAACTACAATGTAACGTATTGAAATTGTGATATATATGCAGCCTGTATGAACCAGTATACGTATATTTGGGGAATCATATGAACATATGTTGCTATTTTTCCTTTTAAATAGTTACTTATCATATTAATTAAGATTATGTGTTACCTATTTTAATATCGATAGCTCATATAGTTTTCTTGTAATATTATATACGTATTGTATATATCACGATACTGAGTGTCTAGTATTAAATAATCAAGAATTGCCAATAGTTCCATAGTAGTAGTTTATATAGTACATTGTAGTCCAGTAATGATATTAAAGTTTCTTTATGTTGAATTCGTACCATTTATCAATATTTATTGCAAAATATGACCGGTTCAATAGTTAGTTAATAGAAATTTGGAAAAAAAGGTAGATAAATTGATACATTGATACAAAGGGTACTAGGAAAGTTTCGCAATATGACGCAACAATGAATTGTAGGAGCTGCTTATTGCTCCATGCTAAGACATGTTCATACGTGCACAGTAGCCGCCGTGCCATATCAATGGGCTCAGTTATTCATTAGCAGTGAGAGTGTAACGTGCTTGCGATGGCATCGTGGTCACGAAATGAGATAAGGGCAGTTTTCCGTTATAATTTCGTGCGCGGTTTAAACATAGACCAGTGTTTTGAATAAATTACTCTTGCACTAGGTGATGTTTGTCCACATCGCACAACGATATTCAGGTGGCATAGAGAATTCCAAAGGGGAAATCTAACTGTGGAGGAAGCTGAGAGCCTGGGAAGGCCACGAACGTCAGTTACGGAAGAAAACGTTACTACTATGAGGAAAATGCTTAGCGAGGACAGGCGAGTGATCTACCAACAGATAGAGGGTACTTCAGGCCTAAATACACCAGCAATTCGTTCGATTCTGCCTGGTCATTTGCACGTGAAGAAACTTTGTTCTCTCTGGGTGTCGCATCAACTGACTGAAGAGCAGATGACACGACGTGTGACTTGGTGTCGGGAGATGCTAAAAAAGTTTAATAGGGGACAAACAATCTCGGTATGTGAACAACATCGTGACAGGTGACGAGACTTGGCTGTACTATTACAATGTGCCGACCAAAGCTCAAAACAAAGTTTGGGTCTTTGATGATGAGCAATGACAACCCGTAGTTGTCAGAAAATCCCGACCTGTAAAGAAGAAAATGATCGCTGTATTTTTCAATAGAGTGGAATTGTGGAACGCGTGGTTTTGGACACACAGAAGACAGTCACGGCTAAGTGGTATACTGAACAGTGTCTGCCTAGAGTCATTGGATCTATGAAGAACCTGCGGCCGAAGTCAAGAATGGACATCTGGTTCCTCCATCATGATAATACTCCAGCTCAACGCGCCAAAGCCTGCATCGAATATTTGACCAAGACAGGATTGAAACTTCTCGAGCACCTTCCCTACAGTCCAGATTTTGCTCCCTGCGACTTTTCATTGTTCCCGCATGTGAAGATAAAACTAAAAAGGGAGGCGGTTTTCCAGTGATGAGGACCTTCTGCTGGCTTGGGAAAACGAGAGTGCTTTACTCCCTAGTGAAACTTGGCAGAACTGGTTTAAAGATTGGTTTCGGAGGATGGAGAGGTGTATTGAGTATAGAAGTAAAAATTAAATAAACAAAGCTGTATTGCAAAACTTTCCTAGTACCCTTTGTACAAATACAATAAGTAAATTAAATAAAAATGATTATAGTAAATTATAGAAAATAAATGGCTTTAAAACTTCTAGTGGTCTATTTATTTGGTTCTTCTTTATATTTCAAAAGTTCTGGCAAGCATTTTGGTAGTGAACCAACTAATTTTCTGCCATTATTGTTGTATACTATTCCATTCGATCGAAGGTGTTTGTTTATGTATCGCTTTGTTCCTTGCTTGACATTTCTTAATTCGTATATCTAGTTCATCTAACAAATGTACGATGGGGTTTATGTGTGGAAATTGTGGCGATGTGTGAAATTGGCTTGGTACATTTTATATATATATATATATATATATATATATATATATATATATATATATATAATCGTATTATAGGAAGATATACGACTCTCTAGATTTTGTTTTAAAATTTTTAAATAAACGGTTTGGTCTATAAGAGAAGGTTTTTAAGGTTTTTGTGTTTTAGGGTGGGGGGTGTGTGTCCTCCGCGAGGAGTCGAGAACTCCTTTCTTCTAAATAAGTTTGGAATGGAGTCTTTAGAAGTCAGACGTCAACTAAACAGTATAAAGTTTGTATTTAACTTGGCTAGAGTCAGTATAGATTGTCCTCACTTGCTGTCTCAGCTTAATTTTATGGTACCGCGAGTGTCGGTCAGACATAGCCTTTGTTTTATATCGAAACATTTGGTACCAATATTGGTTTCAATTCCCCATTAGCAGTTGCGTGTCGGGCCTTCAACGGTTTGTCGGACCATTGCGATATAAATTTTGATTCCTTGGGGCGGATACTGGCTGTCGCTAGGGCGCGTTTGTCTTAAATTTCTTAATTTTCTTAATTTTCTTAATTATGGGTGTGTGTATAACTATATTTATATTCATTTATATCTTTATTTTCGTTTTTCTGTTTCTTTTTTTTAATGCACTGTGAACATTAATTAGGTTACTATTGTATGATTATCTGATGATTTGTATTTTTTTTATATTTTTTTTGTCCTATTATTGGATTGTCACGATCTGTTGGACAATAAAGACTTATTATTATTATTATTATTATTATTATAATTCCATCAATATAAACCAGTAGAAATGATATGATGAATATAAATGAAATATATTTTGCCAAATGCGGATCATAAATGTTACTGACTTTACTATTTTCTTCACTAGCACGCAGTTGAGGCAATGTCTGTCAATCAAAAACGTTATCTAGATTAACTGACAGAGAAGGTATCGGTATACTAGGCCTATGCAGAACAGAGCGATTCGGTAATAGCATGTTAGGATAACATATCTCCTTTTTATTTTTTAAGGTGAAACCTTGCTGGTTGCAAAAATAAAAATAACAGTCATTACTGTTATATTTAGGCTCCCTCCATACCATGGGAACTGAAAAATGAAACGATTTTTTTTATCTCGACTCCACTGCCTCAATTCTTTAACACAAATTAAACATACTTTGTGTGGCGCCCAAGGTTTAACTTGATCGCCTAACTTTATCCCAAAGTAAAATGCTTAATTATCGATAATTTCAAGTGAAATTTGTTATTTTTCATTATTTTTTCCGTAATCAGCGTACAAAAAAATATAAAAATTCTGATTATATTTTAAACAATTTTGCCATCACAGGTCTGTGTAATCTGACTAGTGTAAATGAACAAGAAACTAATGATTAATTTAAACACAACTTTATTTATTTTTAAATAAGACAGAAAGTATGATTTTTGTAATCTACATACTCAAATTACCTAGGTTCATATCTTTCTGTATTTTCATCAACATTGAATTAGAAATCTTAATAATTATAAAATATGAACAAAGTTCTTTGCAGTCTTTACTATATAGAATTACAATATGGAACTTTCATATGAAAAGTGTTATCTTTAAAGATCTTTTATGTATGTTTGATTTGTTGTTATACCCTTTTTAACACTAATATTTTTCTTTAAAACTAATCATAACAATATTATT
Source organism: Dermolepida albohirtum (assembly GCA_031893035.1). Lineage (NCBI taxonomy): Eukaryota > Metazoa > Arthropoda > Insecta > Coleoptera > Scarabaeidae > Dermolepida > Dermolepida albohirtum. Next base: position 223,641 of record JAVIWB010002676.1, read on the forward strand.
TTCCAATTTATTATGATACTTTCTTTCAAAATTTATGTATAGTTATTTTAATGAAAGCTAGCCTTATCCATAAACTTTACGATATCATTCTATCTATTTCATATTAGAATATTATTACAATATTGTTATAAATTGATTCTATATAAATATGTTTTAAGTTCTTGTACTATACATGTTATAATACATAAGAATTAGTTAGAAAAACCTATACAGTATTATTTAATATTTACAAAACAAACATGACAAAAAATGGCTATATTTTCTTTTATCAAGAAATCGAGAGAAATTTTTACATACTATAATATTTAAGATATATATATATTTAATTCTTCTCTCAAGTGTTCTAGGAAAATATTTTAAAATATGTTTAATTTATAATTTCATTTTTATATTTTCATCAGGATCCTCTACATAAAATACGTACGTTCCCATGCTCCTACATATATAGACAAATTCGAGCCAGTGAAGCGACTATTTCCATCAATTGTCGACCGTGCCGAATAATGCGTATGCATATCATTTTGTTATTAGTTAGCATCGGTACTTAGCTTGGCAATGTTATTTATTTTACTTTTTATATATAAATTAAGTACGTAGAATGTGCGGAAGGTAAAAAGCGACCATTGGTTGACGCAATAAAGAAGTATATGAGTGAATTTCCTGATTTATTGTATAATGTTTCTATGATAATATGTAAAGTTTGCGATAAATCAGTGATGTACTGGGACAAATATGACTGTATAGAATATATTAGCAGTCAAAAGCACAAAAAAGTCATGCTATCAATAGCTGAATTCATGCTAGAGGTTACTTTCAATGATCACAATATGCCGTTTTCCGCTAAATGCACTGAATAAAGAACAGTTTCATTCTTTCTAGTATAAATGCAATTCCAACTAGAGGCTATCATCCTGGACAGCGTTGCATAACTATCTACCATCTCTACGTGAAGAAATCAAAAATAGAATCAAAGATGTAGTAAAGACAAACAGTTACGGTTATGCGTTGATGAGACGACAGACTATAAAAAAATTATATTGTAAAAATAATAGTATGTGTACTGACAGCCCTTAAACTGACATTTTCAATTTTTTGCGGATAGTGCTGGATACTTTACAAACATTTGAATCTTAGATCAATCAATGTTGATGTTTATGAGTTCTCTTGCCGCAACAATACATTCTATAAGTCGATCTCTTACAGAAGAAGATTATCAGAAACTTTTACATATGACGTGTAAGGTTCATGCTTTGCATCTTGTGGTGTAAACTGTTCAAGAATGGTTTCCAGATGTCGATGCATTAATAGCAAATACTATAATAATAATACAAAATGTTTCTCAAATCTCCCAAAGAAATTCAAGAATTTCGCAGGTTGGCGAATATGGCCGAAGACGGCTTTTTATTATTATTTATGTATTTCCAACAAATTATATCGATGATTCTACAATTCAATTCTGACGAAGCTGAAGCTATTAAGGAAAGTCAGATAAGATTTCAAGATACTTTCGGTGAAACATATTTAAAAACTATTTTCGACAATTCTAAAATCATATTTGACGTAAAAGAAAAATTGCAAAATATTGTGTTGTTGTTAGTGGTGCTAGTGCAAAAAGTAAACGATGTACAATCACTGCTATGTCTTATAAGTGACATAAAAATATGAGTGTTTTAAAAAACTTCGAGAGTGTTTTAAACAAACATTTAAATATTACCAGATTAAGACAAATTTGTGATGGCACTTCTGTAGATCCGTTACCTATTTATAAAGCTTATTTTGCTTATGCGTGTCTTACATCAGTAGATGTCGAACAGTCTTTTTCAAGATATAAGAACAGTTTTTCATGACAGCAAACATTGTTGACCAAGACAAATGCGGAAACACACCTAATGGTTCAACCTTTTCACCAAAGTTATCCACTTCGTGCTATGTAATAACATAAAACAAGCTATGTGTTTCAGAAATTTTAAACTATTATTTTTTTTTTATTTCATGCATCGCCGGTTCGTTTCGCTCACATCTCATTATTGTCGGTACGTAGATACTAGTTTCTGCAAGTGATTTTGACTTGTTAAGCTGGAGGAAAATGACAAGCCTAATTATTAGTTTCGATTTAATATCGATTCTGTACACTCAACTTACTGTATGTAGTATATTTGAAAATATTTTAAAGATTACTAATCTTGTTTCACAATTGTGTATATATTTTTATCGTTATCCATTTCATTTATTAATAATGTTAAATGGTTTTAAATTTTTGATAAATTTAATAAATCATAATACCTCGTTTTATTTATCTGAATGTTGTGTGAACTGGAGGCTAGGCCAGGTTGATTCAAAAGAACCCCTTTTTAACATCTTTCTCTCAAAGTTTCAATCTTAATCAAATATTAGAATATGTATCTCATCAGATAAGTTTTATTCTAAAATGTTATAGATATGCCCTCGATAAGCAAGAGGATAAGTTATAGCTTCATAGCACATAACACAACAATACGTGTTGAATAATGAATTAGGCTTATAACGTAAAATTAAAAAATTTCAGCAATTTCGAATAATTTGATACTAGAAAGATAGTTTACGTTATAATTAAAGTAATTATTCTGTATTTATTGTTCAAATAAAAAAAAAACAATCTTGAAAATATACATAGAATCTACCCATTGCAATTACTTAACCATACATATTAAAAATATATAAATTCTACCATATCGAACGCAAGTTTCTTTTTCTATTTCGAAACGATTAAAAAAGTTACATATCTTTACGAAGTTGAAAGGATATGTAGTTACTGCTATGCAACGTATGAATATACTTATAAATGACATTCTATGCGTAATTTAGTATCTTCAAATGTGCGTTTTTATGCCAGTTCATATACCTGTGTAATTTAAATTGCATTTGCATTTACTACTAGAGCATTTTATATCGATGTCTCGACAGTTCCTATAGCCCCCCACACACGCACTAACGTATATATACAGTATATTAATACATAAGCACATGCTTACACAGGGAGAAACATGATGCTATGAGTGCACAATTCTGTCGGATTTCTGTTTTTATTCGTTTGGAAATCAAGCATTTTCTACCGGCATCTAATAATTTTGCACATCATTCCACAGAAAACTCAAGTTCGTCTGAGTGGATAAAACAAATATGACGAAAAACTTTTGTTTGTTTAAAGCAGTTTCATCTCTTAATATAATTTTAGTTGAGGAATTTCAAATTCGTAGGATAAACATTGTAATTGTTCATTTCAATTTCAAGTGTTCTTAGCAATAGTCACTAAAACTTTCTAATTTTTAATAGAAATTTGTTGAAAATAAATATATACAACTCTACTAAGTTTTTGTTTAATGGAAGTTTTCCTCTTTTCGATAAAAAATCGTCTAAAAATTTAAAGCAGTTAATTAGATTACGTATTATGCAGAATTTGTATATATATGAATATATTGCAGTGCATTAAAGAGAACTAGACGGTGATTAAATATTATTTTGTGGTTTTTCTCAAAAGTTACTCACAATTGTAAACTGGAAGAAAATAGTAATAATAAAATGACTTCAGTGAATTACTTAATTTTAACTTGATTTGAAAATTTAGAAATGAATTAAATTATATTGTTAAATTGAGTTTTTTATTTATTAATGGTGTGAAAACCACTATAGTCCAGAATATATAACAATAGTTTATTTAAAAATTGAGAAAGTATCAGTGAAAACTGGACTGAAGTTATTAATAAACAAAAATATTAATAAAACGAATGAAATAATTTATGAGTTGACTGAAAATAAACAAAACGAATGCAGTATATATATATATATATATATATATATATATTTGTATTATATGTATGTATGTATATTCATTACTTACGCTACCACTGAACCACGTTAAGAATTTAACAACTATTACCTTGTGCGTAACCTATGTAGTATAACCCACTGCAATTAAATAACGAGACGTTTTATTTACAAATCTATATTGAATAGTATGTAATGAAATTGAGGTTGAATATTTTTAATCAAGATAATCCTCATTACTTTCGTTTAGTATTAGAGGTGCGATCTATCTGGAATTTGTAGCGGCCACCAATTTTGCATTCTACTTTGAAATTTGAAGCTTTTGAAAGCAAGGATGACACGCGTTCGCCCGAAATTATCCGAGAAAAGGTGGTTCTTCTTGAGGTGGGCTTTGATAAACTATATATATTGTTTAGCGGGAAGTAATGTGTGTTTTAAAATAATTCAGTTCTCGCTCACAAAATGACAACGACATAAACATGCCTGGAAAACAATGTTCCTAAGATCATTAACGTTTGCGATTTGTCCAGTCTGAACTTGACTGTCGACTATAAGATATGGTATTTTCTGTACTTTTCATTGCTATGTATTTTAGTTTTGTACGAAGAGCTATTTCTTTTTTTATGTCATCATAATAGCGATAGTATTAGGCTAGATTTTTGTAAGTAATATGCTTTTAAGTGGGATGTCTTTTAAGTTTTGTATAGTAGGACAAATTAAAGTCTATCTTTAGTTAACCTAAATCCAAAGTTTCAGTACAATACGTAATAATATAGTGTTGTAACTGCAACGAACTGTCAAAGCTGACAAGTTAGTTGAAAAATGGAATTAAACCGAGAACATTTTCGCGAAATAATTTTTATAATTTTAAGACAATTATGGCAGCATTATGCGTAAAAAAATAGTTTCCCGTTGAGTACCGTATCTGTTGACCAAAGAACAGAAAGCAGCTGGTATAAAAAAAACGCTATATCGCTTCAACGCCGGAAACTATAAAATTGTGTACAATATTGTCAGTGGTGATGAACCTTGGAATTACTCATAGGAACCAGAAAATAAACGCCAGTCTTCTGTCTGGGTGTTCTAAGGTGACGAAAAACCGACAAAAGTAATCCGTTCTCAAAGAGCCTCCAAAAAGATGGTCGTGACATTTGTCTCGAAAGCAGGTCGTGTCGCAACAACTCCTCTACAAGGTGAAAGAACTGTTACTGCCGATTGGTATGCAACCATTTGTTTGAAGTAAGTCATCGCTAAGCTTTGAAAAACCAACCCCTAACGACGAATCATCCTTCACAAAGACACAGCAAGTTCGCACACAGCAAGCAAGACAATTAAATTTGTAACGCAACAAAACGTCGAATTGTTGGACAATTTTTCGTACAGTTCGGGCCTAGGTCCCAACGATTTCTTTATCTTTCCAAAAATCAAAAGCGAACTGCATGGTCAAAGGTTCCAGTCATCAGAAGGAGCAGTCGATGCCTTCAAAAACGCAACGACTGCTTCCAGAGTTAGTTCGAGTGCATGCAAAGGTGTATTAATCTTCGTGGAGAATACTTCGAAAAACAATGAAGTCTATAATATAAAAGCTGTCTACTGGTTTATTCCAGTTTTGTATGCAAAACTTAAAAGACAACTCATGCCTGCGTAATATGTACAATATAAGAACATGTAATATACCATCAAATGAATAATAAAACCAACAAATAAAAAAACGAGCAGAACACAAGGACGAATTTGTAAGAAACCCACTCAATATATGGAAGCAATATAACATTTAAAAAAAATGTATAAAATTATGTGGCGTTTTAAATTACATAGTAGTTGTTGCATTGATGGTAATATCGGGATGCCTTAGTTTTGTATATAACGTACTATTTTATTTAAAAATCAAGTAACTTTAATTCATTTGTAGTGAATTAACTTTTTAAATGGAGAGAATGATTGCATTGAAATAATCTTTTTAAGTCTTTGTATGTCTGAGCAAATATGCGTGCATAGAAAATAATAGCTGGACGTGATCATACATAATAATGTGTACATACATTTTCAGCTCTATTGGACTAAATGCAAATGGATAAACTAAATATGTATTTTAAACACCTGTATAAGGCTAGGTGTTACAGCAGGTAGGAAACGAATTGAATATTAAGTAATTCAAAGTTATTTTTGGTTATGAGAACAAAATGATTTTCAATTTCAATGGTTATATAGTCCTTTTAATGCGTAATTTAATTTTAATGATGCACACGTCTTGTATCTCATTTACTCTAGTCAGGAACCAATTAGCATAGTAAATTTATTGCTCCTTCACTAATGGATTTAGTTTATTCTATTATATTCCCAGAATTGCTTTTATGATTTAAATAGGTAAGTAACTAGCACTTTTTTGTTACCTATGGGGTAATTTATTTTTTTATTATATTATATTAGATATATGCGAATTCAAATACTGGAGAATACGGCAGATGCCTATTTTTAGTAATTCTTTATTTTTGACATCCATATCTCATATTACTAAATAGTATGCAACAAAGTCAAAAATTCAAACTAATAAAGTAATAATCACACGTTTAGATGGATTGCTTTACTTTCCAACTGAGCCGTTAATACATGAGATACGAACATAAATTATGCTAAAAATGGATAAAAGAAATGTACATAAATACGTACAACTACGTGTACGCCAGTGCGCGCCTACACGCACACAAGCATCCGCACGAATTGCTTTAATAATATATTCTTATACAAGTTTATTTCAACAAACCGTTTTTTATCTATATACTACGTAATGAATTTTATGTAGCATATTGCTGTGTATTTTACAATTACAAGATCTAAGAGTACATTGTATACTCTTCATATTTTGAAGAAATACAACAATATATAATATGCATGACGTGTCATTTGAGTTAAATCACTGTATGTCTATACTTATTTAAGTGACGTTGTCAAGTTTTTAAATTTATGTTATTGCTGTACGTAAAAATTATTATATAGAGTATAGTATTATTTTTAAATAAGATATTTTCTTCCATGTAAATTATTTCTTTAAAATTAAAGGAGAGAATAATAAGGAGATTGATATCGTCTTGAAACATGGATCCACTAAAGGACCTAACTAACATCATGTTCACCAGAGTAAGTTGTTATAGAGTAAAGAAATTATCTGCAATATTTTTTACGTATAGTTTGAGACTTTCATATTTCCATAAAAGGATGTATATAACTTTCTTTTTGAGTGTTGTAAATGGTATGTGTGAATTGGTGACATATTCTTACGTTGAGTAAAAGTGAAGATAGTAGACATTGCCAATGAAAGATCATTAGAAAACTCATTATTTTCAAAAAATACCACCCTTAAAATTGTCAATAAAAGTAGTATGATAGAAGTCGCAAGTGAAGTATATCTCATCTTAAGGAAATGTGTATGTGAAAGTAAATCAATGAAAAGGATACTAGAGTACGATGTGGAAACAAAAATCTTATTACTATCTAAATGATCGTAAAGCCTGTTTTTAAAGATATCAAGTACCGATAAATGTTCGAGGTCATACTAAATAACTACATCATAGCATGTATATTTTTAATTGTAATTAAAGATGTTGATAATTAGTGTTAATAATTATATATAAATATATAATTAAGTTCTTTACGATGGGAAATTAATGAAAATTATTATTTTCTGCTATTTCATCGTTAATTAAATTCACAGAAATTAATTAAACATCTCGTCACCGGAGAAAGACTCGAACCTCTATCTGTTGTTTTCTAGACGGCTGCCTCACCAATTAGGCCACAAGGCAGTATAACTTCGAGTCCTCTTACACGCCATAAATCGCATTATGGAAACAGATCTAATATTTATTTAAAACCTGCAGTCAGGTTATTTTGATGTTAATAATTATGTATAAATATATAATTATGTTATGAACTTAATTACCTGTACCTGACTAGACTATTGAATATTATTATCATGTAAGTACTTGTTTACTTTATATTGTTCTTATAGTTCGTGAGAGTTAGTGACAAATGAGAAAGAAAAATCTTTATTAAATTCCTAAAATACTCACACGTTCATATATGATAGTGGTAAATTTTACTTTAAATTTTTAAAAAATCGTTATAGTATACGATAGTTTTGCTATTCAAATATTTGTCTTTATTAATAATGAAAATATATATATGCCAGGGTAGCCGTTTATATTTCGGGAATAGTAAACAAAAAAAAAATTTTGTTATCGAAAATAGTTTTATTGCTTTTCAGAATATTCTCCTTGAAAATCAATGCACTTTTGCATTTGTTTAAACCAATCCGAAAGGCATTGCTGCCACTGTGAAGGCGGTATCTCCAGAATATGAGTTTTGAATGCCTTAACTGCCTCTTCCAGCGTAAAGAACCGTTGACCACGAAGTTTATTCTTCACGTGTAGGAACAAAAAGAAATCACAGGGTACTAGAACAGGGCTGTACGGCGGATGGCTTATCAATTCAATGTTTTGCTCGGTCAAATATTTAATTGTTTGAATCGACTTGTGAGAGCTCGCATTGTCATGGTGGAGAATGATCTGTTGTTTTCGGGTAGTTTTCCTCATTTCTGCAAAAACTTTTGGTAGATAAATAGTTGTGTACCATTCGGAATTGACCGTTCTACAACTCTCTAAAGGCACGGTTGCAACGTGACCGCTTTTTCCGAAAAAACAGGCGAACATTTGTTTTGATGTGCTTAGAGGGCGAACAACTGTTGTTGATTTTAGCTCACCTCGGAATACCCACACAGTCGACTGTGTGGGTATTCCGTATTTACGTATAGATCCAAGATTCATCACTTATGACGACTTTATAAATGTTCTTTGAAGCACCTCCATTGTATTTTTTGTGCATTTCTTGGCACTAATCAACGCGAGTCCTTTTTTGAGCCGTTGTCTAATTACGTTGTACCTAACGTGAACATAGGGTCTTACCGGCTAAATGTTCATGCAGGCTGGTGTTACTAATACCTAGAGATACTTCAATTTCACGGTATGTCACATGACGGTGTTGCATTATCAATTCGGACACTGCATTAATGTTTTCCGACACAACAACATTTGTGGGACGACCTTCACGAAATTTATCGTCGAAAGAACGCCGTCCAAGTTTGAATTTACTATACCAACGATATACTGCAGTTTTCGATGGTGCTTCATCACCATATAAAGAATTCAGCCCGTCAATGCATTCTTGTTAAAATAATTCACGCCGAAACTTATGAAAAATAATTGCACGAAAATGTTCGCGTGTTAATTCCATTTTTTTCGCTGACATAAAATTTTCAAATTGCTGTCAACAATAGAAATAGCGACCGGATAATAAAACTGTCAAGGTAAATATATTGTCAAAATGATATACAATACAATCATCAGATCGCACACTAACAGTGTTGCCAGTTCCCGAAATATAAGCGGCAACCCTCGTGTATATTTATTTATTTACATTATGCAAAGACCAAAGACCGAAATAATAACAATAATAGGAACTTTATTGTCGAGCAGATCGGAACCTAATAATAGATCAACTAATGATATAATAGGTACGAACTCAAAAAATTTTAAAAAATTCCATTATCAGAAATAGTTAATTCTATGGACGGAAAAAAAAGTCAAACCTGCCAAATCATTAATAAAATACAATTAATTAAATATTACGTCCTTGATTTTGCTAGCGATACCACATCACCTTGACGGGCGTTCTCCATAAGCAGCTAATCCTAGGTACAAGTTCTCTAAAAACACAATCGCTTCTGGATTGCAGTTTAGTAAGTTAATATCGTTAAAATGAGGTAAAACTCGCATAATAAAATCAAGTGACCAACCAAGTGTAATATCATGTTCAACCATAATGGGACAATTTGTTATGTTTTGTTTGCTTTTCAGTTAGATTTTGCTTTACTTCTTGAAAAGTTGTGTAGAAGTTCTTTCTCTGGGTGGATTAAGATCATCGGGATCATCAATACGATTCTTTTCTTAATAATTTTTCAAAATTTCTACTTCATTTGTAAATTTTAGGGTGCTGTGTACTAGTCACAAATTTTGTTTTATAGTACCATTTTGTTGTAATTTCTTTTGTAATTCCATTTCTTTGGAGGTATTTACGTAACCCATAATTTACCCGAAGTTAATAGTAGGGCTGTAAGCTCGGAATTAGCACCCTCAAGTCAGGAATGCAGAAAAAATACAATTAAGTGACTCTTGCAGTTATTTATATATATTTAGAATTAAATTTCCGTAAAATTAGGATTTATTTACTTATTAATTTAGTAGACAATCAGGAACATTTTTGTTTCTATTTGCGTAAAGTCAAACACACAAACTTTCGATCTTTTACACTTGTAAATTAATTTTAGCAATTATTTAAGATTTTATTTTATGCTTACATTTTTCTTGACGTTAATTAGAATTATAATAGTGTGCTTAATTCTATTTTTCTTGTACGAGACTTAATTAAAATTATGTGTCACTTATACCGCAGAATAGCCTAGCACAATTCTAGAAGGTATATTATGCAAACATAATTGATGTAACCAAAATTAGGCCCAGTTCCGGAAATAATTATTTTAATATTATTACTTTTTTGTATTCTATCTTGTAGTGAGGCGTTTCAATTTACGTCATATTTTAACTACTGATTAGGTCAGTCTTTGTTTTATTCTATTTAAAATTAAAATAATATTTTTGTATTTTGCATTTTTGTAAATACTGAATTTTCTAAAATTTAACCATTTTTGTGTATTTATTTTTCTTTTTACTTTATTAAAAACGGACTTTCGTATACTTAGTTGTTTTTTTTATTGTTTCGTCACCGAGTTTTGCCATACACAAGATGTCTAACAATGAAGGGCGGTACGAGATTTTTTGTTACTCGCCTGCACTTGCTCATATACAAGGTGTCGCCTATTTTTAAACATCTCCGTCTGGGAAACAGACACTGAAATAAAATCAGCACGACTAGAGTTATTGGGAAACAGATAGTGAAATAAAATCAGCACGACTAGAGTTATTGGGAAACAGACAGTGAAATAAAATCAGCACGACTAGAGTTATAGGCAAATTTATTCGAGACGTGAAATTGATTTTGAAAAGGTCGAAAAGGAAAATTCTAAAAGCAGAAAGATAAGGGTGCTCCAACACAGTTGAATGGTTGCTATGTAAAACAATTTATATTTGAAAATAATAAGTCCATCAAATTATTGTCAGTGTTTTTTATCCTGTTGAATTGCTTAGCATTTAAAATATTCATAAAGTCACGTAAAACCCTGGATTTATTACATTCACGATGCGAAAATAAATGAGGTACATTACAATCGCAAATTAAAATAAAGTTATGATTAGTGATTTATATCTTAAACACGTTTAAAAATAACTCAAAATCATCAAACGAGATATCCGGAAGTATATAGAGCGGTGCTATAAGAACTGAATGAGAGCTAGCAAAGTAAGTCAATTAATGGCACTAACGAACTTTGTCTGCAATTAACAACAACAGTGAAAGGAATTCTATTAGCAAGTGTCATTACGACACCGCCTTCTTTTGAACGTCGATTCAATTTACGCGCAACATTATAATGAATTGTGAATAATTCGCTATTAAAAATTGCATCAGTAAGTCAGGTTTTAGTAATGAGAAAAATTTGAAAGGATAAGTCAGATATGTCACTATATCGAGCATGCGTTTTGGAATTAAAGCGCCTTACATTTCGAAATAGAATATTTAAATTACATTAAACCTGTTAGACATATTCAGTTTACTGGTTTAATATTAATAATGGTATGGATTCCGTGAATATATCATATTTTCAAGTTCTTTTCACTTAAATTCAAGCACAATTAAAATTTAGATTTTAGAGATTGACAGACAGAAATTTGCTTAGGTGTTCTATCAAGGAAAACAGATGAAGCGGAGAACACATTATCGGCTTTCAATGGCTTAAATTTACGCGGGATAGTAATAAAATTATCAGCAAAAAACAAACAAAACATGGAAGGACGAGAACGTTGTTGATTTGACGCACCATATTTGCCCAAACAGATAGACTTGACATGTTGTTCATTAATTAATATCCATGTTAGAAAGTAAATCTATAACCATTACTGAATCACGTTCAATCTGGTTGTTTCTAGTACCATTATCCCCAAGAGAACCATAAATAATAAAATAGTGTGAACGTTTACTCCTTTTAAGTACTTAGTTTATGATTACATTGGAAGTAAGTGATGACCGTAGAATTAGGATCAAGCGTAATAGTAGTAGTAGTGTCCTGTAATTCTTTTGCCTCATTGCTAAACTCATCGACTAAATTAATTAACTTAGGCAGTAACTAAATACTTCCTTCATAGTTAGTGTAAATGTGTTCAATTTTACGTTTTGGATAAGAACGTAACTCAAAGCAGTTTAATTTAGCGGCCGTTAGGTCAGAACAATTAGCATGAATAGGTCTATTACAGCAATCGTATTTTAATTTAATCAATTTGTTCTTTAATGCCAATACTACATTTAATGAAAAATATTATTGACCAAACAGTATATTGATAAGTAAGAAAAAAATACACTAGAACACTTCATAACAGCCAGGCCTATAACTGGGTACTTACGTGTATTTAATAATAATCATAGAAATGTAAATAGAACTAAAAACATAATGTACATTCATGTGAGTAACAAAATACAAAAAAGAAACCGAGGAAATGAATGCCATGTGTCATATAGTAAGAAGAAAGTAATAAATTCTACTAACAAGTAAAGAAAATAGCACAACATTCAGCCAATAATATTTGAATGAATTTAGATTGGAAAGAATTTATATTACAATTGAAGCGGACACGTTTATTTGTAATTCTGGGTGACGCTTAGATTACCAAATGATGTAAGGTCAGAACTGTTCTTAGGTTATCTATTGGATTCCGCGTGCTATTCTAAATTGTTTTATATTATTTCACTTTATACTATTGTTTTCCCTGTATTTTTGATCTTCCCACTTTCCTTTTCCTGGAACGCTATAGTTGGGGGTCTGTTTATTGATATTGTTGTTAGAATTTTGAGTATATGTACTATACACATCCATTTATATTAATTTATAGTTTTAGTTGTTATTTCCTCGTTTGTTATAACAAACACATTCTTGTTGGTTATTTTATTTGAACAAAATATTCTGCACGTTATCCACAGGTATTTGAAATGGAAGGTTTGTAGCTAATTTAAATATTTTTATTCTTCTCAAGTTTCGAGTCTATTTAGAATACTTTTATATTAATTCTAAATATATATAACTTTGTGTATATAGTAATATTTTCCAGCGCCTATAAACATCCTAGCACACATTGAAAGTTCTCTGTGCTTAAGTTTATTCTTCCTTCGATGTTTTTTTATACCAATCTCAGTGTTTATATGCTTCCAAATTGCACCAACTTCCCAATATTGTTCCCATTTATTTCCACTGTGTTTGCTTTATTTATTTTTAGCACTAGCAACTTTATTTTTTGTAATGTATATACATATAATTCTACCTTCTTAGTTATTGCGGGAATGTTAACAATGTTCCTATATTTCTTGTATATTATGACACATACGGCATCTTCAAATTCAAGGTTTTCTAGTTTATTTGCTAGTTGATACAATATAAATATGTATATGTTATTGCCTGTTACGGTCTTCATTATATGACCATTATAAACAGTTCGACGGCGGAATAACCTCTTATTTGTGAAAGTTAAAAGAAATTTATAATATACCATATATACTATATATTTCAGTAAGATAATTCTAATGTCAAACACTTACTATTGTTTATTTTGTTTTTACAAGTGTTATTTTCCATTAAATAAATACTGTTATTATAATGTTAAAACATGTCAGTTTTGTGGAAATGATATTTGATGACTATTACTACTTTACTTGTGTATTGGTGTAATTGAAGAGTCTTTATTGGTTACGTATGTCTTTCTATAAAAATAGATTAAAAACCTATTGTCAAAAATCAAAATCACTGTTAATAAAAGGTATCAAAGGTAAAATTCTTAATACCCGCTATCCGCCTTGTTTAGTTCATGTTTGCTATTCCTGGAGACACCGGTTTATTCTGAGCTAACAGGTGTTTTCATCTCAATTACGACTAGAGAATTTGAAACTCCACGAAATTCGAGAACGCGAAAAATTTTCCATAACCAAATAGTATGTCTAATTTTGAAATCCAAGAATGTCGTAAAAGAACAGATGATCTGTAATAGTTACAACAGTGTGAAAAAAAGGATTATTTTCTGTAAGGTAAAGACAGCGTCTATAATGCGATATGCTTGAATAAGTCTTTTAATATGTTGGCATTATGCGTATATATACCTATATATGTATGTGTACATACACGCTACATACTCATATCCATATAGTGAATATCTATGTGTACGTAGTTTTACACAAATGAAATGCAACACTCTTATCTCTAGTAATATTAAGCTCGAATATCTGTGGTCAATTATTATGTGTAGCAGAGGTTAAATAGATTATATGTTCCACGTTTAGATATATGCAATGTAATTTTAAATAATTTTTAAAGCGAATTAATATTTAGAACACGTGTTAGTAAAATTAATATATGCGGAAGCAATTCGGATATATCGGATTTCCGCGGATTTACATCTCTCGAAGGGGATTAATTAGGGTAATAACAGCTTGATAGATAGTAATAGTAGAAATGTCACCTTTCGGATTGGCATGTTTTGCTTCCGTACTTCAACAATTCACGTCGGTAATTTTTATCTCTTGTTGCATTTCCTGTCTATGCCAAGTCGATCCCGCCGTTTTTTAAAACCCATTTACTACAGCGATTACAGCTTGGCTCTAAGCGCGATATTCAACAATAGTAATACATAGTACAGGTTGCGATGCGCACATGTTGCGCAGAAGTCTAAAAATTGGAATTATTCTCTAGGTACTATACGCGCCCTTAATCTATCCGATCGGAATAAGCCTGCCGATTAGCGGTGCCAACGTAAACTTTTAGGATCCCCGCAACATTCGGCTTAAATCTTCAAAATTGTCCGTAGCTTATTGACCATTTCCGCGAAAATTTCCATCATTTTCTATAATTTTAGCTTGTTAAAAAACATCACTGTTAATGTTTATTTCTTAACAATAAGTACAGCTTACACAAATAGGTACAAAACGAGGAAAATATATATATATGGTTACAATTACGAAGAAAAATACAAAAATACATTGGTACAAATTTGTCAAATAAAAATACATTAACAAGTGTAACTATTAAAGATTAAAACATTAAAAAATCAGAGTAAAACAGAAATATGTAATTAAATAGAAACTATTCAATTATTTAAATTAATCAGTTATTGAAACTTATTTAGTTTAATTAATAATTTTTGTTAATATATTTATCTGTGTAAACATAAGTCAAACGCTATGTTATTATTTTTTCATATCGAGCACATCTTCTAACTTCAGCTGTACTTTTTACCCACTTCTCCATAGTTAAACTCTTCACGAAATCGTTAAACATTAGATTGCAAGAAAATTCCCCAAATAAAATGATATCTGCGATATCAAAGTAAAGTATAAGAATTCTTTGACCATAGACAATGACCTCATAGAATATAGAAATAGATGCGTTCACAAAATACGGCCAATAAAAATAAAATAATTTATATTATCCATTCCCCAGAATTCCACGATTTAACAGAATCCCCACGCGCCAACCTCTTATCCCTTGTCATTCTGGGAAATTCCCCATGATAGGCAGGATTGCTGTTGATTCAGTTTGTTCCCGTCTGCTATTGCCAGGGTTATTGTTACGTTGTGGTACTGTATACGATTGATTGCTAATATTCTTAATTCTTATTATTGTTAATGTATTTTATCCATCATGTGAATTGTAAGAGAAGAAAATTAAATGAAGAAAACGAAACATAAAATGACGCGTTTGTCCTGCAATACAGTTTTAACTACTTTGAAAAAAGCAAATGCACAAAAAACACTATTTAATTAATGAAGAACATAAATAATACAATTTAGATGGGAAATGATTCGTTGGTTTATTGAAAAAAGACAATTTTGACTTGAAAAATTTGATATGATTTCATTACATTTTGCATCAACAAAATCTTTGCGCAAAAAAGTTTTAACTTTACAACGACAAATTTTAAACTCTTTTCAAGGACAAGAGAAACTATGTCATCTATCAGATGAAGCATTTTGCAGAAATATTGCATTTTTGTCTACCATGACAAAACAAAACGATTTTGATATTTGCTTGCAAGGCAAAACGAAGCATACATATATGTATATATATGAAAAGTGGCAAAAGATCCAAGCGCTTCGAAAAGAATTTTCAAAACATTGAATATGTACATACGTAGGTGTCTTGGATTCTTTAATAGAAGAATATACTGAAAGAGGAGTACATTTATGATATGAAGCTGGTACTTGAGCCACAATCAGTATATATCTGAGGCTCGTACGGAACTATAAATGGAGTTATTGGATTTATTTGAGTTAGGGGAAGACATTATCCTCAAATCTCTTTTCGATGCTGAAAATGATCCCGTACAAAAATGGAAAATCCATACCTAGGAAATAATGCACGCCATTTACTTTCCTGCTTTGGAAGTACTTAGTGCTGCGAATCAACATTAAATTTGAGATATTATTTATTTATTATATTTCTTTTTAATATAATAAATTTATCTAAAAATACTTTTACTGTATTATTGTTATTTGAAAATGTATTTAAATATGCAGTTATTTAATGAACCTTATGCGGCCTCCTTTGTTACTGCCTAATTTAACTACTAATGGCAAAAAGATTCCCCACGTCTAATATATACATATAGTACATACGTATAGAAGGGCATTTTACGTACATTTTACAGACATGGAGAAAGTATTGATTAATGTACTATGAAATTGAATAGAATTAAGAAAAGGTGATGGTTATTTTTGAAGAAATACAGGAATTTTGAACGCTGAGATTACAGCCCGTTTAACTGGTTATATTTTGTTAATATTTACAGAGCTAGTATTAATTTATTTCAGTAGTTTTGTTATGTATTTTGTACTTATGCTTTTACTGTTACCATTATTTATTTCCGCCTAATCATTTAAATTCTTCTTCAGCTTTATATTCTTTAAACTCGAATATGTTAAAATTCATTTTAATATTTATTATTTTGTACACTTTTCTGACATTCTTTTTGTTTTAACGTTATTATTATATATATTTTACGCACCTATATTTACATACCTACAATCAGTTACAATTTTTATACATTCCGTAAATGTTAACGTCATCAAATGTGAACATCCAACTATAGTAGAGCATATTTATTTATTTCAATTTAACAATGTTAGAAAAATCTAAAAACCTCTAACAACGAAATGAAAACTATTATTAACTATAACTACAAGAGAATTTGCTAAGTATTGTAAAACCTAATTCCACAAAAGTTTTCGTACAGTTCCTTCTGTAAGATATTTCTCAATTACAAACCATAAATTCTCTTCATAATATTAGGTATTTGCATATGTTCTATGCTTAACAACGGTGCTTTAATAAACGATCTTTTATATACGTGATACTCTAACGCCATAACAAGTTTTTCTTGAAATTCTCTTTATATGTCTTCTTAATGTACTTTCCTTCTAATGCCCAGTTCCACTTGTATGACTATCCTCAGTGGATTTATCTATGAATTTAAGCTTTTTGCGTTTGTAACAGTTCTTTGATTCCTCTGATGTAGAGTGACCTTTCTTCGCTTATTTCTCGGAAATATTTCAACAGTTATATTTTGAACTGTAAAATGCGTTTTACCGATAAGTGTGATTATTTGGCTTAAGGATTCTTTTTGTTTGGGCAGTTTTATTACTAATTCACTCATATCATAAGACACATGTTTAGTTTGGAGGCTCATCAAATGCCTATTTTTCACATGAACATTGTAGTATGAAGAGGATTTATCAAATTCGTTCCAAATTTATGGTTTACATTTGAGAAATAAATAAATTCTCTTGTACTTATAAATAACAACAGTTCTCATACTGTTATTATTAACATTCGCGGGGTGTACGAAGATTTTTGTGATTGTTTACTCGTTTACATGTATCCGTTAGCTTTGTCTCCTTAAAGTCGACGGATTCTACGCGTGTGATGAGTTTACCTTTATTAATTATTATATTTGTAAGAAAGAACCTCAAAAATTGTCTGTCTTAATATGATGAGCTAAAGATGTAAGAAGTACTAAGTATTAGATATGCAAAAGCAATTCGTAAAGGTAGATCTGTCCAGCAGACGAAGCTCAAATATTTTTTTACTGTCAAAGGAAAAATAACATTAATTACAACCTTTCTTCTTGCTATGATACACTATTTTTAACGGATACATGGTTAAATAATTCTATTGACAGTTAGGAGTTATTTTTCGTAATCTACAATATTTGATCATGACACACAACAATAAGAAAATGTTAACAAAAAAATCTAAAGCTCTTTAATACTTCTGCTTAATATATCTTGTAGATACATTAGCTTGTAAAAGCTGTTTTGAAAGTTTCTTAAAGTATCTTGAAATATTCGTATTAAATAAATCTCTCTTTCTTTAATTTATATCAGTGACATTAGTTTTCTGCTTCAGCTTACGATTAGCTAATCCTCCTTTTGAATTTTGTAAACGCACTTAGTTTAATCCATAATTATGCACTAAATGAAATTGATAGGTTCTAAGGCTTACATTTACAAATTTAAATTGTAATTATTCCATTAAACGTACGTTAATACAAACTGGTAATTGGTAACTGGTTTTTCTTAATTAACTATCATGACGTAACGTTACAAATTGGCAGTTTTGTGTTAACCTGTTTTTCATCTCTGTGACTATTCTATCAAGTATATTTAAACAAGAATTAAATATTGTCATAAAAATGAATATCATAGCAACTAAGGAAAAAAAGTAATAATTTACGTGTTCTAAAAACCAAGACTATATTTTTACTTTTTTGACACGTTCTTCTCGCTTAAAGTGAATAGCGGCAGCGAAGATTTTCAATTACTCCACAAGTCTAGACATATTAATAACTCATAACCCGCCAATTGTCAATATCTCCTTTAATTAGTGTTAAGTGAAGGCTATGGATTTTAGACTCGGTATAGAAAAGAAAGAATACACTACTTCTCTCCCTCCTAGAAAATTATCAATAATTTTGTAGAAATGTTTTCGTTTGTACATTTGCTTTCTGAGAACATTCAAAAATACCCTTGAAGTAACTTCAAGCTTATCTCCATGTATTAAATTTTCGTATATTGTCAAAGAAGTTCCTCTAGTTATTAAGAATTTTAAAAATGAAGGGTAGGGGTCGATTTTTTCGTAGTCACTCTCTGAAATTTTCGATTCGGTATTAAAAGGTATAGATCTGTTAGCTATTATGTGAAACTTCTCTATAGAGCCTGCTATACTATATTTTCATGACTAAGATGAGATCGTATGTTCCCCAGATAGAGCATTAATTTATGGCGGATATTTAGCTATTATAAACTGTGCAGTAATAACTTAGAAAATTGCTTTGGTATTGAATAGTGGTGAGTAGATGTATGCTTAAAAGTATAAAGTTGAAATTCTCTATTTATGTGGATATCCGGTGCGTCCCAAGGATCGAATCTCCGTTTACTTCTATGTGTTTGTTAATGACTAAATTTTCTTCAGTGTTACTGTATCCATATGATTTGAAAATATATCGAATGATTAGAAGTATGATTGAAAGTAATTACTCTGCAGCATGATTTTAGCGTGCTGATGAATTGATACACTATTAATAAACCTAATATTAACATCGGTAAATGGAGTTATATTCTTACATATTTGTTGTTACATAATTCAAAAATTAATGTAAATTTTACACAGCAGAATTAAACGCTTTTTTTCATACATGTATTTGCTTATTTCCAAATATTTTATTAAGAGCGAACTGCAAAGAAAATCTAAAATGAAAAAAAAGTTACATAAATGAAATGAGTAGCTTTATGAATTTGGACATGACACAATGATTTCGTGTTTTAATACTAATATCTAGAAAGTAATCTTTATTTTTTCATTTCGATATCAGCAGTTTGTAAAATATGAAATAATTGCACCTAGATTCAAGAATAACTTATCAGAATTTACTTACGATACCACTTCTAAAGATTTTTCTGATTTTATTCTTTTAAGCGTGTAATACTGTATAATAGTAGTAATTGAAAAAGTAAAAGCTTTACAGTTTCGTCATAAAAATTATAGATTTTATTTAGAATCTTCAGTATTGTTATAAAGAGCTATATACAATAATGCTAACTACAAATAACATACATATTTCCAAGATTTTATCTCAGATTTATAAATGCTGAGTAGAATTAAACAATAAGGTTTGTCAAGAGAAGTAATTCTTGACATAATCATAAAACGCCTATTATCGAATACTATTTGACGATATTGTCTTAGATGTAACGTTAGTTTAGGAATAGTTTACGTTTTTACAACTAGAGCTTTGATTATTAACGTAGTACAGGGGAGAGATGAGAGAGAATTTAAAGACTGCAGAAAGTTTCTCGAACCATAATTTATCTAACACAATTCACCGAAAAGCAATTTATCGAAAAAATTAGTTTGAATTTTGCGAATTTTTAAAAGTGCTGGTGTACCTAGCCAAAATATTTTAAATTACATTTTTTATGGTACATAACTTTAAACAGTAAAATTTGAATTTTTATTGTTATAACTTACTTTCTCGCTTGGGTAATGTCCTTTGGAATTCTGAGATTAAATATTTGCAGTCTTTTGTGCCTTATTAAAAATAGAAAAATCTATAGGAAATTCATATAACAATTACATTTAAGTCTCCTAGACTGTTTAATTAACCATAGCAAGTGAAGTTCAGTATTAACAATCAAATAACGTTACTACTCATACGGTTTGCTGCTAGTCAGACGAGAAAATGTAAATATTAATGCGTGTTGAAAAGATATGGAAATATTGTATATTTTACTTTTCAGACGTTTACATTCCATGCCGTGGGGGAGGGGATGTTTATGTCGTAATATTTGAATTTTCATGTACTTTTGTATGTACGTGTTTTTTCTATTTATGTGTGATCCAAATGGTTATTACTCACATATAATATATTATTTTAATAGCATGATGTTATACTATTTTAATAGCGCACGTATCATTATTGTATTTTGACGCGTGTACGCCGCTGTTTAACAGCGAAGTTATTTGCATGAAGTAGTCCCTTATCTGATATAGAATAATTCTCATTTGCTATTGTTACTTTAACTGAAGTGTATTTAAAATTTTTCAAAATGCGTTCATTTTTTTGTTAATAGGGAGAAACGGAATAAGAAAGTATACATATGTCGCGACATATGTATAATTTCTTATTCCGTTTGAGTCATTTGTATTACCAGAATGAGAAATCTGTTACGATAAGAACTCAAGAACTCAATAGTTTGAGTTCTTGGCTCATCATTTAGTAATAATGATTTGTTAGGTCACGGAATTTATTGAGCACGTGATACAACAAATGGTTGCTTGAGTTTGGAGGAACTTGAAAATTCCCTTTAATTTCACAACGAAATTATTTTTTGCAACTAAGTTTAATTCTGGCTTAATAATTTTGAGAATAAGCAAAACAACCGTATCTGGTCTGAAAATTAGCCAGTAAGTAATGCATGGAAAAGAATTGCGTTCACTTAAACTGACTGTCTGGTGTGCATTTCATGCTCGAGAAGTCGTTGGAAGTCATCGTTACAGCTCAATGCTGACTAGATGTTGGTCTGAATTGGATGCACTCGATCAAGAAAATAATCTGGCAAATCGATTTTTTCCAGAAATACACTAGTTAATTATTCTCCGTGCTCATACGATTTAACGCCCCCAGACTTCCTTCTGTTAGGTTATGTTGAGTCGTTATCTTACACTAATGAACCAGTAACATTAAACGATTTATAGACCAGCATTGAATATGTCATGTATGAAAAAGTTAAGGAAAATTTGATTTAAAGCATTCATGCAATGATGTATTCCATCAAAAAATGGCATTAATTGTTCTTTACGCCGAACTAAAAATGATTAAATTTCTCGCAATGTCTATATTATATTTTATAAAGAAAATCCATCGTTCTTAATGAAAGTGTATGATGTTCATATATTTTGTATTATAAAAGTAACTTAGTTACTATGTTGTAATAAAGCAATATTTCTTCGTTACTGTACGTAATTGATTACTTCGTTAAATCAAGAAATCTATTGTTGGACTGTCTGCTTCTTAGAATCAAGGTCCGCAAGCTACTAAAATCTTTTTTACGTTTTAATTTTTTATATATAGTCTTACCACACGCAAATGCATACATATATAATGGGAATTTGCTTAAATTATTATTTCATTTCCAAATCATTAAGCTGTCATAAAGAGCATGGTAATTACTACGAACATAGTTTAACATAAATTTCGGCGTATTCAATACAATTTCATATATCCTTAATTAGGTTTACACATTTATTTTTAAAAGATGACGGGAAAGGTTTAGACCAGAACAAAGTTAGACAACGAATTAGTAAGCTGTGCTGCCCAATGAATAATTCATTGACGAAAAATACATAATTTGCACGCAATTTAATTTAAGGACCCGGTACAATAAATTTTTGAATCATTTTTTCTTGCCAAGTCGACGAACTAAAATTTATTACAGAAATAATATGCAAGACATACTTGTTCCTTTAATAAACACATTGAATAGTAATCAACTACGTTATGTCAGTTACAATATATGTATGTGTGTAATATACGAGGGTAGCCGTTTATATTTAGGGAACTGGTAACACTAACCTTGACAGTTTTATTATCCGGCCGCTATTTTTATTGTTGACAGTAACTGGAAAATTTTGTGTCAGCGAAAAAATGGAATTAACTCGCGAACATTTTCGTGCAATTATTTTTCATAACTTTCGGCGTGAATTATCTCAACAATAATGCATCGGTGAGCTGAATTTTTTATATGGTGATGAAGCACCATCGAAAACTACAGTATATCGTTGGTGTAGTGAATTCAAACTTGGACGGCGTTTTATGGACAATGAATTTCGTGAAGGTCGTCCCACAAATGTTGTTGTGTCGGAAAACACTAATGCAGTGCCTGAATTGATAATGCAAGGTTGTCATGTGATCTATCGTGAGATCGAGGTATCGTTAGGTATTAGTAACACCTGCCTGCATAACCTCCTGCATGAACATTGAGGCGTTAAGAAGCTATGCTCACGTTGGGCACCACATAATTTGACAACCGCTCAAAAAAGGACTCGCGCCGATTGGTGCCAAGAAATGCACAAAAATACAATGGCTGTCTTCAAAGAATGTTTATAAAGTCGTTACAGGTGATGAATCTTGGATCTATGCGTATGAGCCCGATAGTAAATTGCAGTCGACTGTGTGGGTATTCAAAGATGAGCCAAAACCAACAAATGGTCGCCTGTTTTTTCGGAAAAACCGATCACGTTGCAACCGTGCCTTTAGAGAGTTGTAGAACGGTCAATTCTGAATGGTACACAACTATCTGTTTGCCAAAAGTTTTTGAAGAAATAGGGAAAACAAACCGAAAACGACAAATCATTCTCCACCATGACAAGACGAGCTCTCTCAGGTCGGTTCAAACAATTGAATATTTGACGGGGCAAAACATCGAATTGATCAGCCATCCGTCGTACAGCTCTAATCTAGCACCCTGTGATTTTTTTTTGTTCCCACACGTGAAGAATAAACTTTTCTACGCCGGAAGAGGTAATTGAGACATTCAAAACTCATATTTTGGAGATACCGCCTTCTCAGAGGCAGCAATGCTTTCCGGATTGGTTTAAACGAATGCAAAAGAGATTTGATTGTCACTATTTCAACTATTTTCGATAACAAAATTTTTTTTGTTTGCTATTCCCGAAATATAAACAGCTACCCTCGTATCTATATATATATATATATATATATATATATATATATATATATATATATATATATGTATATATATATATATATATATATATATATGTATATATATGTACATCAATATGTAACATGGCTACCTGCAGAAAGCCTATTAAATATTTGTTATTCCTGAAAAATGTATAGGTTTTAACTCTGTAATCTATTACTTTTAAAGTTTATTTAAATCGTTGCATAAATGATTTATATTATACTTATCTTCGAGTTTTACACTAAACTGTAAGTCCCGAAAAAGTATTTGTATTGATATTCATAGGGTTACTTAAAAATCATGCATGTTAACACATAATATATCTATAGAACATTTCCTCTTCTTTCAGCGATAACATTCGACAAATAAATCGTAATATACCAATCAATTATTCACAGTTCCTCGATTCTGATTATTGATGTCATATGTCCAGTAAAATCTAAAAAAAATCTTCTCCATCATCACTACATGTACGAACAATCTTTGCTAATTTTGCCTAACTAAATGGCTGCTTACTTTCAAGTTCGCATCGCAAGTAACAATGTCGTAAATTTGAAAGATTTCGGCAATTTATTTACATTTGACGCGATCTTGTTTTTGAGCTTACGCATGTCAAGTTGTGTGGAATTCAATGACTGTAAAGGTCAAATTTTCATGCAAAATCGTGTGCATCGCTTTTCATGCACAAACATGTTTCGGTCTTACAGAATGTGACATGCCAATCTTCAATCACTTCCGTACATCGTCGATATTTGTGACAACAGACGTAGGGTGGAAGACATTCACTAAATTTGTTCTTAAGAGTGGTACGTCCATACTAGAATTCAGCAAACTAATTGTAAGCACTGCTCTAAGATAGAATTTCATCCATAAGAGCCAGGCAAAGTTGGGCGATCCATTTTTTCAGTGTTAAACTACATTTGAAAGCATAAAAAATCATAGCACGAAATTGTTTTCGTGAAAATTGTATTTTTACATAAAACTACTTTCTTTTAATAACAATACTATTATACTAATAATAATGATCTTGATTGCCCAATATCATGACTATCTATAAGGCAATAAAATAGAATACATAATCAAAATATTGTAGAAAGGAAAAAAGTCGAATGTATAGTAAATACGTATTTAAAAATACATAATACATATTATCTGCACAGTATATAAAGAAATAAGAAAATATTGTGTTACCAATCTAAATACAATAACAACAATAATAAAAATAAATTTGTTGTTTCAAGTAACAACTACTTTATCATTTCTTGTATGGAACTCAATGAGCACGTGTTTTCTATATTTAATCACTATGTAATAAAATGGAGACCTGGACACTACGTTAGTTTTTGCTCTAGGTGTAATTGATATTGAAAAAGTTTGAGTAATATGTGTATGAACGTTAAAATTTACTAAACTAAGTAATATTATAAATACAATCTATTTCATTCGATATAAGATCTGAGAAAAATCTTGCGTAATAAAACTCATACCTATGT
Source organism: Dermolepida albohirtum (assembly GCA_031893035.1). NCBI lineage: Eukaryota > Metazoa > Arthropoda > Insecta > Coleoptera > Scarabaeidae > Dermolepida > Dermolepida albohirtum. The sequence continues at coordinate 248,966 of JAVIWB010002676.1, forward strand.
GGTAAAGTTTTATCCATTTATCTATTATAGTGTGTATTATGGTTCGGATAAACTTCCCTATTTCTATAAACCAGTATTAAAAAAAATCGCTTCTGTTGGCATTCGGTAGACCAGTGTTGATGTATGTATATAGTAATGATACAACACTATTGAAGTATATTCCAATTTATTGCAAATCAATGTGTCTGGAAGCAAAGAGTCTCAATTGTGTTTATACTTTTGCAATTTCTAGCAAATCTTATAAGGAAACTTAAATTTCTAGAAACTGACACATAAATTGAAAGTATGTTTTATGACAGAGGTTAGTATCAAAAGGTATCTCTAGTCACTCATTTCATCCCTCCTGGAGATTAATTCAGGCCAGGTTATATACCTACAGACAATCGGATTAGCAAATCTACTATATGTAATACAGCACTTTTGCATATTCAAACCTATTTTATTGTGTTTGCATCATTCTGCAAGCTCGCTGAAAATTTTAATGTTATTATTCGCTGAAAAGAATAATGTTGAGAGTTGGATGAAGCAAATCCTAAAACATAAATCCAAATTGGTGAAAATCAGATCAAGTGATCTTCCATTTGCATTATTAATAAAATCGAATTGGCAGATTTACCGCTTGCATAAAATGCTTCACAATAGATTCTCTGTCGTCATAGTTTATGCAGTTAAAGAGACCTATCTATTTCGTCTTAAGTTAATACATGTAGAACCTGTTAGCAATTTATCGACAAAAGCATTTCTAAGCACATTGAAATGTTTTATGGAACGCAGAAGTAAAATTCAAAATCTGTACTCAGACAATGCTACAAATTTTCTAGACCTCAACAAGGAGTTACAATGTATTTAGAGATTACTATTTCAAAAAAGGATCAAATTCGTCAGTTTTTATCCAAAAAGTATATTAATTGGCATTTTATTCACTTGAGATTACTTCATTTTGCAGGCCGCGATAGAATTTATGGAACAATAATTAATGCAAACAGCAGACAAGACATCCTTCGTCCAAGAGATATTTCAAACTCTTTTAATTGAAATTGAAGCTATCCTTAATTCTCGCCCTTTAACAAAATTTACCACTGACCCTAATGATTTATCCTTCTCATCTCTGAGTCATTTTTTAATTGGAGACTCTCTTACATCAGTGCCAGAGTCTGATCTAACATATTGGCAGCATGTTCAACAAATCAAACAGCATTTTTGGAAGCGATGGTTTAGTGAAGATCTAAGCACTTTTCAGCCGCAGGCTAAATGGAAGCGAAGCATCAAAAGCACCTTCTCCATAGGTCAATTCGTGCTCGTTCACGTTGCTCCACTGTATTGGATCCCCGGATATATTGTCGATTTGTATCCCGGAGAGGATATTTTCATAATAGCGTAGTCAAAAGACCAGTGACTAAGTTGTATGTATTACCTAGGGACACAACAACTAACTTTAATAACAAATCAATTCGTATTTCACACTATTATTGAAAGCCAGCCTTTCGAGGTGGGCGACATGTTTCACCTTAAGCCGAATATTTAAATCTTTTTTAATTATAACATACATTTAATATAGATTTTAGTATAAAACAAAATCACTAGTGTTATTAAAATTAAAATATTTCTAAAAAGTTTTCCAAGAAAGTTTCATTCACATATTTATAGGTTGTTAAAAATAATTAACTTAGTTTTTCTGTGCATATAATTCTAACTATAGTTCACATTCAAGTCCTGTGGTTATTAATATTTTAATCTTTAATCATAATCCTGTAATTTCCATTTATGGCCAGCGTATTATTGTTATTGTGTTTATTGGACTTGATTCTTATATTGTGTAAATTCCTAATCAATTTCCACTTACTACTTATACTGATGAGAATAATCATTATATATTTTACAGGTATTGGAGATTTATCATAACAAACATTAGCATAATGTTATCATCATAACTCTCTCTTCTAAAGCTTTCGTTTAGTTTAATTTTATAACGGTACAGGTAATGTTGCTACAGTGATAGAAAATTTGTTTACTGTGGTAAAATATTAATTTAGCAAGTAGTTCTTTCTCAGCATCGAAACCGACATGTTCTCTTTCTACATAAATCATTGTAGAAAGATTTTATCAAGGAAAAAGTCTCAGGTAAACAATCATTTTGATTTTCTAAGTGTTTAAGTTTAAATATTGTTATAAGATATCTAGTGATAGATAATAAAAGCTAATGATTATTTTGAAGTACTTCATTTTCATTAATAACCCTCACCGAACATTAAGAAAGTGTGTGTATAGGGTTTTACAACACGCGCGCGGTGAAACGTCAGGTATTACTTCGTCATCAATTTACAAAGGCCTGTGTCAAGAACACAACACCATCTTGTTAAGAACGTCGCAAGCTACGCCTGACGGAATATAAATATTTGCAGTATAAATATAAGTATGGGTGGGTTGAAAAATATATAGTGTAAAATCAATAACTGGAAACTGTCTAGAGAGAAATGTAACATCGACCATTTCCGTAGGCGAAAGCAGACAGTATTCGTCTGCCAGTAGAACGAATGATTAAAGAAAATCTTCTATCTAATCAGAAAATATTATAAGTTGCATTACATATTTCTTTGTCAAGTCAAGTTTCAGAACACCTCGAACGTTTTGAACGAATGTGCAAGTGATGCTGTTTTATAATTATCTTTCGTATATTCTATTTTGATGTCACGCTCATCCGTACTACGTTGAGTAAGCTTTTGCCTGGCCTTTCGATACAGCTCATTGTGATGGGGTTTTATCCTTCGCGACAATGATTATCTTACATTTATCAACATTTCTGAAATTGGAAAAATTTTGCAGTTTTATCCAATTTGAATGAATCGAACTTACCAAGTTTAGTTGGCTCAGGCTGGCTCGGGTATAATGAAAGAAATTGTATCCGCAATTTCTTGTATAATTTTTGCTGAATCAAATATGTCAATTTATGCTTGTTGAGAGTTAAGTGCCGTCTGCTGCCTAATCAGTTATAAATCTCTTTCTAAATTATTTATGGCGTCATAATGCATATGGCATGCATAAAGCATTGAAAGCCGAGTAACAAATATTACTTGATTGTCAAATTAATTCTGGGAAACGATCGGTGTATCACAGACTAGACAAACTACATTAGCACCAATCACATCTAATGTTTGTGAATTGTTCGATAAATTTATCAACACGATCCACAAACTGCAGCCTGTTATTCTATTTTGTACTCATAATTACTTTACAATACAATATTAAATATTGGTCGTTATAATTACCACAAAAATTGGATGAATAAAAACTGGAATAAATAGATTCGCGGTTGCAGCACGTAAAATATTACAATAAAAATTGTACACTAGATATATCCTTTCCAGGAGAGAGTTCACCCTTACATGTACACCTAAATGAAGTCATTTTTTGTATGCTTTATATTTAATTTAAAAAAATGGAGTAAGTAAACGAAGAAAATAAAGAGGGACAACCACTTGATCTTGGTAACCCATTGGAACAAATAAGATCATGGAAGATTTAAAACCAATAAACGTATAGAGGGCAATATAGAAAATAAATTTTTGAAAGTAAATATTATTTATATCCTACTTATATTAAATATTGATATCACTTATAAGTTGTAAAAGTAGGAAAAATTATATTAGTTTCAATCAAACATCAAACACGGGACAGAGTTTTACATAGCTTTAAAATGATATAGGATACATTATAAATATGTATATAAGAATGACTGAGAAAACAAACACAATCTACAAAAAACTACATTTTCGAGAGCGTTGGAATTTTAATGCTCTTTAAGCAAAACTAGTTCATGTCGACTGAGTTATAAGTAAAATATTTAAAATTTTACACATATAGCAACTAATAAACGCGAGCACCACTTAATCTATTAAATTTCAGAAACATTCTCAACAGCCCTAGTACATTACGAATAAGCAAGAAAATGAAAGATTATTTTCAGAAATCGAATCGTCATTATTCTATTTAGTAGTTTTTCAGAATTGCTCCTGCGAATGTTTTTGTCAAAAAACTGCTACTGTTTTTGGGTTTATAAAATGCTTCTTTAGAATAATGTAATAAATGAACACAATATGACCTCATTTCACTTGCTATTTATACAACCAAATTTAGATATTATAATTTTAATGCCTGGGAATATAATTATAATGGCATATACATAAAATACTATTAATTAGTGATGAAGGAATATATATAATAGTCTGTTGTCTATATTTGTTACACAAAAAGTTCTTTTCATGGTATTCTCTATAATATCTTCCGGTTTTTTATTTGCATATGTACATCTCAATATTCTTTATATAGAACACAATAATTAGACGTAGCAAGAGATGGTCTTGTAGTTTCGTGTATAACTGTGTTAATATAAAGGCCAATCCCTTATACAGAGAGTATAATTATATCTATTAAAAAATATGTTTTTGCTGAATTAAAAGGAAAGTACTGAAAAAAGACAGCAATAATACACTGCATAATTTTGCGACTAAAAGGTAGCACTTTCGTATAACTAAATAGTGTCATAACAATATTTTAAAAGAAATTAGTAAATTAATATCCACATTTTTTAGTAATAACAATATATATTATATGAATCCTTGGCTTCTCGAATATCGAACCGCTGTTTCTCTCCCTCTCTCTCTCTCTCTCTATATATATATATATATATGTATATATATATGCATATATATGTATGATAGAGAGAGAGAGGAGAGAGACGAAGAGAGAGGCAGAGAAAATTGCGAGAGGTAGGTTGTTTGCTACACATGTGGCAAAAATTCAAGGGATTATTTCTTGGACTACTTCAAGATTTTTGTTTGTTCTTGAATGATTTTCGTAAAGACGGTGACAGACAGAGGTCTGAAAAACTTTTTTGGATTTGTTATCTACACTTGTATCTTGATAATTTTTAGATTTCTGCGACCAATAGTAAATGGACCGCCTATCTTTAAGAGAATGTCTTGCATAAAGCTTTGAAAGCCGAGTAACAAATATTACTTAATTGTCTAATTAATTCTGTGAAAGGATCGGTGTATCACAGACTAAACAAACTACTTTAGCACAAATCATATCTAATGTTTGTGAATTATTCGATAAATTTATTAACACGATCCACAAACACCAGCCTGTTATTATTCCATTTTGTACTCATAATTACATTACAATACAATATTAAATATTGGTCGTTATAATTACCCCAAAAATTGTATGAATCAAAACTTAGAAAATCACTAATGTTATTGCATTGAACGAATTACTTATGTAAAGATATAAAGTGGCAAAGATCCATTTGTCTGGATCTCTCAACGTCGATGGAAATTGTCTTCAATTTCTGAGATCTACAAATCACTCTTTCACTAGTATAATCTTGGTGCTGATATATTCTCATTTTTTCATATTTTTTGGAACATGTATAAGATATTATGCATCCGCGTCTTTTTCTATTTTTCTTCTCCACAAACGAGATATGTGAACATTTACATCAAGAGTGCCGTGTATACAAAACTAAACAATATAGTATACATATGTAATTTATATTACAGTAGTCAATTTAACTTGAATTCTAAAAGAGTACAAATTCGAATTTCAAAAAAATATTGGGTTTTTAGTTACTATAAATAAAGTGTATGTACATTTATGTCGACAGAAGGACTAAAAGTAAAACGCAAACAAATTTTATTTCACAAATTTTTTGGATATTGATACAAAGTTTCTTAAATACATATCTAATGTAAACATGTATACATTTCAGTTTCAGTGCAGTAGTTCAGCCCTGAAGATGTCCCATACAAATGGGTACGAAACGTCGGCAGGTATACTAGTGACGCGGTTCCAGTCCAGAAACCCAGAAGCAGATAGCATGTATACATATATATATACGTGTGTGTGTTACTAAAAAATTTGTAATCTTTGTTTACTTTTTATTACTTTCTTTTAAATAAAAGAATACTGAAACTCTGAAAAATTTCATTCTTATCATCATTTTATGTTTCGACAAATCTTCCATAACTTTTGTAATATTTTTGTCGCTTCAAACTGGCTTGGTACAGGCTACTCGTGTTCTAAGTCTATATTGTCAACATCATCTGGTTCAAATTTTTGTTTTATACTATTTCTTCCATAATTTATGAATCTGTCAGTTCTGCATATAGCTACTTTATTGTCGAAGTTGATCATGTTTCATAGTTAATGCTTGCTATCTCCTCCCATGTCTGTCACACCAAATATTCTTCTATGAGATACAACTTCGTTACTAGTGGATTATGAGAAGACTTTGCTCTTGCTTTTGGAGCGACTTGTTTCCATATTTTACTTAACATTCGATTTGCGTCTAAAATATCAATCTGTATTTGCGCTTTAGTTGGAATATCGTTATTTTGGCAATTTTTAATATATTTTAATTTCGGAATCCTATTATGTGCATGCAACTAGTAGCAAATAGGATAATTTTTCGGTTGCCGTTAAAATGTTGGTTATCTAGTGTTATTAAACATTTTTCAAACAGTTCATGCCCTAGCATTCAGTCAGATTCGTACAGTAATGGAAAACTTTTCACATTTTTAAAACATATTTGTTTTCCAGTCATAGTAATGCCAACTTTTCATAGCCGTCCATAAATCCTACTAAATTGGTACCCTTTGTTTCTCTTTTTTCCACCTGTACATCTTTCTCTATCAATGAAATAGTTTTATCTGGCATAAACTTGGAAACAGACATTCGTTTAAATGGTAGTGTTATTTATTTTTTTAAATCATTGAAGCCGATTAGAATTTGCTTTCAATTCCCATTTCTAGAGCAAATTCTTCTACTTTCGCACGTATTGTTGGATAGCTTAAAGTTCTATTAGAGCCTCGTGATAAATTAAACAACTTTAAAATACACTCATCGATCTTAGGAAAACCATTATTTCGTTTCATGTTTAACTCGTTTTGTGAGATTCAACTATCCATGAACTTATCTTTATTTTTTAGATAAATTGAGAACATAATCGAGAATATTGGTAATACACCTTTTTTTTTGCAATTTGTTAATTGTTTCGATTCCCTCAGGTTAAACTATTGTTAAGTGCCGGGCTCCGACAATTTCGGACCGTAATCTTTATTCATAAGCACTAAATATTTCTCTTGAAAATAAATTTTATCTCTTCAAAATTATATGTACATAGAAAACAAAAGGTAAAGAATTTCGGGTAAAATTTCATTTCGATGGGCAAATAAATTCTGTTGGTTCACATAGCGGAATACCGTTGGGTTGTTTTGCAGTTTTGATTACAAGAAATAAAGGGTTTTTCAATAGGGACTTGACAACTTTTAATTCAATTTGTGAACGCACCCTTTCACTAATCATTGAACTGTCACTGTCAATTTATTCAGTAAACTTAACATTTTCATCATGGTAAAGTACACGAACGAACAACGTCTGCAAATTATAGAAATTTACTACAGAAATTCGGAGTCGGTGACCGCTACTTTAAGAGCGTTAACTTCGATTTTCGGTCGTAATTCTCGCCCTAGTAGACAGGCAGTAACAAGTTTAGTGCAAAAAATTTGAGTCTACATATTCGTTGTGTGATGTTGCCGTGCCAGTGAGACAACGGGTTGGTCGAAGTGTCGAAAATATCGCTGCCGTTGAAACGTCCGTAGCAAATGATCCAATTCAGTCAATTCCATGGCGTTCTCAAGAGTTGGGCATCGCCCAGACCACTTTATGGCGAATTTTGCGTAAGGGTCTTAGTTTACACCTATACAAGATCAAGCTGACTCAAGAATTGAAGCCGATTAACCATTTGAAGCGACGTACGTTCTCCGATTGGGCTCTGGAAAAGATGCGCCAAGATGACCAATTTCATCGCAAAATCATTTTCAGTGACGAAGCTCATTTTTGGCTCAATGGGTTCGTCAATAAGCAAAATATGCGTTATTGGTCGGGTGAAAATCTACATGTGCTTCATGAAACACCACTTCATCCACAAAAAATAACTGTTTGGTGCGGTTTGCATGCTGGCGGCGTCATAGGGCCATATTTTTTCGTCGACGATAATGATCGTCACGTTACTGTGAATGGTAATCGTTATCGCGCCATGATTACCGATTATTTTTGACACGAATTGGAAGATATGGACTTGGACAAAATGTGGTTTCAGCAGGACGGTGCCACAAGTCACACAGCACACGTTACGATCGATTTATTGAAGAGTAAGTTTGATGAGCGTGTTATCTCAAGAAATGGATCAGTCGATTGGCCGCCTCGTTCGTGCGATTTAACGCCTCTAGACTTTTTTCTTTGGGGATACGTCAAGTCATTGGTGTATGCCAACAAGCCGACAACGTTGTAAGAGCTCAGAGCCAACATTGAACGCGAAATAGCAGCCGTTTCGGCCGAATTGTGTGGCCGAGTCATCGAAAATTGGGTCCAACGAATCGACCGCTGCAAACGTGCCCGCGGTGGCCATATGACCGAAGTCGAGTTCCATTCATAAATGTTTTGATTGTACTGCAACCCGATAATAAAATTTTTGAAATATCTCAAATGGTCTGCACTTTATTTTGAAAAAAAGTTGTCAAGCCCTTATTGGAAAAGCCTTTACATGTATTTTATGTAGACAACGTTAGTTGCTAGTTAATTTTTATATGTATATCCAAAAAGCAGTGAATTTTAAGAAATACTTTTTGAAATACCGTCGAATTATCAAACATGTAAAAAATACTTGAATGATTGTTTTCAAGCGTTTTATTAATAAGTAAACAAAATCACATTTAATATATGAGGTCTAAGATTGTTAGAAAATTTGGAATAAAATATAAATAATGCCTGCAAAACCAGTACAAAACAATTATAAAAAATCGCTTGATACGACTATGTAAAAATCAATTAATTGACAGTGAAAAATATCAAAACGAAGTCTTAAGTCTCATCTGAGGCGAACATTATGTCATGCAAAGATTCTCGAAAGGAACGGAATTGAAGATGAAGACCCACTATAGTACTGGATATAGTAGAGTTGCAATACATTCCAACTAAGATCCAATAATTTTCGACTGTCCATCAAATTTGTTCGTAGTTTTGCCTTGTCATACTAAAATTTCCCTCTTCTAGCAGTTTAGTATCATTCGATGTAACGTCACTGTTTTCGAAGCTACATATTCCAAAAACTTAGAATATTTAGAAGATTTGCTTTATAAGAATAATATTGAACTGTAGAAAGTAAATTAATATTTGCAGTTGTTAACTTTATTTTTGTCTCAAAATTTTTGCTAATTCCAAAGTAAATTCTATGAACAGAAACATGGAAAGCAATGGGTAATTGTCTTTCTCCATTTATAACGGATTTATTTATTTTTATTCATTTCGAGGTTAAATTTAAATAAAGTGCCTAATATTTTCGCAATTTTTGATACACACAAGTGTAGTTTAGACAATTTAGTTAAGCAATTGCATTTAAAGTTCCCGACGATTAAATTCATCATAGAAAGAGAAAACAACAGCAGCTTACCTTTCTTAGTTACCCTAGCAATTATAAATAACCATAAAATAGAAATTGAATCGCAAAAGAAATCAATGCTAGTAGGCTTATCACGGCGGATTCAAATTATAGCATGCAGTAAAATACGTCTCCTCCCAACTTTTTATCAATAGTTTGTTAAGTTTTCCATTAACAAAAATGAGATACGAAAGAGAATTAAATTTTATTAAAAACATCGCGAGATAGAATGGTTTTTCTTCGGAAATAATCACGAGATTAATTACAAAAGTTAAATTAAAAAAGACTACATCTCGGTTCAGAAATGCTATAAAATCTATTTTAGCAAATGCGCAAGATAAAGTCGAGATTAACTAGAAATCCGAGATATATGGAATAAATTGCTGAGATTGTGACAAAAAATATATTGGTCAAACGAAACGTTCAATAAGAACCTGGTATAAAGAATATATCTTGCATATCAAATTTATTCGGCCGAAATTCAGTTTAGCGAAACATGTGTTAGAAAATAATCATAGTGTAACCGTGGATTGAGTTCCTGGAAGATACGACTGTTAAAAGGTTCCGTAAGTGACTGCGGAGGCATACATCAGTACAAGTATTAGTTTTAAAACTAAGAAATACTGACCTATAGGTTTATTATTATATGTCAACGCCAGTGTGTGATTTTGCCGGAATGATTGTGAGCAATTTTTTCTCTGTAAGCTTTACCGCGGATCCAGATGCAACACTATGGTTAATATTCTTCTGACACAAATTTAATTGTCTCTATACGTATACAGAGTACGAACTTTAATGAAATATGGGCTTTTTCTCTTTTTTTTTTGATTGATTCAATTAACTACAGTCTACAACAAAATTACCTTGAGTATTTCTAAGTTAGGACAAAGACAGATCATTTTCACATTACGTTATTCTAAACAATCTACTTCTAATAAACAGCTATCAGTCACATCAAAATATAATCAAGTTCCTCACGTGTCATGTTCGAGCCTTGAAATGATCAAATGATAGTTTCTCATATATTCTGCATACACTGAACAGTACGTTTTAAATCATTATCTTATATAATATAAACTCGTTACGCTTGTTACAATTGTGACGAATTATTTGATTTGGTGTTGCAAAGGAGTAAACTTAACATAATTTTTTGGCTAGTCTTAGGTTATTTCGTCTTTTCAAATGTCTGGTCAGTTTTTTTCTTAATATTTTATGGGAACTTCCTGTTTTACCATAATTAATGAAAAACTATAGTCAATAAAGCATTACTATGTGTTTCACTCATACAAAACTCATCATGCAGTCCCGCTTTGTCGGTTGCATCTAAGTAGTATAGTGCTCTTCGCTATACTGACACTTTACGAATAGTTTTCATTTCTGTCCAAGAGTTCGTTTTATTTTATTGTTAGAGAAATCTATTTCTTCCACAATTTTGCACTTATTGTTATCTTGTTTACATTCAAAAAAGCCAATATCTTCGGCATTCTATGAACCAATATTTCATAAAATCTTTTATAATTTTTCAATTTCACATTATAAAAGCGCATGTATACTACATATATATTTACGACCAATATATTCTATATAATGTAATTCGAATTAATAGAAAAAATCTCACAGATTCTCATTCTATGAAATTATTAGTAAATAAACAGTTAAATTCTTCTCCGTAACTTAGATATTTTACGATCAGTATCGCTAACGAATAATTTAAATAGTGACAAACGAATACAAATTCAAGTACACATTATGTCGAATCAATGTGATTTGGCTTATCCCAGGACACGATCAAAATGTTTAAATTTAAATCAGTTGCGTTGTCGACCAACTTAGACTAACTTATAGACATCATTATTGCGTACAAAGTACGTACATATGGTTATAGAATACCAGATAAATGCCTTTGTACGGAAAGTCTATGTGCCGCTGCGGAGTAATGAATTATAAGTTGCATGAATATATTAACGCTCAAAGGAGAATTACTGACTAGAGTGGTGGTAGCGATAAACATCTATTGTCAAGTGTAATTGTGCACGCAATTAGTTTATACGTGACAGATGCCTGTAAATACTCTCATGAAGTTATTTGTGGATCTTTGTTAAATATATAAGACGTTATGATGTATTAAAAGTAGGCAAAAATTATATACTTATAGCAATGAGCTAAAGCGTGAATAACTTCGGTATTGTAATTATTTAAGATAAATGTCTCGGTTTTTTAAACATTAATAATAGTAAGAATCCTGTTTTTATGTAAAATACTTTTAGAAAATGATAATAATTAGTTATGTTATTTATTTAGCTGTCGTCTTGATATATATATATATATATATATATATATTATGTTATATACATTTATCATTGAGCTGTGAAAAACTAATGCAAAACAACATCATTGTACTTGAAAAGAATGCCGCTATTGCAATAAATATCATATGTTACAAGAGATAGATAACACAGAAAAATTGTTGAAATGTCTTAATTTCTATAGTTTGCCGAAAATTCATAAAGCAGGAATATCACTATCGCCAATAATAAGCTTCGTAGCCTCTCTTGCGTAAGAAATACTTACAACACAATCTCCTATTAAAAACTCAAAATACTTCATAGAAACGATTAAAGCACATATAGTACAACAGGGAGACATTTTGGCTAGTTTCCACGTTATATCATTATTTACAAAAATACCAGCTGAAGAAACTCTACTAATACTAAAAAATACAAATCCGACAAACACATTATTGAACTCATAAAACATTGTTCAAGCAATACATATTTTATTGACGAGGATCATCACTGCAGGCAAAAGAATGGGTTCTCCACTTTTTCTTCGCTTATCCAAATTCTCTATGGTTAATTCTATAATAAGAGCATTACGATCTGTGCTTTCTAAACTGCGCCATGTTATTAAAAACAGACGATAGGGAATGCTGGGATCAGGAATTGGTTTAGAAATCAATGATAAATTTTTCCTTCACTTCTTCGGGAGATTTTTGATCATTCCTTTTATAGACCTAATCTCACTCACACTCAGTGACTACCATCTCTTTCGACATTCCAAAAACTAGCTTTCGTCTACGCGTTTTGAAGAAAGTAAATAATTGCATATCTCAGCGTGAAACTAGCTAATATCTTAGGCGACGGAATTTTATGCAGAAGTTTTGAAGAAGCTTATTGCGATATCAAAATATCGTGTGGAACGAAATGTGATTTTGTAGAAACTTAAAATAAATACGTAAATTTTGAAAAAAAAATAAATTTTTTCAGTTGCTTTTTTAGTAATATAGAAACACATACAGGGGAAAGTTTAAGATAGGAAGAAGTACTAGGTTCCTAATAGTTCTAATGGATGATATCACAAAAGAAAAAACAAAAAGTACTCCACGTATGTTATCATGGACTTAAAAATACAACACCTATAAAATATTCATTCGCGGCAACAATGCGACATAAATTGACACAATTGAACATATCATTTCTAAATCTGAAAGTTTTATTTAGCAATACTAAAATTATATATTTAAATAAATTTTTAGCAGCCAGAGTTTTGTCACGACAAAAGCATTGAAAATATACATAATAGAAGTGAGATATTTGCAAAAAGTAGTAGGAATGACCAGAAAACGTGGAGATGTGAATGGGAAAGTACGTGAACAGTTACAAGTCAACTCAGTCTCATAAAAACAGAGAAATAACAATTAGGATGGCTTGGACCTACTAGAATGTAAAATACTGGAAAGTAAAAGCGAATATGGTATGAACAAAACGTAGAAGGGGACAGCCATTAAGAACATGGGTTTACAACATTTGTCAAATTTTAGCAAAACCATGGCTAACTTGAAAGAATGCCAAAATGATAGCAAGAAATTTTTAATCAAAATTCGTATACGAAGGACGACTTTTGAGACTGTTTTAATCCTTATAAATACGGGTAAATATGGTTTAATATTATGTATGTACAGTATAATTGTATTTTTTGGACTTAATGAATTTTAAAAAGTTAATCAGAAAAATGAAAATATTTTAATTTTTTTCCGAATAAGCATACACAAACATACTATAAACGAGTTTTTCCTTTACAAATCAGGTAATTTATTTGTTTAAAAAGATATACGTCTTCACAATATCTTAGACATCTAATATTATCACCGAAGTGTTCCTGTAAATGCCGTTGTATTGATATAAGAGATAGGTCATCTAGTATTATTATTAATCATGGTGTTTAAATACTGTTACGCTAGCACAAATTTGTTAGTCCTAAAGAACATGTGCTCATACACAGATGCTACTAATAAGAGATTTTTATCTAATATATTGTGCGTAACTCTCATTTCACTTGTATTTAGTGTATTTGTTGATGATAGCACTCATAAAGTACTATTTGTAGGTTAAACTCCCATAAGTGACTAGTAATTAAACAGATTATCTATATATATATATATATATATATATATATATATATATATATATGTATATGCTCCTGATGTGTTAGTTTTTTTTATATATATATATATAACAAACATTTATTTTTTTATAAAAGCATCAGATAAAAATGAGGTGTACAAAAACTTTTGTGACATTCGATGTTAGAGTATTTAGCAAATTCTTTTGTAATTGTAAATAATATACTAAGTTTTCATATATATATATATATATATATATATATATATATATATATATATATATATGTATATACACTGCAGGCCATAAGTTTGGAATCACTTACATAAGTTAGGAATCACTTCTGAATATAATGAAAATATTGTAGTGGCTTTAACAAACATTGTAAAAATAAAACAATATTAATATACCAAAACATTTTATTATAAAATAAGCAGGAAAAAAAGCAAATTTTATTTATTTACATCCACTTATTTTTATTATTATCATCGAAATACCCTCCTTTTGCTTTATGACGGCAGCACACAATTAAACGAGACACTAATTTTGTAAGGGTTTCATTGGGTATATGCCCAAGAATCTTGTATAACTTTCGGACACTTTTCACGCACTTTTCTACCCAATTCTTTATAGGTCTGGCGATTGTGCCGGCCAAACCATGTTTTGTAAAACACCAACACCGTCAGCTTCCTGTTGTTGGAGATATCCTCTACATAAATGAGAAGAATGTTTTAGGTCGTTGTCTTGCATGAATATAAAGTTTTCTCCAAGTAATCTCAGACCGGAGGGCACAGCGTTGTGTTCGAGAATCTGTCTGTAACCCTCCTTTTTCAAAACTCCGTCGATTTTCACCAGATCTCCAACACCAGCCGAAGAAAAACATCCCCAAACCATTACAGAACCGCCACCATGTTTTTGGGCACCACACATTGCGGTAACATTTTTTCCGTAGCAGTTCTTCTTACAAATAACGTCTGGAACCGAAGACCTCGTACTTTACGGTCCAAGTACTTTTTCCCACTTCTATTGTCCAATCTTTGTGTAACTTAGCCCATTTTAGACTTTTAATTTTATTTTGCTGACGTAGAAGCGGTTTGCGAACTGCTACACGTCCCATCAGTCCAGCCGCTCTGAGCCGCCTTTTTACTGTGGTTAAGGAGATCCGAGTTTCACGCTCCCTGTTAAACTCACCGCGGATTTGCGAGGCCGTTAATCTTCTATCTCTTTTCGACGTCAATATAATTGTCTGATCTTCTGCAGGAGTTGTAATTTTTGATCTTCCTTATCGTTTTCTGTCCGTATACCCTCCAGTAGACTGGTATCTTTTAATTGTATTTTGTACACCTTTGTACGATATCTTCATTCTTTTCGCGATATCCCGTATAGAATCTCCCCGATTATGATGACTAATAATTTCTACACATTTTTCTAGCGATATCTGCTTTCTCTTCGCCATAATCAAACGATGTTTACTGATTCTACACACTTTAAATGATACGAACCAACTAAAATATTCTCATTACTTCAAAATGTATAAATACTTATAAATATAAAAACTAAATGTAATTACAAAAGCTTTATGCGGAAGGGTCTGCAATAAAATTTGTCCATTCCAGGTAATCGTTCATTATGCAGAAATATTACCTGCTCGAATAAATAATACCGCACGCAGAGTTTCCTTAATCTCTGGTTATTTTCCAACTATTAATGCATTTAAAAACGTCTTTTATGTAAAGCTTTATAATGTATAAGAATAATCCTTTGTACTTATATCAAAGTAATACGAACGTAACATAGATAAATTTTAATTTTTATGAATTTACTGGAACTGATTCTAAACTTATGGCCTGCAGTGTACATATGTCAAGTGTAGGCATACATACACATGCAGATGGATTTTAAATATTAATATAAAAACTTAAATTATTAGTATTATGTTTGAATTTATATACAGCAATTAAAATGAAACCACATACATTATTTTCGTGTACAAATATTAAAAGTAGATATGCCTATGGTATTTAATTATAACTTTGTATATATATATATATATATATATATATATATATATATATTTATGTATGTATAAGAGATAAAATATACTAATGTGTTGAATGAAGCATTGTTAATTTCAATACAATGGGTAAACTAAGAAATTTATGCAGCAATGCTAACATTAAAATTAATTATTATATGAGTATGTATAATATATTATTAATAGGATTAATACAATTGTTATTTTGATCACATTGTAGATTTATGTTAAAAGAGTTAAATAAAGCAAAGCAGGAAAATACAAACATCTTTTGTGTCTTCGTTAATTAATTTGTTAATTTTATAAGATTTTTAAATTATATATTGTCATATACGGGCAACATATGTAGATATTTACCTTTATCGCCATTCATATCTTATTTTGTTACAACTTTTTTTTGACACTATTTTGATAAAGAAAATATTAATGTAATAATTTTCATCAAGTTGAATTAATTATAGTGGTTACTAAAAGCTTATCGGTGCTATAAGTTGAAAGTAACATACTTTTTAATGTATTATTCCATTAACATTTACATGTACAAAATATACATACCAAACTTTGCGTGTATAATTTACAAAAGATTTTTACAGAAAGCAATTTTCGTTTTCAACATGCTTTTTAAAATTTATTTTTGTGCCACCGTAACTTCCGAGACATTCGAGACTTATTACATTCATTCAGGGACCCAAGAAAACCTTGATTTATCAGGAACATGAATCGAATCGTCTTGGTATATTTGTAACTCGTAGCGGGGCATTTAATATCATGACTGGGGCTAGACCCTCCCATACGTGTTCAGTGTAGAGAGAAATTGCCTATTGAATCAACGCTTCACTAACTGTCAAAATGATCCCATGGGCTTACTTCTATTTGTTACGTTTATAGATAACACATATATCTTTCTTTGTAAACTGCTCTTATTTAAAAATTTTATGCTCGATTTACATAGAGTTATTTTACGGAGGATTTTCTTTATTATCATTTTCCAATTTACTGTTACGATTCAATAGGTATTATTCTATACTTTAATCGTTTTATCAGGGAACAATTTTAAGCAATTACGCTTATGTGTTTCGAGACTATTCGTTTGAGTAATGATATAGCTGTATTTGGAAAGACTATTTTAAAGATTTGTGTTTTGGATGTTCAAGGTACAAATAAAGCATTTACTTGTTTCCATTTATATAGGTTAATTTAAATCGTTATATTCTTTTTACATGATTTTAAAAAATCTATTATTCGTAATGTATTTACAACTGTTCAAAACATACATTCAGCCTATAATTTCAACAAATTGGTACCTAAATTCCCAAGAAGTTATTTAGTTAAAAGTACAGTATCAATATATTTTCAAATATTGCCTTAATAATCACCACTACTAATTTGTGTGTGATTCATTATGATGTACTTTTTTCAATAGCGATTTTTTCGCCGACAAAGCGTGAGTCATGTCAAATTTTCACGCTATTTAAATTAAGTATTTTATGATATTTTATTATAGAAAGACTCAGCCCGGCACAGTGTCAACAAATTATTCAGCTGTATTTTAACAATCAACATTTCACGAGAAATATGATTCGGGCATTTTGCTCTACGTAATCGGCTTACCTCACACATAATTCGCTATACTATCAAAAAAATTTGAAATGAGATTTTCATTACTAGATAATACACGACCAAATAGACCACATCCAGTAAGTGGAATCATCGGTCACATTTTCAAAAAATGAAAACGGCCGCAACGTAACTGTGACACCCGTTATCGTGCCATAATAACGGACTATTTGCTTCTTGAAATTGAAGCCCGTGATCTCGACGATATTTGGTTCCAACAAGACGGCACTACTTGCCACACCGCCCGTGAACATTTAATTTCACGTAATGGACCTGCGCAGTGGCTGCCTAGATCATTACACGACACCTTTAGATTTTTTCCTTTGGGGCTACGTAAAGTCCAAATTTTGCATGGATAAACCAGCTACGATTGGGAAATTGGAAGCCAACATTACTCGCGTTATTCACCAAATAACACTTGAAAATTTTTGAAGAAAATACCTCCAAATGAATCACTTCTTATTTTAAAAACATTGTAATTTTACAATTCATAGATGAATATGTCCGGAAAATATTAATAGAAACTTTTCAAGACCTACCTCCAATGAAATAATTATGGCACTGTTTCCAACTAAAATTAAATTCGGATATTTAAAACGTGATAAAAGTCGTTAAAATTGTTTTTGTTGGGCTTCAATAATAAATTCTTTGCTTCAAAACACTCAATTCCATTTACTAAATTTGTTATTAAATTATAGATTTTATTTTACTTCAATACCAATATGTTATTAGTATTTTTTAAGTGTCAATATTAATACAATACTTATATCATATTCTCATATATCGGGTGTCCCATGACATGACTGCCATAGCTTAAGGATGTATTACTGGAGCAATTTCAAGTTAAAAATGTCTAATAAGCATATGCTAAAAACTCTATCGTAACTGAGCTACAAGCATTTGTAGTTTTAGATAACCCTACTGATGCAGATATTTTGTACCGCTGGAAAGGAAATCTCAACAAAAATCATTTAACAAGAAGTAGCTTTATTGAATTAGTTGTTCAAAAGTGTTTAAGTCGGTGATCTTGGTGACCAAGTAACTGCTGAACCTCTTCTAATACACCGTTTCATATAATTTTGATTAAGAAAATCTGTTACTTGTCTACCAAAGTGCGGAGGTGCGCCATCGTGCTGTGTCCACATTTGTCATTTTACATTAAAATGAATCTTATCCAGTATTGTTGTAAGACGTTCTTCGATGATTACCTCAAATTCCGAGTACATACTGCTCAGGTGAATGCCTAGAACAAAAATTTAGATAAAAAGAGAGAAATAATTCTGAACAAATAGCTGACTTCTATTTGTTTAGAACTATTTCTAATATAAAACATGAATATTCTAGGCTAATGCTCTTTCATATTTAATTTACGTACAATTTACATTTTTTATTAATGGCGACGACGTAAAGAAAATAAGTATTAACAAAACTAATGGAAAAATATATTAGCGAACGTGTATAGATGTGTACTGTCTTATACATAATTTTTTATGATTACAACAGAGTATTATGATACTCGTATTTTGTAGAAGAAGTATAATGTAATTTACTTACAACTGTAACTAGATTATAAAAACAGGTTTTTAACTGGCATACGAATCTAGAACGGTACTTTCATTTGGAAAAAGTGCTTTATTTAGGGCACCAAAGTCAATATTCAAATATGTAAAAGCATCGTTTCTGAGAAATTAAAATTAGACAATATGTTTTCGTTAGAGATAAAACATTTATTTTTTATTATTACTCTTGGGTTTAACATTATATATTATCTTATATTTTTCCCACTTGAATAGAAATTGTCTTTTATTTTGAATTGTGAGGATATTGAGTTGAGTTTGACTTATTTGGTAACTCAAGAAATCCAGCTTCACCTGTCCTCTGTAATTTTTTGCATATTAATTACTTTTGATGTACATCGTGCTCGCTATTTCATGTATCATTCAGAGCCTTTCTTGGATATAACCCCCATTTTTTTATGTTATTTCCCGCGCCATTCTTGCTACTCTGTTTTTTAGCATCCGAGACCAGTGCTCTAGGTAACTTTTTATTATAGTTGTTTCAATTGAATTCACTTTAGTTCTTCTATAATTGCAATTTTCTTAATCTATTGCATTAGTCTGACAAACCTTATTTTGCGGGCCCTTCTCATACTTTCCTGCTGTTTTATTAATTTATAATTTTCCACTCCAAATAGCAATTTTGACTTAAAAACTATGGTCTTTATATTTTTATATTTGTACTTCTATTAACTTTTTTAAATTATAATGATGAACATATTTAATACATATCATCTCTAGTATATTTTGATTCCTACTTAATCGTTGCCTTGTTCTCCTTCTATGTCTACCATAATTATTTCTGATAACCCCTTGAATTTTATCACATTTTATGTCCTAACTTGGATAGCTGTATTAATATAATAACAGATAGTCAATTTTCTGGCATATTTTTGTTGTATATTCTATATATATATGAAAGAAGTATTTTAGCATTTTCTGCTTTATTCTGTCAAACTCTAAGAGCATCGATTCCATCTCTACATACTAGTTCTTTACGTGTCTCGAATTTTATTCTTTTATACTCATACTGGCTTTTATCTTCAACGTCTTCTCTAGAATGTAGCAGGAATTTTGAATATTAAATCGTGACAAGTAGATAATATTTAAATTTGAAAACATTAAGTAGTAATATTGCTCATGAGAGAATCCAGGATAAAAGCGAATGATTATAAGCTGTGGAGAGAAGTTATAGTCTATGTACTTGATAATGGAGAGGAAGAATAGATATTGAGGTAAAGAGTAGTTTGCTATCGGAAGAGAATGACAAATGTAGAAGTTTGTAAATATATGTAGAGTATAAGACCAGCAAATAGACTGTAATTGTAATTGTATGACACTGGTAAAATAGATGTGAAGTATATTAAATATAAGACAGGTAGAAAAAAATATGAATATTAACTATAGAAAATAATCTAAGTGACAGTACAGTGTGGGAAATGAGAAACAAGAAAAAAATGAGAATATATTGGGAAATATGAAGAATATTTTAAAGTCATAATTAATAATTTACTTTTGCATGGAAATTACTTATACGTAACGAATAGCTTCTATTAATATCCAGAAATTTAATTTAATTTTAATTTTTTATTTAGAAAACGATAAAAACTCGGCAATGATCATTAGCTTATAGATATGAAAGAGAAGAGAAGAAATAAAACTGCAAAAATAAATGTTATTGACAATAGTAGTTTCTGAATGTTAGAAACTACAAACTATGTGAAGGATGTGAGGAAGATGATGAATTGTATAAAGACAGAACTGCAATTCATTTAGAATCAGAACCCCAGGTAGAAGTAGACAGTGCTCTGAGAATGGACAAAATTTCTGCAGAAATAATAAAGAACGTGTATCAAAAGGACGAAGCAGGAAAATCTCTTAACGACCCCGCAACAAATATAAACAAATGTGAAAACTCATATCTTAACTGTAGCCCTTACTTTTAAAATATTGCTTACAATAATTTCTCCTACAATATCAGATCACTTTAATTATCAGAAATAATAAATAATTATTTGTATGTAGATCTAAAAGAGAGCAATGGAAAATGGAGGCTAGGTAGAACAAACTATATACACAAAAATTAACACACTATTTGAGAATCAGAAGAAACGTAATAATTATCAGAAATACATTGATTTGAGAAAAACTTCGAAGAAATACATTTAAAATTCTTAAGTAGCTGTACCTTTTTTCATTCATGCATAGTATTTCGCGATATTTGCAAAAAGCTTGTAAGGTGAATGCATTATTTAATATTTGTATTTGGTGAAATAAACACCTATTTTGCTCAGGTATAGTTTTCTAATGGCGCAGGATGAGTATCAGTGAAATACATATGTTGCTTCAAAAGTTTTACGGTTCAGCCACTTCCCGTATAGTGTCGCTTTCGGAAATATTTTTGTCATATTCTCTGAGATTTTTTAGTCCCATCAGCATTTACAGATTGCTAGCATATGCTGTTGTCTCTTTTTTGGTAATTTTTTCAATAAAATGAATTTTGTAAAGAATAGAGTCATGCTTTTCTACGATTTTAAAGACGGTTTCACTCGAGTATTCGTAAAAAATCAAGCGATTGTTTGGTGATGAAGCACCATCCTTGGTGACTGTTAAACCATGGTACAACGAGTTCCAGCGTGGACGCGTTTCGCTCAAAGACGAGTATTGTGAGGGACGGCCTATCACTGCAGTCACTCGAGAAAACAGCGATGCCATGTACAACATGAGAAGAGAGACAACACTGCACATACAGAAATATTCCGGCATTATTGTGCATAGGTACGAGCCAAATCAGAATTATCCCGCATCATCATCTTGCCGTCAGAAAGCTTTGCGATCGATGCTCAATGGATACCACACAATTTATTGGGAGCTTTAAAAAAGCACGTATGGATTGGTACAAAAAATGTTTAAAAAATTCAACCGAGTTCAAGCGAAATCAGTTGTTACAGGTGACGGAGGTTGGATTTGTTATTACGAGCCAGAACACAAGCGACAATGGGTCTTCAAAGAAGAAGAGAAAGCCACGAAAGTGAAATGCGCACGAAGCTCTGACAGGAAAACGGTGTCTTCTTTTTTTGGACGCACCGGTCATCTTGTTACTATTCTGCTAGAGGATCGTCGCACAATCAATGCCATACAACTATTTATTTACCAACTGTGTTCCAAAAAGTGCGCGAGAAATGACCAACAGTTTTTTAAAATCTCTAAGTTAACTAACGTACATTCACTGGCATATGCATAATGAAATATTTCGTATACGAACGTATCTTATGAACGATATATTTATCATTCTTATAAATCAAATAAGTCTGAGATCTTAGCATATGGAAAAGGTTGTGTATCGTCTTATTTTATGTCTTAATTATTTCATTAAAATTTAGTAAATCCTTTTATTGTCTAGACAACCTTAAACCACTATCTCATTAGTTGCCAATATTAATATTCGATGTATACAACATACTCGCGTGACTAACAAGACTATAAATTATGCTAGACTCTTATGAAACTATGTGGCTTATTTAAACAGTTTTATTATTCTTTAAGTAAAATATATAAATAATTAAACCATAAATTATATTTTATAGTGTATATTTTTCGCATAGATTATAAAATATAGTATAATTTTAATTAACTCACATTTACTAGACAACAAAATTTTGAAAAGGTGCTTAGAGAGAACAAGAGCATAACTTATAGATTTTGAAATTGCTTAGTGCAGATCACTTATTTACCAACATAACTAGTTACTTACGATATGTCTATTTATTCTTTAATACGTATTTAAAAACTATAATGGTTAATAGACTGCCTAAAACGATTAACGGATATTCTAATTAATTGATAACAAAAAGCCAATTAATATAACACCTACGAATATTTCTATAAATTAGTTTTAACCTTTTTAATTAATAAATTCAATACACAGACATGTTTTAACATATTTACGTAAACTTTGAAGCGATCTTCTCTTTTGTGTTCTCGGACATATCCAAAAATTCATCTGTGTTATTAATACCGAAAATTTCCAGTTGTGAATACCCTTCGAAATTGAAACACATCACGATCTCTCATAGATGAGGGAGCCATAGATCATTTGGAAAGTGGATATAGGTCAACTGAAAAGTGGAAAAATGAAACAAAATTTTGCAAATGTGTTCAGAGCAAACCAAAGCGTAACTTATAGATTTGAGAATCGGGAATTGAAAAGTGTAAATCGCGCTCTTAATCAAACCTAGATTCGAAGTGTGTTTGTTGCTACTACTAGAAAGCTACTATTAACACAAGGATTAAGAAATCGTTTGAATACGTCTGACTGTATGCCTGAAGATCGTCGATTTACATTACTCTTACTGTAGAGCGTAAACAAGTCCATAGAAGGTGTATAAATGTATTTGTACTACATCTCAATTGAAGTTATAATGAATGGGCGAATATTATTTAGTGAACGGGAAAAGCTTCAACATGAACATGTTGGTATGGATCGGGATATGTACTGGAAAGCACGTCGACTTTTGTTTCATAAAAAATAGAGTTTTTACTGTCTATAGATATCTGGGTAAAATTTTGCGATCCTTTATTTTTCATATACAAATACCATGCAGATGCAATCTAATAGAACACGCTTGGGATTTCGTGGGAAAATGTGTTGCTGCACGAAATATGCCACCAATAATGCATCAAGCATTACAAGTTGTTGTCAGGGAGGAATAGAATATGATTCCCCAAGAAATGCTCGAGGAGTAAGTTCGGTCTATGCCATTAAGATGCCAAAAATTTTTAAATCTTCATACGCATTTATTAATCTCTATTTTTTTGTAAAAATTATTGCAGTAAAACTTCTATAAAATTAAATATTTCCCTATTTTTTTCTACACTGCAAATGCAAAATTCTATATTCCCTAACAAGACCCTTAAAATTTGTTCAAACATGATAAAATACAATCATGTTGTACAATCTTGTTCACCAATATGTTTACTGATATTAAAAAATTATGTTAAATCGACTTTTTTCTCTTTAATTTAAGACTATTTTCATGAAATATCTTGGAAAAGTTTGAGCAATGCAAATAATAAATTAAATCATAATGTTATTTTTAACGAAAAATCAGTGCGCTTAAACATTTAGAAGTATAACTCTGACTACATTAATATTAATTGTGCGGGATAATTTTATACTTCTTTCATTACTTTTTATCTAAAGAAAGAGGAAATGTATTATGGAATAGGCGACTATATCCAATGAATTGACAATATTTGCTATTTTTGCCGACAAAGGAATATACTAAAAATTCTAACTTCCCAAAAAAACGAGTTATTAATTTCCAGAAATAAAGATACATTCAACTGGATGTACATATACGCTGTGCAATAAAATGTCTGCAGTTGGCAATGGAATACTTAGATTAGCATTAATGTCTCTGTTGCATACCGTAACCTTATCACTCAAAATATTTTCATTGGGCACCTAAGGACGAAAAGGTGTCATCAATATACGCAGAAAAATGCTCCAATTTAGATATTTTGTGTTGCTAACCACAGACAGATGAAACTGCTCACTGTACATTATATGATTTGGTTTTATTATGTTTATGTATAGTACATTCTTCATCCAAACATTCAATTTTTCATAATTTATACTTTTGTTCCATTATAAAGATATTAATATTATATTATGAATAAGTAATCATTATTAGAAATATTTAAAAAAGAATTTTATTTTGAAATTTTCTTTAAACTTCTGTCTATTCATTGTAACCTTTTTGCATTCCTTTGATATGTGATTTCTCAATCACAATGTTGAATTCATTTATCTATTCAAAATTGCGTTTTTAGTTCCTCTTATTTATTTCTCTTTTTTACTCATTTATAACAGTAAACGCGTTTCTATATTACTTTATTTACAATTATTTCTATTTTGCTTTTATTATGTACTATGTACATATAATATTATATATTATTTCCTCTTTATTAAATATGTATAATTTTATTTTGACATAGTTAATGAAATAATATCCTTGTACTATGGATCTGCCGTATTTTTCGATAAATTTAGATCTCGAATTAAATCATTTAATTCTAGACGACTTATTAGTTGTGGTCCGTCTTCTTTGAATGGCAAATATTCTTTCTCACTATTCAACAACATAACACAAAAATAACGATTCTGTTTCTGTAGCAATATGTTCTTCGTTTGAATCCATAAGCCTAGACATAGGCAATATTTTCCCATAAAGCACTGCACAAATTAGGCACTTTCAGATAAGTAATCTTTTCTTTGCATTTTCTCGAACTCCTAATGAGTTTCATGTGGCAAAGGCAGTAATTCGTTAAGTGGCACATTTGTTCGTGTTAAATTATAAGACGTGCAAATGGCATAACAGCATCCTTACTTAAGTAGCCTCGCAAAGAAGAAATTCATTGAGCACAGCGCGTATAAGGAGCTCATCACTTATCTTTATTTCTAATTTTTAATCCAAAGCAGCGATAATACGCTCATCTATTAAAGACGTAATATTTCATTTATGTTGTTGAATAGAGAATTCTCCACACACACAACAAAAAACTATTGAGATCATTTACACAAGTACGTAACATTTTAATATAAACAAATATTCGACCATCGCAAATTCGTTCAATTTGATTTGAATAACCCATTGTAAGCTTTTTATATACCCACATAGCAGAGAACTATTAATTCTTTAATTTAATTTATAGATAGGGATAGGAGGAACAGAGGCGTTACTGAATGTATATGATGTAACAAATATGCCATGTTCAGGCTTGTCGAAAATGTTAGGAGTATAATATTTCCTATAATATATGGTTTTTAAAGGCATATATTTAGAGCATAAGAAAAGATACGTGTAGACTAATCAGTGTAATTACCCAAACTGCGTACATTGCCATTTGTACGAATATTTCGTTTATAATTAATCTTTACTTTACTTCAGTTGTTTGTTAGATGTTATGATAAACAATGCCAGTTTTTACGCACTATTGAGTATTTTTGTTCACGAGTATTCCATAGTATTTTTCAATAACCTCATATAAAGATTGCTTTTGTATTTTCATGCCTTTCAAATCTTATATTATCTTTCTTACTTTGCCCAAAGCTTATTCAAAATTTGATCATTTCTTTGTCTGTAATACATTTAATTAATATGTTTATATTTGACTTTACTTTCTAAAATTATATGGGTAATACTCAGTAACACTTCTCTCTTTTAATATTGGAAAAATGTTTAAGTGAGAAATTATATCAGAAGAAGTAGAATGAAATCTACCTCAAGTAGTGAAAAATTGAATTTAGCATAAGAAGTCTAATAAAATAAGGTGTAATTAATTCAACAAGCGTTAGTGGTGTCTGTAAATAAATATGAAAGAAATATATTTAATTCGAACAAGTAATATATGTATGTAAGAAGGTTTTCCTTCTTCTTCTTTGTTCTTTTATTACCATTTTTTGTTTCCAAAAACATTTTTTATTGATGTGTGCATAACTTTCATTTTTTTTCTTTCACACAAATGAGTCTTATTCAATTGCCACCACTAATGCGTTTATCCCTTTCTGCTTTTCTTCAATATTTTTGCCCTTTGTCTAAACTGTTTTAATGCATTTTATAGTTTTTCTTGCCCATCCATAATTTTCTAACCCAATTTTAACATTTATCTCTTTTTTCATTCAACTCTGGATCTAACAATTCCTTTATTAATGAAATTCATGCCTGGTTGCTGCTTTCTAATTTTCTGCACAACTTCTGCACAGTTTTTTTATGCTGTTTAATTTTTACTTTATAATTTATGTATTCGCTCATTCTATACTACCGTTATCTACATATGTATACTTACATATTATGTACGTATATGACTTATGAGTTTTTAGTTGATGCTCTTTTCGTTCACGTCTAAATATCTAATAATAAAATCTTACTTTATTTTTTACTTTTTCTTGTCTTTACGTGTTTTTTAACTTTATACACTTCCTTACGTATTTATTCTGTTGTCTCTATAATAATAATATTATATAAATGTGCATGAATAATAAATAATACTTATGAAAGTTTTCACAAATTCTCTAATTTGAAAGTACATTTTTCATTCAAAAATTAAAATTCGGTAGGTTTATAAAACATCTTAGAACAAATATTAAATTAGAAAGTATATACCATAGATCTAGTTGTAATAAACATAATTATAATTCCTCTGATAGAATTAATTAACACTTTGCAATAACAAATTTGTTATAACGTTGCCATAATTATCTTGTCAATACGTAAAACTATTGCAATATGTCGGCATTTTTACATTAATCATACCCGACAAAACAGCAGCTGGACTTATTGAAGCGTGAGGTGAATGAATGTCGTTTTCTTTTTGTTTCATATTACGGAGTAATTTATTATAAGATTTCATAGAGAACAAGTTATATTATATGCAAGAAATATAATACTTGGCGTTGTAGATGAAACAATTATTTTATAACTTTTTGTAGACTTTACAATAGTGATTATATAACTACCCGTAATAACTTCTACTGTTTAAGTTAATGACTTCTCTTATATACATATATGCATATATGTATATATATATACATATATGAATATTACATTTCTATGAAGAGTACAATAGAAACAACAATCATGTTGTTTAATATTTAGGAAGCCCTAGATGAAAATTAGGAGAGAAATAGATGAATCTGAGTCATTTTCTATTTACAATATCTTGAAAATATCCTCGCAATTAAGATTAATTGTTATTAGACAATATAAAAAGGAGCATACCTTTTTGTGGGAATGATATGAGGGCGGATTAATAATTAGTGCGACAGACATGAAAACACAAGTTTTTTTGATTGACAGAAAGACGCAAAAAATTATTTCATTTCTGAATGTATTTTTCTTGCTACTTATTACGTTTATTCCAACGATATTCTATATTAGCCTTTTCATACCTATATATGCATTAGTTTCAGTGATTACCTCCTTATTCAACCCAAATCCCTTGTCACTGAGTCAAGTTTTCAGAAAAAGACAAAATCTATGGAGACTAAACCTAGTGAAAAAGTTGGAAACAGTTCGACATGTGGTCCATGAATTTTTGCCATTGAAATAGTTAAAGTAGCAATAGTTATAACATTCCAGCCGAGTGGATGATTTTTGCGTTCTTCGCTGTACTTGTGCCAGCCTCAGTCTATTGTTTTTATTGATACTTCATTTCCAATGTATAATTGCATCCAAGTTTCATCAATCATTGTTATTTAGTGCCAAAAGTCTTTCGGATCATGTCTTAACTTCCCTAAAGTGAGGCCTGAAATGAATTTTTGTTCGCGTTTGTGGTTCAGAGTCCACAAACGCGGCACATTCATACTCATTCATCATTATATAAAATCAAAACCACTGACAGTTATGTTTCAAAACTGTCAATTTGAAAAATTGTAATGTAGTCCATATGCATATGCATATACATGAAGTTCAAAATTAAATTACATTTATTTAAGAGTAGAATAACTAATATTCTTTTAAATCTTTTAATATTTCCTACTTACTTTAGCATTTTAAATTTTCAGTAGAAACTATTAATTTATTTAATTTTTTTTTCTTTAAGTAAACTCAAGCAATGACTTTTCAAATTTTATTATTGAATTTTTATGATCTATTAAATATGTTTTATATAAATAACAATGCTAGAGAATCAATAAAATCAGGTTAGGGACAAATAAAGTATTAAAATGAACTTTTTAAATTAAAGATTATTATTTAAATTTTTTTTATCTGCACCAATATTTCTAATTTTCTATATGGCACATATGTACATATGTATATTTGAAATTATTTTTGCAATCGTTTTCTAGCACTTAATAAATTTATTTACCAATCATTCAGTCGGTGTTTATTCTCATACTTATAAGTATATAAATGAGCTTTTTATACCTACCTAAATATCAATTTTTATAACAACTACAGAAATAAATCTGCAATTCTTTCCTTCTTTCTTCTGGTAGCTATCTTCATTATTACGAAAAGCGGCATCTGCATTCCAATTGAATTATATTGCTTTTTTTTGCTAAATTGCTGAAATTATGTTTATTTATTTATAGACCGTTTTTTATTATCATTACAATACTTACGAGTACTTCACATGTATATAGTTAGCTTCAGTTTACATTTTTAGTTTATAATTTTCCATGACTTTTTAGGAGTCCCCTGCATTTGCTTCTTTGGATTCTTTTGTCAAGCATATAATTTTTTTTGGAATATTTTTTTTCTTGTCATTGTAATTATTTGGGTTCGAGATTTGGCGACAGAATTTTATATGCTTAGCTTCTTTTGTATATTAGTAATTGAATGGACACTTATTTCTGTGGAGTTTTCTGAGAATAAACCATTAAAGTTTTAAATTTTATTTTTAATTTAGTTGTCTCGGTTATAGATATTATTTCTTGAAAAACTACTTGCTTATTCTAGCTTTTTTTGTAGATTTGTGAATACCTTGTGTACTACTCCTGGTCGAAAATTATATAAGTATACTTTGTATGTATGTGTGTTTTCTTGAACGAATTTAATTTGATTATATTGATTTTTCATCGTATTGTTTTCGAATTTTCAATTTTTTTACTTAGATTTAATTTTATTATAGTTAGTTATATGATTTGCAAATTACAGTATATTTTGTATTTTTATTGATAAGTCTTTGACTATAAGCGTAGCCATTTACGAAACGTCATCTTACATCTTAGTTAGTAATTAGTTTTCTTGTTTTGCGTGAATTGTGTCCTTGCGACTCTAAAATATACTAGTTCCTTTGCGCTATAGGAGCTACTGTGTATTTGTTTTCTTAATCACACAACATTGTAAACTATACACAATCTAAGTCAACTATATACATTTCCCTGTTTTCAATTAAATCTTGAAAATTATTATTACTATTTTGAACATAGTAATTTAATATAAAAACGTTACGATCTTTATAAGTGCGACTCTAAGTCTTTCCAAAAAGTTACATTTTTTACGTATTCTTAACATATCTATCTTCTTTGCATTAGATATTTGTATTTTCTTTCGTTGCTCTATGTACAATTCTAATAATAATAAGCTTGTAGGCTTCGTCCCTAATTTTTTCATCCTGTGTGAAGTTTTAATCCGGTCTCGATTTTCCGAATTTTTATAATTCACACACTTCACCACTTTCATTCATGAAATAACCAACTAAATAATTAAACTTATGTAAAATAATTAAATTAACTATAAACATGTTACTAATACCTCTTTGAAAGCTTTAGCAATTGCTACTACTATTTTTTTGTTCTTTTATACAATTTAATGTATATGTTCCTTCTAATTGTTCAATTTGATCAATACAAATTATTTCCTTACTTATACACAAATAAATAATAAATACATAAAAGATAGCAGGCGTTAACTTTATTATTAACGCAACGAAAAAATAATTTAAGTAAATATTTAAAACAGCCAAACACTTCTACTTTCAATAATTCTTACTTTCAAATAACAAAATCCGCATGAGATGAAGTAATTTAATGAACTGAGCTCGATCAGGCTGTCAGTCTACTTGCATTAAGAAGCAAAAATAAAACAAATAATATAAGGTTTTTTTTAAAGTTTATACCACTTTTCCATAAAAGGGCTATGTTAGAATTGAAATAATATAACTACTGAAAAATCGCAATATTTCTGTATAAAAATTGCACACACTTATCCAAGTACTAATTGTTGGTAAACTAAAGAAGAAAGCGTAAATAATGAGTAGCAACTAAAATATTATTATTGAGGTGGGTTAACAATTATCAAGTGGATATATGATAAAAAAGACTCACAAATGAAGCCAATTTAAAAAAATGCCAATTTTCACCTTAAATGAAAAAATTAATAATGTATAAATATCAAATGATAGAGCTACGGGACAATTTAATGCAGTACCTGAACCTTGAGATATGATTGGGGAACATGATAATTATGTTACCTTTCGTTTAATTTTCGTTTTCTCTACAGACCGCGGATCCTCTCACCTAGTTTATAACGTTGTAAAATAAGACGAAAATTTAAAGAAAGCAACAATCGGCTGCTTAGCTGTTTGAAAATGTATCTGTTCGAACAGTAATTGTACGTGAAAGTACAAGTAACAAGAAACTGTTCGCTATTTTTTTACGCTATTATTGAAGTCATTATAACTACAACCCTGGGTGGGTGATTACAGTTCTAAATGACGCATTCATCATACTTCATCATATCACTGATAATTATGTAGACCTGAATCTTTATTGTATTTCCAACTCGGGTATATATTTTGGAGAATGTATTTTGCTTCGGTAAATGGAACTGCTAGTATAATAATATTTTCAAAATAAAGTATTGTGTTTTATTTCACTCAAAATATATCTCAAAAATGTCCAAAATACTATGCACATATAGAAACCGCATAAGTTATCGATTGTTAGTAAAGGGAAACAATATTAGATAGACCAGAGCCTTAAATATGGATTTATAAGGACGATGACGGAACATCATTTGCAAACGAAGATGCCTCAACGATACGATATGAAAGCATTAAGTACGCTATGGAGATAACGCCAGATATGTAGGCTTAGAAGAGAGGACCAACCAGTTCTTGTTTGATAATTTAGAAATAGTTTACAAACAAGATCCAAACTTATAGTTTTTAGTAGCCAGCTATTAATTGTTTTCTTTATTGAGGTTGTTAATATTCTTTGAACTACATTAGAGTCAGCAATCAGCGGAGAAGTATGGGATTGAATGTCACGCAAGACCAGAATTCGATTATAAGCACATCAAAAAATTTTGATTCGGACGCAAATAATAAATTAATTTGTAAAATACCTTAGTTAAATCATAGAAATTTTTATTGGCATTCCTTATGTATTCGTTTGTACATTCTGATATTCAGTTTATTATTTTATAAAATCACGTGCTATTGAAATGGTGATATTATATACACATTAATACTTCTACGTTTTATAATGACAGCGTAAACTGTCTATATAAATTACTTATTTTATATTTGATACTATTGCATAGATATACATTGGGATTCATTTCCTATACATAATTAACAATGGCGTAAATAAAAATTTCATTACAATGACATAACGGTATTTTACCTACGTTTCAAGTAGAGTTGATCCAAGAAATACCATTACAAGAGGAATATTTTTATGAGTAATACGTAACAGATGTATTTTATTTGGGGTAGTAAATAAAGTCACAAATGACGGAAATATATTTGATTTATTTGTAGCATGACAAAATACGTTTCTCCGACCGTATCAAATAATACACAAGAAACAAACAATTACATGTATGTATGTATGTCCTATGTGACAAAGAGGTTTAATTTAAAAGAAGGGAAGAGTAATTGTTCTATGATAGTGAAAAGTATCTCGTCTAAGGGAGTGGTTAATGCATACATACATACATATATATATATATATATATATATATATATATATATATATATATATATATGTATATATGAGGTGCGGCTATTAAATAACGAGACTGATGCTGTAAAACATTAAACATTTTATTTTGATTTCATACGTATTTACTTATTAACATCTTCAATATACGCCCCTCCTCTATCCCTACAACGCTCCATGCGAATCTTTCATTGATCGAAACAGTGCTGGAAGTTTTCTTCTGTCAGCTCCTTCAGGACGCGTACCGCTTTCGCTTTCACAGCTTCAACGGACTCAAATTTTGCTTCCTTTAATTCAGATTTCCCCTTAGGAAACAGATAGAAGTCGCACGACGCAAGATCCGGCGAGTAAGCCGGATGGTCTACCACTAGGATGCTGTACTTGGCTAGAAATTTCTTGACTGACAATGCGGAATGAGCCGGTACATTGTCTTGGTGGAGAACCCATGACTTGTCCCTCCACAATTCGGGTCGTTTTTTCTTTATTCTTTCACGGAGTTGTGCAAGAACGTGAAGGTAGTAATATTGATTAATAGTTTGACCTGAAAAAAACAATCATCATTGCTTCGAATTTTGATTTGCTCAGTCGAGCTTTTTTGGCTCTCGGTGAAGATAGGCTCTTTCAGTGCATCAATTGGCGGTTCGTTTTAGAATCATAAATAAAAAACCACGATTCGTCACATGTTATTATCCTTTCCAATAAGTTTGGGTCATTTTCAATGGCATTAAAAGTGTGAGTACAAACATTTTTGCGAGTTTCTTGTTGTTCAAACGTGAGAATTTTAGGCATCATTTTAGCACACACTTTTTGCATGTTAAAATTGTTATGTAAAATTTGCCGTACGGATTCTTCATCAATTCCTACAGTTTCAGCAATCACACGAATACTTAACCGACAGTCAGATCGAACCAGATTACGGGGCATGAATTATTTTCAACGTCTTCTCGGACATCTTGAAAACGCTCAAACACACATGCACGCGATAAAGATTTATTGCCATACACTTCTTTCAATAAATTGTAAGTTTCGGTACAGGTTATCCAAGTTTTATGTGAAATTTTACAACCATTCGTTGCTCTATTGTTACACTTAACATTTTTCCGGCGAAACAAAGAAACAACTCTAATGGGAACGAAGCCTACGGCTATATTGATTTATTTACAGAGTTGAGAGGCACTTCATTCGAAAGAGAAGGCTTCACGATAAATAGCTGTCAGTTGTTGGCGTTTGGCGCGTGTGTACTTGTTCTGTACCAGCGTCAGTCTAGGTATTTAATAGCTACACCTCGTATATAATGTTTCCTATCTATAGTGTAGTGGTTTTATTCGGTTTTGATATTGATTGACTTCATTTGGATTAATTTCGTAGAATGCAATGATCTGTTAAGAAAATAAATTAATTGAAAAAGCCACAGATATTAACTATGTATTTTCCTTGATTAGATACCTTTTCCTGAAGTAAATGTTTTTTGCGTAATATAAATTGTATTCTTTACTATCGTTTAATATCGATCGAAGACGTGACATGGTGTTTTAAATATTCAGTTAGATATATTTATTAATTTTTTAAATACATTTTTAACGACGTTGTTTTGGAAATTTAGAATTTTTAATTGTTAAATATTTTTTCATCGTGAAACTCTTCATTATTGAATTTGAAAAAAAACTCTACTAATTAAGTTAAACTTAATTAGTTATTTTTATAAAAGGTATTTGTTACATGCTCATTTTGTCATCCGTATAAATATCTTGTACCTCGTTGTATGTGATAATATAATAACCTTTTGAGAATGTAGTATCCCTTTAAATTTTTAAATTATTTACAGACCCAATAGAATATCTTAAACACATAACTTCCATCTGATTTAATTTGTCTTATTATGGTCCTGCATGGTCGAATTTCCAAGTAGTCATACTTTAAGTCTGATTATTAACAGGGTAAAAAAGTAATGATTGGTTCCTTCTTTCGATGCTATTTTCCTAATTGTGCGTTAATTAGAAATTTCGATGATGTGGGTTTATATTTAATGGCTGGGGTTATATTTCTATAGAGATTTTTGAAAAAAGAATACATGTGACCTAATATAGGTCATTGACGTGTTTTTTTCTTATCGATACATTAAGCTTGTAGAACATTCGAGACTCAGTTCTATACGAGTTGTTGTTGGCCGTTAGTTGGCTGCCCTTCTTCCTGGTGGAATAATTTAGACGTAGAGCAAGAAAACGCCTTTCCTTCAATTAGTTGTTGCATTTTGATATGCTTAAATTTTAGTTCGTCGAATTTGGATTGGTGTTCATTGAGAGTCTATTCGATGAAATTCACGAAGCATGTGGAGGACATCACACCATATTGTGCTGCTACACACGTTTATAAGAAATTTTTTTTAGCGACTCTCCGCGATAAACGAGGATTGTTTCAACAGCTGAAATTTGTTTTTTTTTCTGATCAACTCGATTGATCTTGGATAAAATTTAAGCAGCACATCTAGCAGCTGATGGATTTCAATAGTTTTGCATGTTTGGATAATGAAGTAAATTGAATATCCTTTTGCATCAATCGAGACGTATCTGAGAATTTCTCGCCAAAATAACTCACAGGCTAATAGTGATTCGGACATTCCGAAAGACATCGATGCAACATCCATGATTGTTTATGTACGAGGGTGGTCCCAGAAGTACCCAACCCAACAAAGAAAACACAAAAATTTTGGAAAGAAATATATTTATTTTTCAACATAATCTCCTTTCACCTCTATACACTTTTCCCAGCGATGTTCAATAAGTTCGATACCTGTTTTATAATAAGAACTGTCCTTCTCCCCAAAATAGCCATTAACTGCCGACATCACTTCATAATCGTTGGAAAATCTTTGACCACCAAGCCATTTGCCATTTTCAAATTTGGGAACAGAAAATAATCCGAAGTGGCTAAATCTGGCGAATAGGATGCATGAGGTAGCAATTCAAACTTTAATTCATTAATTTTGGCCTTTAAAATAACGAATTTGTGAGCTGGTGCATTGTCTCGATGAAACAACACTTTCTTCTTAGCCAAATGCGGTCGTTTTTGCTTGATTTCTTGGCTCAAGCGTGGCAATAAGTTTGCATAATACTCGTCGTTAAGAGTTTTTCCTTTTTCAAGATAATCAATGAAAATTATTTCACATGCATCCCAAAAAACCGATGCCATGACCTTGCCTGCAGATGAAACGGTCCTCGTCTTCTTTGGAGCCGGTTGTTCTTTTGTATCGGGTGTGAAGTGATGGATCCATGTTTCATCCATGGTTATGAAACACCGCAATAATTCTGCTTTGTTGCAGTGAAACTTCGCTAAAGGCTCAATTGAAACATCTTCACAACACTATACTTGCATATAGCGCGAAGTACCGAAGTTTTTGAAATGCCTACTATATCTACTAGCTCGCGCACTTTCAGTCGACGATTATTCGGTACCGCTTTGTGGATTTTCTTTACCATACTCTGGAGTCGTCACCTCATTTGGTCGACCACTGCGGTGCTCGTTTTGGAAGCTCGTACGGCCTCGTCTAAATTCTGCTACCCAATATTTCACTATTGTAAACGAAGGAGCAGACTCACTCAGAGTAGAATCCAGTTCAGCTTTTATATCGGTTGGGCTGAGGCCTTTCAAATAAAAGTATTGTATCACGTTACGATGACCAATTTTCTCCATTTTTACAAATTCACTGAAGACGTTCAATATTGATGGCTGCTAAACAAACACTAAACAACGTGGTGTCTTCAAACCTGGAACATATGCTTTATAGATTGTGTACTTTCTAATACAGTGATAGTTTTCAAACAATTACCGCCATCTCTAGGTCAGGCCGGGTACTTACTTATCACCCCATAAGGTAGATGAATATTGTTGTTTTTGTCAGTAAATTAGACCACTTTCTTAGGTCGTTAAAGAATAACGACCTTCAACCAGTAGCAAAAACGTTAATGAAAATCTTGTAAAACATAGAGACCAACGTAAAATTCATGTAAACTGCATACTATCCAAATTAACTCCTAAGGGACTCATATACTACTTAGATAATATTATGAAGATTTATGTATTTGCTAGTATTACTTATATTTAAGTCATTAATTATTTGCTGTCCTTCGAGTAAGGTTATTAATTAAATACAACCATTAGATCAATATTACTAAAGACCTGTCTACAAATATTGATCAGATTTACGTAATTGACTACTTGCTAGTAATTAGAGTAATTTTATTAATTGCCTGCCAACAATTGGATATATATTACCAAGGAACCTTAAGCTAGTAATTATATTGATAATTATGAGATCTTATATACCAGAATCGTCCACTTAGTCATGAATACATGTTGGTAATTATATTAATAATTCTGAGATCTTATATACCACGATTGTCCATTAATTCATTGAGTATATGTGCGTAATTATATTAATATTTCTAGACAAAATTTGTATCTATAAGTGCAGTATAAATCATACTCTCGATTAACTAAAATATTACAAAACAACGTCAAAAATAAATAACAGAGAACATTTGGTTCTATGTTAAGATAAGGACGGTTCAGTCGTTGTTATAGAATGCTGTTTAAATTTGCAGAGTGAAAAGAAAATAGCCGTAATACTTTGCCTGATTCGCGACATTTATAACATGTAATATCTTCTCGCATTATATTTACTATCATTTTATTTAACAACTGAGATAATTTTTATAAACGAAGATCATCCGGACTATTAAAAATATTTACGAGAAGAAATAAATTTTAATTCCTGTTGGAAGTATTTACTTTAAATAGATTTTGATTCCTGCTATTGATTGGTCTGACTTGTTTTTGATGACCCTACTAGAATAACTAGAATTTGATTTATCAAAGAAAGAAATTTAAATTCTAGTATTTCTACAAAATTACATGACTATAGTAAATATTCCAATTCGATTTGCTTAAAGTGTGCATACATGTATATTTACGTCACGGAAGTATTTATTTAGATGTGTGTGAATCAATAGGAAAAAATATTAATACCATGTCTTAATGACAGCAGATACTTTATCTTAAAAATATGACAAAAAACGAATGCTACCTATTTATAATATAAGATGTAGTAACCCAAACAGAATTGAACGAAGGGGTGTGCACATCCTCTGTTGTTATTTAAATACACACAAGTCTCATAGTTTGTCACAACTACACCATCAAAGACATTCTCTTTTGAGTAAGCTCAAAATAAGGTTCAAATTAGCCTGCGAACATTAAGATAGAGATCAAGCACTCCTACATCTAGATCGTATGGATAAAAAGTGACCTTTATTGTAGGCACAGATAGAGTATCTGTAAGGTGTGAAAAATGTGCCCTTTTGCCTTAATAGCGTTATTCAGATTCTTTTCTCGGTCTTTACCTGCTGATACAAAATCATGTGAAGAAAAAATGGTAACAAAAAATTAAATTCAAAAGGTTCTTCGTTTTATTCGGTTCATTGTAAAATTCAATTGATCCCAGTCTACCTTTTGGATCACTGAACGAATTTCGTTATATAATGATGCGTAAAGATTAATAGCGGTACTCGGAATTGATTTATTTGTCCCGCTTTTCATAGCAAGAAAATACTAAACATCCAAATATATCGAGAATAATTATTTTAATAAATATTCTTCACAAAACTAATCCTGTTTGAACTGTTCAAGTGTAACGAATACAGTATTTATTCGTAAAGGTCTTGTTCTGCTTGACAATAAGTAAAGATTGAAAGGCTCTATAATGAAATATTTCATACAATTATTCACCAATATATATTTCTGAAACAAAACTTATTACTTTGCTTTACTTTCGCTTTAGGTAATTAGAATTCTAGTGAAGTAATTTAATGTAATCTAATTAACGTAGACATAGCTTTTAAATTTTCTATTGAATATTTAGTGTAACTACTGAATTGAAAGATTTATGCGCGTTTCGTACATCACGTTTCGTACACTGTCATAAAACCTTCTCGTTTCGTACACTAACCCGATAAGCTGTAAAATTTGACTTAATCATATTCTCGTTTCGTACACTGGCCATATGGCGACAAAGCAGGTAAGTATAGCAAATTAAGAATTTCTTTCATAAAGTGATTTATTTACATTACATAATATTACATATATACATATATTGTCAAAAAATATTAGGGAAATAATAACTATATTAAAATAAGTTATAAAGAGCAGTTTTATAGAGACTTACACACGTTTCCCGATTAAAACAATAATTAGTCAAATTTTACAATATAAATTAGACGTTTTAATGCATCCAGAATTGTTATTTTGCCTTCTAAATAATCACTAACAGTTTTATTAAGAAGGTTATCTAAGTCACTATACTTTTTATCGTTTTGGTGTAGAAAGGTAAAGCTCACATCTTCGTTGTACGATATCGTAATAATTTATTTCTTCTAACAGCACAGTCATAAGTTCATAAACATTAGGATGTGCCTTGCCAACACGTTTATTTAAACGGTTATGCCACCCTTCGACTGAATTCATTGTAACACACCCATATCGAAGTACCTTCCAGCCACTGCTCCACAAAATAGTCATTGAACTTGGTAAGAGCCTCCATGTTTGGTGCATTTTCCATTATTTGTAACCACGCATCACTTACATCTTCTTCTGGTAAATGTGCCAATGCTGCACACATACGAATGTGATCCCGTACATCCTTTCGTTCCTTGTAATGTGTTACTAACTCCAATTGTTGAACTTTTCTCCAAATCGCTTGGTTGAAATGAAAGTTGCATCCTTTTATAATAACTCCGGGAAAAACATGTTGTAGGGCATTTATCGCAGCTTGCTCGAAATCAATGTGAATTTTCATGGGGTTAAGAGTTGGTATCTTTTCTCGTAGTAAATTGAAAAGTCTCTTATAAGTAGATTCTTTCCGATTTGGTAATAGGGCGTAAATGACTGGGACAAAACATGTTGTGTTTGTATCACTGGCCAAGTCCATGTGGATGGTGTAAAGTTGATCAAAAAGCGAGCAACAGCTTTTAAAAGTTCCATCCATAAACAACTCGCTACTTTGCGTAAGCAGGTGTCCTCCATTGCTTGCAAAAATTATAATTCTGTCTTCGCATCCTTCGGCATCATCTACAAGGAGAAATGGTTGCATCGACACTGGGATGACAATATCTTCTCGTTTTTTCGGCAGACTGCTGATTCCCAACGCTCTATGTCTTTCTTGTAGAATCGGTCTTTAACAGATGAAAAGTCGTTTCAAGTTGATAATACCTGGAACTCATCTCGACTGTAATTAAGTAGGATTAAAATATTTCGGACCGCACCGTTGTTATAAAACGATTGGACAAAGTGTACGAAGCAAGAAACCATAAAAGTGATTATTACTTCGGTGTACGAAAGAAGAAAATATCAGGTAAATTTTAATAGTTGCACGAAACGAGAAAATACCAATTGAAATATCCTTAGAAAGTGTATTCAACATAATATTATTATAACATTATTATAAAAATAACGCATATCATTAGTGTTTCAAAAGATAGAATATATAAATTGATGAGTAGAGTCACGTGCCTTCAAATATTCTCACAAAAGGAAATTAGTAATTACGTACACCACCACTTGTAGTTTGGGTGTTATCTATTAAATTACAGAAAATACGTATAAACATGAACCAAAGTGCTGTAATGTGGTAAAGTAATTTTTAATTTCTAATTTATTAATAGGAAAGATGAATTTAACACGAAATATTTTTCAAATATTAAGTACATGAACTACGATAATCGGACTAAAATTATATATTATGACATGCTACAAACCTAAAGAGTTCTCAGTAAAGTTGGCAATGTGAGTGTTCAGTTAGTGGCACGTGTTTGTAAGAAGTGGAATGGATAGTACGTGCAAATGCTTACCCTTATAAACAACGTTCTCTGTAGATGGATGCACAAAATGGATAAGATCGGTTAAATATTTATACCATTTGAGCATGTTCAAACAGTTTCTTCATGTAACCGTATTTTCCGTGAGAAATAAATGTTCTTATATGCAGAGAACAACCGTTTCATATTTAATGCCGAAATGCTAGCATAATTAAAATAATCTTTGTTAATACTTAAATAATCTATAAACCC
This sequence comes from Dermolepida albohirtum, assembly GCA_031893035.1. Taxonomy (NCBI): domain Eukaryota; kingdom Metazoa; phylum Arthropoda; class Insecta; order Coleoptera; family Scarabaeidae; genus Dermolepida; species Dermolepida albohirtum. Next base: position 289,649 of record JAVIWB010002676.1, read on the forward strand.
ACTATCATTATATATCAGATTTACAAAAATATTTGGTGACAGTGGATCTACAGATCCGTTAAGTATTAACAAAGAATATTTTAATTATGCAAGTATTTCATCATTACACACTGAACGCTCGTTCTTTACATGTAAGAATATAGAAACTGTTGAAACATATCTTGTGCTGCAAATATTTAACCACTCTTATCCACTTTTTTCATCTGCATATTCAAAATGCTGATTAAAAGAGTAAGTGTTTTTTTACATTTATTATCTCCAGGTATCTCTCTGCATAGTAAAGGGTTTTCCAATAGGGACTTGACAACTTTTAATTCAATTTGTGAACGCACTCTTTCACTAATCATCGAACTGTCACTGTCAATTTATTCAGTAAACTTAACATTTTCATCATGGTAAAGTACACGAACAACGACTGCAAATTATAAAAATTTACTACAGAAATTCGGAGTCGGTGACCGCTACTTTAAGAGAGTTAACTCCGATTTTCGGTCGTTATTCTCGCCCTAGTAGACAGGCAGTAACAAGTTTAGTGCAAAAATTTGAGTCTACATATTCGTTGTGTGATGTTGCCGTGCCAGTGAGACAACGGGTTGGTCGAAGTGTCGAAAATATCGCTGCCGTTGAAACTTCCCTAGCAAATGATCCAAATCAGTCAATTCCACGGCGTTCTCAAGAGTTGGGCATCGCCCAGACCACTTTATGGCGAATTTTGCGTAAGGATCTTGGTTTACACCCATACAAAATCAAGCTGACTCAAGAATTGAAGCCGATGGACCATTTGAAGTGACGTACGTTCTCCGATTGGGCTCTGGAAAAAATGCGCCAAGATGATCAATTTCATCGCAAAATCATTTTCAGTGACGAAGCTCATTTTTAGCTCAATGGGTCCGTCAATAAGCAAAATATGCGTTATTGGTCGGGTGAAAATCCACATGTGCTTCATGAAACACCACTTCATCCACAAAAAATAACTGTCTGGTGCGGTTTGCATGCCGGCGGCGTCATAGGGCCATATTTTTTCGTCGACGATACTGTGAATGGTAATCGTTATCGCGCCATGATTACCGACTATTTTTGGCCCGAATTGGAAAATATTAACTTGGACAACATGTGGTTTCAGCAGGACGGTGCCACAAGCCACACAGCACACGTTAAAATCGATTTATTGAAGAGTAAGTTTCATGAGCGTGTTATTTCAAGAAAAGGACCAGTCGATTGGCCTCCTCGTTCGTGCGATTTAACGCTTCTAGAATTTTTTTCTTTGGGGCTACGTCAAGTCATTGGCCTAAGCCAACAAGCCGACAACGTTGGAAGAGCTCAGAGCCAACATTGAACGCGAAATAGCAGCCGCTTCGGCCGAATTGTGTGGCCGAGTCATCGAAAATTGGGTCCAACGAATCGACCGCTGCAAACGTGCTCGCGGTGGCCATATGAACGAAGTCGAGTTCCATTCTTAAATGTTTTGATTGAACTTCAACCCGATAATAAAGTTTTTGAAATATCTCAAATGGTCTGCATTTTATTTTGAAAAAAAGTTGTCAAGTCTTTATTGGAAAAACCCTTTATTTCTAGAAATATTAAAGGGATAGGTAACAGTATTGTAGATACGACAGAAATTAGACTTAGAAACAACATCAACTATTTGTGCCTTAGATGAAATAAACATTTCAAATCGAGAAATTGGCTGCCAATTTAAGATTAGCGAGTACGCTGTGCGAAGGGCAATAACACTAACATATAATAAGAAGCCGTAAATGTCCAGACAGGCCAATATCTACTATAAAAGGTGATGATAAATGTACGGAAACAATATTTCTAATCGTCGAATTCCAGTATAGCATATCACGTCTGTTTTTAACCAACTGCATGAAAAGAATATTAGCCAGTAAAAAAAACCGTTTAAATACTACAATGAAGATAAAAAGACTTAAATATACTAAATAACACTAAAAGGACTGTAAAAGAATAGAAGCCCATCTTATGGTCAAAGTTCAAATTATTTAGCATTCGTTCGCTAGGAAAAAGAATATTGGATTAATGTGTCAGCAAATTTTTAAATTATTTTATACATATTCTAGCAACAAACAGTGATTTAATTGTCATGGGATTTGTTTTACAGTAGGATAACGATCCTAATATACTGTTAAAGTTGTAAAAGAATTTTTGCAAATTTGTAAATAGTTTATAATTTTATAAAATAAGATTGTAGCTTATTTTATCGCTTAATTGTTCACTACCGTTTTACCAGAATATCGTAATATACTCGTATGTAAATCGAACATTTTTAAATATATTTCTATAAAGCGATGCTATTCTGCAGGCACTTATACATTTGGTTTTCTTATCTAAATATTTTTAGAATTTGTTTTATAAAATTGTTTACTTTTTTCGTAGAATAAAAAGAAACATGGTGATACCACAAAAACTAATTAACCATTCAGAAATTTAATGAAGTTATGCATTCTAATCAAGCTGAGCGAAAGAGTAAGGAAGAAAAAACCGGATTTGTGGAAGAACGACTCGTGAATTCTGCACCAGGCCAACACACCAACTCACAATGCCTTATCTGTGAAGTAGTACACATTGCACATTGCTGTACTTGATCATCCTCCGTATTCGCCAGATCTCGCACCATGTGACTTCTACCTGTTCCCATAAGTGAAAAGCACATTTTCAATCTGCTGAACATGTAAAAGCAAAAAAGGCAAAATTGTTAACGAGGCTGACAACTGATGGACTACAGTATTTATTTTTGACAATGGAAGACACGTATACAGCGTGTATAGATAGGGAAGGAAAGTATGTTGAAAGGGATGAAAGTTAAATATAAGTTTATTTGCAATAAAGAACAATTCTCACACCTTATCTTTATTTAATTGCCACACCTCGTATGTTTATGACATTCTATTTACTATTAAGCAGTATTTGAATTGCGTCTGATAGCTAATCCTTATACGTAGTTAGTTCTCTTATTAATTTATCAGTTAGTTTCCGGGCCTTTTTCATCTAATGCCTGGAATACTTTTTAATATTTCGAAATTTTGGGTCAATTTTTTTATATATTATTGATTCCTTTTTTGTACTTTCTGGTTACATTTTTGATGAACCATTAAATGTTCTGCTGTTGCCATTGCCAATATACTAATACGAAATGTTTTTGATTCTTTAGATTATAGTACAGCATGAGGTATGTTACATTCCGGGTTCACTAATAAATTAAAATAATATTAGGTCTTTCGAAAAGTTATGTTGTCGCTAATGTATTGCCAATTATTTTATATGACGACTTATCATCTTCAAAGATCTTGTTGGTTTGGACTTGAAATATTCGCTTCGCCATCATGGAGATAAAGTTATATCTGAGGAGTACGATGAATGTAGTAATACCTTTCTGTCTGAGGTCTGCTAATTTTCATCGAGTAGCCGAAAGGCTGTTAGTGTTATTATAATGAAACACGATTTCCTTCCCACTGGCCAAAATTGCATTCAAATTTTTAAATTGTTGAAATTGAAATTTTTCGCAACTATCGTCACTTATAATATAATCGTCGTCATAGTTTGTACATATAACCATTATAAAAGTAGACTGTTCACAGAATCAGAGCAAAATAATTATGCCCTTTGTAAAAATAAAAAATATTTGATATTTAAAGAAAAATTTGGTTATTTGATATTGATAGTGAAAAACAAAATTTGTGACTAGTGGCGATTAGCAGTAAAAATAATATAGATGTTGCAATTATACCACAAATGGATGTGGTAGGATTCCTATTAAAAACATATATTTACGAAGCTTCTGAATATACCTTCGGCGCAGCATTCGTTTAATAACATGTTGCAAAACTAATGCAACACGACGCTCATTAAAACATACATTTGACTCTGCTTGATTGTAATTTCAACTGTAGCAGTAGCAGTCCAGTAGGTGCAAGAAAACGGATGTAATTTTATCCAAAAATGTTAGTTTTATTCAAATATACCACTGAATATACGTCCCATTCATTTTCAGGATTCGAGGTTTGTTCAAAGGGAAAGGTGAATTTTGAATTTTCGCGCGCTGTGTACATTCGATTATCGAAATTTTTTTTGTTATGTTGGTACACATGTGTTAGTCATATGTTGGCATTATTAGCCAATTTGGATTAGTAGTTTATTGTTGATAACTGAAAAGCTTAGTCACGTTTGTGTGTGTTCTTCGATTTTTGACTTTTGAAAAAAATGGATCAAAAAATATGTATTAAATTTTGCGTTAAAAATGGAATAAAGTGGTCCAAGGCACTTGAAATGTTGACTGTGGTATTCGGCGAGTCCACTTTGTCTCAAAAAAGTGTTTGTAAGTGGTACAAGCGCTTTATAGAAGGCCGAGAAAATGCACGCCAAGTTCGATCAAATGTAAAGGTTTTGCTCATTATTTTCTTCGATTACAATGGCGTGGTGCATCATGAGTTCTTGCCAATAGGTGGTACGGAATACTACAGGGAAGTTATGCAACGTTTGCGTGAAGCAATACGGCTCAAACGATCGGAAGTGTGGAAAAAAAAATCATGTATCCTGTATCACGATAATGCACCAGCTCACACATCAATGCTTGTTTGTGATTTTTTGGCCAAAAAACAACACCCTAATCATGCCTCAACCACCTTATTCATCAGATTTGGCTCCCTGCGACTTTTCTCTATTCCCAAAACTGAAGAGACCAATGAAAGGAAAACGTTTTACCATAGTTGATGAGCTAAAGTCAGAATAGAAGAATGAGCTGATGGCCATACCGAAAAGCGCGTTTCAGAGGTGCTAATGGATATTGATGAATAAATAAATACTTTTCAACAAAATTCAAAATTCACCTTTTCTTTTGCACGAACCTCGTATATATTTTTGACACTCAGTTAGTGAAGACTTACTCTTTTGTGTATGTGCGTATATACGCATATACTTCATTTTCAACCATATTTGTATGCATTGTATGTATGTGCTTGTATCCTTTACAAGGAAATTCTTTCAGAGAATGAGTCAAAAGATTAACCTCCGATATATTTGGCACACACGGGAGAAAAATATTACGATAAGAATGTATTACATTATTGTGACGACCCAATATTTACTTCAAAATTCCATGAAAGTTGATGATCAATTACAAATATAACATACATATATTATACTTAATATATTTTATTATTTTTTAATATATGAGAATGATCTGACAGAAAATCCAACAAATGAGTTAGAGCATTAACTTTTTTATTATTTATCAACATATTCCCTTTCAACTTCAGCACACTTAGTCTAACGATGCTGAAATATCATTATTTCACCTAAATTTTGTATCACAAAGAAAAGTTTAAGTTTGTGGAATAAGATGTTTCAAACACAATCTAAAATCTCAATTTATTCAATTATTCACGAATTAAATTGGTGTAAGAGGTATCTTTGTCATGATAAAAGATAGATTTTTTTATGAACCATTCGTCGTTTTTAAAAAATTGTGCTCTCCAATTTGCCAGTAGAGCATCATAATAAACGATTTGGCTTTTCGCAGGATAGTCTTTGAAAAGTTTTCTAATATATCGCGACAATGAAAATATGAGGGAGGTTGGTGTTGTTAATAAAAACATTAAAGGTTGCAGAAGGAACAAGTATTATCTTTTAATTGTCTAGAAGACCATAACTGAAAGGGCAAAAAGTCATTACGTCACAAGAGGGTACCGCGAAATCTTATTCTCACACGAAAAGACTTTTATTGACAAGAAAGAAATCTAACCGAAAGGATGATAGCCCGAAGTGCTCTGGAAGCTCGGAAAATTGTGATACCGACTCATCGTGGATACTATCTCAGCCTCGGTAATGGTTTGATGATGCCTCTCCTGCGAAGGTGCTTCTCCCATTAATTTGGCTTTTACTTACAATCTGTGTTGGAAACTATGGCGAAACATCTTGCTTAGGAGGCGAACGACTTGAACCTAGCTAGAAAATTCTCGAAACTACAACGAAAATATCGCCGGAAACAGCGCGCAAATTTATAGATAAATAGTACGATCATTTGAAACCTTGTATAACTTCAAATAAATGATAAATCATTTGAAAGCTTATATGTATTCTTGTTTTGTTCAATTTTTTATACAGTATTAAAATATTTAGATTATGTTATGTAAATTTAGCTTAATAGTTGGTTATCTCAATAATATAATATATATATATATATATATATATGTATATATATATATATATATATATATATATATATATATATATATACAGTAAAATCTGTCAATAACGGCCACCTAAAAAGCAAAATATATTGGCCGTTATATAAAGGTGTCCGTAATTGACAGGTTTTTTTCGTCTCACAAATAAAATACATAATTAATTTTTGGATTCGCTTTCTTTATTTTATTAATTAAAGTAAATAGTATATAAATACAAATATGTGTAAGAAAAACTAAAATTTTAATGTATTTACATATTATAGATAATATGACATCTAATAAATTATTTATATGTACATATTATAACAATATATTCATACGAAAAAACACAATTTATTAGGATTTTTTAAAGTATGTTTCAATATTTGTTTGCTTCACATTTTTTAGCTTCGATTTAAAAACTGCAGCTTCACATGTAAGTAAAATTTTAGAAACATCCATATAAATGTCACCATTGTTATTGCACAATAAATAATTTTGTATGTCTCTTAATTTTGCACACACTTCACTCATACTAGATAAACTAGATTTTGGAGTTTCACATTCGTCCAGGTCACTATTATCAGAGTTATGTTCTTCATCATTATTACACAAATCTTCAACAATTTCTGGAATACTGAAGTTAGGGCTCTCTGTAGGCACATGACGATCAATAGAAGCATATTCATCTAAATCCATCAAAAATTCGTTACGAACTGCAGGATATAGCTGGGCAAGGGGTATTTCGTCTTCTTCATCAAACATTGTGTCCTCCTGGATAACATCAGAGAATCCGGCCTTGGAAAAACATTTTTTAACTGTAGCAGGAGATACCTTTTTCCAAGCAGCTGTAATCCATACAAGTGCATTGGCTAAATTTATGTTTTTTTCAAAAATTTCAAAATCACATTCATTGTCGATAAACGTTAGAAGCTTTTTAATCAAAAAATTTCGGTAAATCAATTTGAAATTCTGAATTATTCCTTGATCCAAGGGCTGACAATACGAAGTGGTGTTTGGCGGCAGGAAGACTAGTTTAACATTTTCTAAAGGTAATTTGTCCACATGACTACCCTTAAAACAGCGAGGATTTTTACTTTTTCCAATTATTAATGGATCTTCCTTCTCACCTTCCATATTTGCACATAGTAAAACAGTCAAACGTTGTTTTGCTGCCTTCTTCCTTGCACAATTCTCACTTTTTAATGCAAATGTCTTATTTGGCATAGCGCGGTAATAAAGACCTGTTTCGTCGGCATTAAACACATCTCAAGGAGAATAATTTATTAAAATCAACGGTGACTTGGTTTTCCAGTCTTTTATATCGTCCAAATTAACCTCTGCGGAATCACCACAAATTGATTTAAAAGTTATACTTTGTCGCCGACAGAAACTTTCCAACCATCCATTAGATGCTGCGAAATTTTCCATCTTTAAACTGTTTGCTGTCTCCAGTGCTTTTTGTTTAAGAAGCGGCCCAGATATTGGAATTCCTTTATTTCTGGCTTTGCAAAACCAATTGTAGACGACTTGATCCACTGCCAATCCTTCCGACTTCGGAAATTTTCGTTTTAGCTCCATGTTAACACCTTCCTCGACCATCTTTTTTAATTCACCTTTATTTTTCATAATATCGTTAATTTGTGTTTTTCCAACCCCATATTTTTCGGCCAACTTTCGCGAACTTAACGCATACTTTTCACTTTCCGCGATTATATTTATTTTGTCTTTTAGCGACAAACGTTTTCTTTTTTGCGACATACTTAATTAAGAACCTTTCGAATACGGAGACAACTTTAAACTGAATTGTTTCCTTTAGAATAATCAAGTTTAAATCGAAAAGGGTGAATTACTACCAGGTAATAGGAAACCCCGGGAAACCCCGACAATTTGTATTAGGTATTTCCGTCAATAAAGATATAGATGTCATAAATAGTCCGGCCGACATTGGCAGGTAAATTTCTATGAAAATAGGCCGTAAAAGTTTGGGTTATTTGGCCGCGGCCGTTTTACAAAGGTGGCCGTAATTAACGGGTATTTGTGTATGGGAATTTCCTTATAGTCGACTCAGGTGGCCGCTTTAGTCAGGTGGCCGTTAACACAGGTTTTACTGTATATATATATATATATATATATAGCTAAGTGCAAACATTCATCGAGCAATTTATACACTCAATGTAGCCGAAATTCATGTTTGGCATAAAAAACTCAAACAACCAGTTATATATATATCAGAGCTAAGGAGAATTTTACTTGTCTCTGCATGTTGAAAAGCTTTCAGTTTATTACTGACATACACATGCGAAATTAATGGACAATATAATCAGGTCTAAGAAAATTAGAACACAGCTCTTATAATCAATCAATCCTCATTAATCTATTTAATTAACTTTCATGTTGTTCCTCTTTAAAGGAATTTTGATTTATTTTCCTTTAAGCAATGTAATGCTTATTAGTTTTCTAATTTATTTGGAAGTATTTTGTCTGATATATTTTATTCACGTGTGGCAAGAAATAAATATATACATACATGTCTATTTTTCTATCATGGTAAGATATTCACTCTATTTCAAATTAACTAGTATTTATTTCACGTGAAATACTTTTTGTATCTTTTTTTTTCGTGTTTCCATCTATACGCTTTCTTCGATAACGACGATATTCTCTTTCATTTTTTTAGGTATACATACATACATACGTATATATATATATATATGCAGTGGTAGTTTTTGTCAACAATAAAACCCATACATTTCAATATACATGACTTCTCAACAAACACCGAATCTATTGACAAAGCTTGGATATGATCTCCACTTAGGGTAGCATTCTCAATCTAAATAAAACTTAGAAGAATTTCTACACGTTAAATATTTGTACAGGACGGAGAAACAAATGGAAATTAATACGAGTGCTTTATGAATATCAACCTTCTTTATCTTTGTCGATGTATCGTATCTCGAATAGTGATACACAGTGTATAAAACAGGAACAGGCGAACGTGAGTGTAATAAACCACCATTTACGGTTACTAAAACTTGAACTTGTATAATCTGTCTGTCCATAATATATTTGACATGTCGTAAAATACGCCCACAAAATTTGAATGTTTTCTATTGAAGTTTCGTATATTAGGATTCAGTGATGGAGTACATAAATGTAATGCAGTCGGTCCTATTGATACAAAATCGGCATTTGAATTTGTATACTTAATGTTGCGAGCAAAATATTAACATACTATATATGTTATCTGAGTATCTAATTTTAAACATATTTTATGGATAATAATATACTATGTAACCGTATAGGCATATCATATGTATATGTATATATCGGATTTGAATTTTTATGGGCAATGTTTTACGAACATTCCTCTACAAATTTAACTCTTACTTTTAACTTTTAAATGATTTTCTCAGAAATATTACTTCATTTATGTCTAAAATTATTTTTAGCTACCTAACAATTCTTGAAGATAATCTGGTACGTAGACTTCCACGGTCGTGATCCATACTATCTTCTTCTGGGCTTTCGGGCTGGTATAACTGCCGACGTTTCGTACCCACTCGTATGGGACATTTTCAGGGCTCAACTACTGCTACTGTTTGTTGCACTGAAACTCTTCGTTCCACTGAAACTGTTTCAGTGGAACAAACAGTAGCAGTAATTGAGCCCTGAAAATGTCCCATACGAGTGGATACGAAACGTCGGCAGTTATACCAGTGACGCGGTGCCAGCCCGGAAGCTCTTAAAGTTTTTATTTTAAATCATTTTATCGGTTAGTAGTAACATTTTTATTCATTGATTTAATGTAAATTTATTGAGTAGCAATTCGCCAGTTGGCACGATATTTTACCAATCATCTAAACTTTAATTTCCAGTCGTAGCAGGATTATTCGGAAGTCACCGAATTCAAAATTATTTTCTGTACCTTACTGTACTAATCAAAGTATTTTGATGGTATTTTTACTCTGGATATATGTTATATTTTCCTGTTGCAACAGAAACAACAACAAAATTACTTTCTATAAACGTCTCTTTACTATACTGACCCAAGAATGCTGATAAAATTTTGCCTCTATACCATCTTCTGTTGGTTTTAATTGTTCATTATCTGCCTTCGACAACTTTTTTAATGTCTGAAATTATTGAGTTTGAATTTCTTGGAATCGAATAGCCTGTCATTTAAAACTGGCTTTTAATTTAGCATACATTTATTTTTCTATTCTGGCACTACAGACAGATATGCAGGCCATAACCTCATTAAAAACTCTTCCCAGGCCATCAACATAAATTTATTAATGCTTCAATTTCGCCTTTTTTAATTTGCAGTTATTATCGCTTTCCCTCTATTTGTTCAACCTTAATTAGCGTAACGTTGATTTTGTCCACATTGACTTTAAGATTTATTTCTTCTCGATTTCTGTTTTTGACAGCTACTGCACCTACTAACGTTTCGTCCGTTTTTGTAGGGGACATTCTCAGGACTAATTTTGTATTTGATGATGTTCCATTGAAACTAAAGCTCTGTTAGTAACAGGGTTATATAAGCATTTTTTCTGATAACTGGAGCATTTTGGTTATGCTGGAGTGGCTTCGGTAGAAGAGTTTGTGTGAAGAGTATAATCGCAGTTAAAATTATTAACAAGGATTTAGGATTTATATGGAATCCTGGGGTTTTCTTAATGGTTTCGGACTAGAAAAAGTAACCCCATCTTTGTCCAGCAAAAGGAGCCGCCAGAATGTATCTTGAAAAAGTAGATAAAACGTTAGCAGATGAAATAACACTGCCAAATATGCAACCCCAGCCCAGAAACCGAAAAAAAAGTTATTGAAAACGACGGTCTACAAGCTGGTCTAACAAATATACTTTACGAAATAACAAAAACCTTTCAAAGTTAAAGGGTTAGCTAAAATATAAAAGAACACGTGTTTAAGATCACAAATAGTGTAACTTTAAAGTGACGCCTAGGACGTCACAGCACATATTTCTGAAAACATTATTATAAAGTGACGTGAATAAAAAATTGCGCTTACATGCATATAAAGTTTATTAAAGCATAGCTCGAAATGACTTGCATTATTAGTAGTTTTGTTACTTATAATTATTACAAAATACTTGTTTTCTTTATTTTCTAGAATAATCCAACGGGAAGTTTATGATTCTCAGAAGTACCTAGAATAACTTTATTCTTTCCAAGATTGTATTTCTATGTATGTCGACCCTGATTTTTTTGCTTCATGTCTGATGAACGCAATACTGCATTGCGGTTGCTGATAAAGTACAGGTGTCCCGCAAATAAATAATTTTATATCTACTTAATTTGCTCGTGGCGAAAACGGGTAATAGTAAAAAATCTTCTTATCTGACGGAACTTTTCAGTAATCACGACATTCATTGCATGTTCTTCGCATTAATGAAACGATTGAAATATTTAATTATTGAGGGAAATAAAAAAAAAATTTAATAGTTGTAAATTACCTACATCGAAACGAGATTCCTTAAACTATTATTAAATAATTTGTGTTATTAATAAACTTGTATAGGTACAGTAAATATAATCAAATGTAATTTTAAACCTCAAATCTTTTCAATATAATAATTCAATATATATATATGTATATATATAACTTGTCTAGCAATATTTCATAAATTGACATGAAATAAAATTTATTCTGTGTTTATAAAGCAAGTTAAAAACACAACACCTGTGTAGTATGTTTCTATCTATGTAAAAAAACTTCCAAAACAACTCGGTGAGCTAACAAACATGCCGAGTATTGACATAGGAAGGTTTTGTAATATTCATACATATGTTATACGTAGCAGGTATGTTATTAGGTGTGTATTTAATGTTTATTGTTGGATTGTCAAGATTTTTTACAAATTTAAATGAAAATAATTTATGAAATTTATAACTTATATCGTATCTACTTTTGTGAAAAAGATATTAATATCATTTGTGGATTATTTAAAATAATATACTTATTGCATTATAATAATTATGTTTTAGTGGATTTCTCTCCATTCAGTGGTTATTCAGATATCATCACATTAGTAATTGTTTTCGTTTCCCATTATTCATACATATGTCTTATTTACGACCTCAATTTTCGTTTTAACCTACGCGTTTTAACAGTACTATCTTAATTTTATGTGATTAAGATTCCCGTCAAGTAATTTAAATTTAATTATCTTTACATGACTTATTTATATATGAAAAAAGAATTTTTAGTGAGGGATACCTTCTTAAGAGTTAAGTGTAGTCGAAGTTGATCTTCTATGTACTCATCAGTTATGAGTTGAAATAATATTTTTACTTTTACCACAATAACCTTAGAATTTAGTAATATGGAAGTGTGAGAAATTTTTTTTTATACAGTAAGTTTTCTGAATATAATATATTGCTATTATCAACAAAAGAAAGTTAATGCATTGTAAGAAATGTAAGCAACCTTTATTAAGTAAATTATTCTTAACCAAGAAAATGTGATATGTTTCACTCTAAGACTAGATCATAATACAATAGGGAATTATTAATAATTTAGAAACGTATTGTTTCCGGCGGCTTCGCGAATAAAGAAGTTACAAAGAGAAATAAATTTATCATAAAGTGGTTGTACATTACTAAATTTACTATTCTATCATTGCTAGCTAAGTAAAATGCGATTGCTTTCAATCACGGTAAAGTTAAGTGCTTATAAAGATATAGCATAAAAGAATTGAATACAAGCCATAAAACTAAAGACGTTTAACAAGGCCAACTCAATATAGGAAGCAATATATAGGCAAATTAAGGAATTAAAAGGAAATACCTCAAGGATAAGTTTAAAAAATGAGAAGAAAGTTGTTTATATTGAATAAATTTATTGTAATATTCATTATCATTCAAACAAAATTTGTTATAACTTTAGTTTCTCTTATGTTCGTTCACAATAAATAATCGAAAAGAGAAACTAATTGTCTCAGTAATAATTTAAGGATTTCAACATAAAGACAGATTTTATTCTAACCGTCGGTATTACATCCGAATCCGTCATCGTTCCGCCCGGTTCGCCCCCTAGGTTGAAGATAATTAACCCCTGTAGGGTCAAATCAAACTGACTTCGCTGGCTTTCGTAAAAAAATCAACTCCTACGTCGAACCCGTCCGAGTTCAATCATTGAAACTGAAGAGATTTTGTTCTACGATGGGGCTTTACGAATCGGAAGGGGATATGAACTTGAAGATTTGCATACAATTATTCGCTTGAAACTTTATCTGAAAAATATTTGTTGGTAGAAATATAAATTTGTATATTCCGTGAATTCTTTTTGCATTATAACTATAAATTATATTTACAATTTGCTCTTTCAATATGTTGTTATTATTCTATTAAAATATTAAATTAAATAAATGAAAAAATAAAATAATAAATCCTTTTTTACTCTATTTGCTTGACAGTGTCTATTGAATAATTGCAAACTATTGTAATTACGTTGGTATAATATAATGTTACATACTGAACCTAGGTTCCTTTTACATGCAATATTTATTCTAAGAATGTATCTTAAATATATAAAATATTTTGGCAACATAATTATTATGCTTGGCTTATAGTTTCCAGCTATTTATTTGCTTTTTTTTTTTAGTTGCTACTTGCAGTTATTTAGTTGTTGTGATTTCTAAGTTTCTTTCCCTTGATTTGTATGTCCAGTATACATATACACTGTCAAATGCTTGAACTAGGTCCAAGAATAAGTCTAAGATGTACTTTTTGTTCTCCACTTTTTTTAAAATTATTATTTCAGTTAGTTTCTGTAGTTAAGAGTGTTGAGTTTTAGTCTGAAACAAAATTAAAATTTTAGGAATATCTTTTAATTGGAATGTATGTTTTTTTCTTAATTTGACAAATGTAATGAATTTAACTTCTATGCTAATAAGACTATTGGTTAAAATGGTGTCTACGAGGCGCGTAATATGTAAAAGCAAATAATTAAGGAACACAAAAATATTATTTTCTTTAGATTAGATGCCCGAAAGTTGTACTGTACTGTTAAGCAGCGGTTAATTTGGTTTCTAAATTTATTGATGGTGTTTTGAAACCTAACTAGTGCTACACATAGTATCCTTCTTCTTGCACCCTCCAGGAAACTTTGAATTAATCGAAATAAAATTGTTTAAATTTATTTCAAGTTTTTCTATTAATCTATCCAGAAATATTTCTTTGAATTAATTCTTGATATTAAAGTATATTTTTCTCGAGGGTACGTTAAGATCTTTTCGAAGACTGCAAACGCCGTAATAAATTAAACATTGCACAAATTCGGCACACACCTATCCAGCTTTTTAAGCGTTCTAATCCAAATATTCGTGTCTTCTAATTATATTCACTTTTTCGTCTATTCCTACATTTCATAAAAAACTAGTTAAAATGAAACAACAACTTTTTGTCTTCGTCTCTCAAAATTTTAGTACCATATCTGCATTATCTATGCAACATTCTCTGTTTTATGTTGCTTACCATATGGAAGCATAAAGAATTTTTATAGCAATAAGAAGAAACTTTCCTTTCGAAAACGTGTTCTTGCAATGGGAACAACCAATATGTCACAAATAATGTTTTATGGGAAACATTCAGAAATAATTTAGTTTCAAGTTTTGCCAATGTTTCATATTCCTCTCGTTCCTCTAGGAGGCTTTCTAATTTTGAGTCATATCAAAGCAATGAGAATAAGAAATAGTATGAAATTAAGAATATATAATTTCTACAATATCTTAACCAAATTTTGTTTAACATATCAATTTCTCAATATAATGTAATATAATATACCAAAATTTATGGATAATGAACTAGTTAATACGGATTTATATGAGACGATATACATTTACACCAACTAAAAAAAATTATATCTTCTAACAAAAATATAATAGTAACTATTAACTATAAAACAGATATGCGCTCGCATTAAAGTATCATTGTAAATATTTGTTCAATGTAATTATATATATATATATATATATATATATATATATATATATATATATATACATACCGTTTTAACCACTGCATTCGTATTGTATTTATTTACATACTTACATATTATATATACATACATATACTGCCGTTTTCTCTACTCTGACTGCGCAATAAAATGAATATGAGACGATATACTCATAAAATTATCTTTTATTTCATTCTGCGAATTATGTTCACAAATCTGATGTAAACATTAAATAGTTAATGCTCAATTTGTTTTATAGCAAAATAATGAAAGATAGACAACTTTGATGCTTTTCCTAATTTTAGATAATCATATTAAAGGGACGTTTTTATTGCAATAAAAGAATGTATCTAATAGACCACATGTGAATCTTTCACGGCGATTCAACTGCAATTGCTGTTAAATTAACTGCATAATGTTTACATTATTTATCAGCTTAAATTTCATAGGATGTGGTTTTTATATGCTTCTACATACAATATGAAGTTGGTTGAAAATGTATTCAAATAATCAATGGGATTGGATTATTATTTCCTTCTCGTAATTCGAATCATTACAGAAGTCATACATAAGCATGATGCAAGAATGTTTATGTGTACATAAATTAGTTCAATCTATTTGATTCGAAAATTAGAAAAATTGATTTCTTGTACGGACTTATATACTTACTTTTGTTTAAAATAAAGAAAGACACTTATATCAAATCTATAGTCTACTACCTAACTTAGATCTTAAGGTCTCAATCTATAAACATATATCTAACATTATCTTGTATAGTAAAGTGTTCAATTCATCTCTAACAGTGTAATGTATTGGGTTGGCAACTAAGTACTTTCGGTTTTGTAGTATAAAATAAAACACTTTTTTTTTAAACAAAGAATAGTTTTTAATAAATTATATATTTTCCATTTTGCTCAATGACATTTTGCCATCTTCCTTTCAGCTGCATGATTCCGCGCTCATAAAATTTCTGGTCCTTATCAGCAAAAAACTGAACCAGGTGCGAGTGAAGGTCATCGTCATTTGTGAAAGGTTTACCATTCAAAGAATTCTGCAAACTTCGAAATAAATGGTAATCAGATGGTGCTAGATCAGGGTGTATGGGAGATGTGGCATCACTTCCCAGCCAAGCTCCAATAGTTTCCCACGAGTTGCCAAAGATGTGTGAGGCCTCGCTTTATCTTGGTGGAAAACTACACCTTTCCGATTTGACAATTCTGGCCGTTTTTCTTTGATTGCTTCAACCAGTTTTATTAATTGTTGACAGTAAACATCAGAATTGATCGTTTGGTTCCTTGGAAGCAGCTCAAAAAACACAACAATTTTGTAATCCTATCAAACTGACAGCATGATTTTTTTTGGATGCAATTCAGCTTTCGATGTGGTTTGAGCTGGTTTATCGTGTTTGCTCCATGATCGTTTTCGAACTATGTTACTGTACAGGACCCATTTTTCATCACCAGTGATGATTCTTTTTAAGAAAGGGTCGGTTTCATTTCGTTTAAGGTGCATATCGCAAAAGTTGATTCTTTGTGTTAAATGAATTTCTTTCAATTCGTGAGGTACCCAAATATCAAGCTTCTTAACTAGCCTAAGACATTTTAAATGTTTTTCAATTGTTGTGTGCGATACGTGTAGCCTCTCCGCAACCTCTCGAAATATGACGATCCTCTTCAATTATGACTTTGACTTGGTCATCATGAACTTCAGTAGGCCGACCAGAACGTTGCTCATCTTTGAGGGGAAAACTCCAGAACGGAATTTTTTATACCAATTCTGACACGTGCGCTCTGTTAAGCAATTAGCACCATGAACTTCACATATCTTTTTGTGAGCCGCAGCAGCTTTCTTTCCTTTACGGAAATAAAATAGTAAAATATGTCGAAAATGTTCGTTTCTGCACTCCATTTAAAATTAACCCACAACTAATAGCTTTAATAAAAATCACGCACTACTTGCTTCTGAAGTTACGTGAATGTGACTAGTATCACGCGACAAACGGTAAAGTACAGCACTAACATACGTTATACAAAAAATAAAGCAACGCTCTCTATCAGAAAAAAATCGAAAGTACTTAGTTGCCAACCCAATATATGAGATGAGTATTGATATCTCTGCACGGTTGGCAACAATATAAGATTGGCTATCTGTTTATCTATTTATACCGTAGACAGCATTGTTGTAGTGACTTTATTTTATTTACCTGACAGATATTTTATCAAAATGTAAAATGTTATAAGGAGAATAACGATAAAAACCGCAAGCGAACGATGGACAGTAATAGTAAATGGAAAAGAAAAACAAACAAACGCATGAACTCAAAAAAATATCACCAATGTACGAAAGTTAAAGTTAAAATGTTTCAATCTAGAGATTCTTATTTCCCCACATAAATCTCTAACATTTTTTGAAGTAGCTTTTAATTAAAATGTGTACACAATTCCGAAAATATTTTCTAAATATTTTGAGTAGTTATATTATTTTTATCTTATCAATAGGTAATTAACAATAGCAATATGTAGTTCATACTTTCATTACTGATAACATAAAAATAAAAAACCTATAAAAAAGTAATATTTTCGAAAATGTGTAAAAGTTTTATCTGAAAAGCAATTTGAATTTAACGATTTGCATGACGAAATGGTAATAATAATAATAATAATAATAATAATAATAATAATAATAAATTTAATAATAAATAAATAAACTTTCTATTTTCTTTGCTTATATATGATCGATCTTAATCTGTGATTACACATTACACTCTTCTGGATTTCCCAAAACGTATTGTATGATTAACCAGATACTAATGGGAAACAAGTAGTAATACGATATATATAACGCTGCTTAAAAGGGTGTTTATTTACATTTATTGCCTGCTAAACCTCTTGCACTTCTTCAATGCGCGTTCAGCATTATAGACACTAATGAGTCTACATATATTACATATCTTTATGGAAGATTTTGCGAAAAGAGGTTTGCGTGCTTACAAAATCCAACTTGTGCAAGAATTGAAGCCACACGATTAGCAAGGCGGATTCGGTGAATGGGCCCAAAACAAGATTGCCGTTGATCTCGATTTTCATAATTCCATAACTTTGACTTTTTCGTTCTTCCGCGGAGGAGTTGTGGTTTCAACAAGACGGCGCAAGCCATGATTAATGTTTGGCGTTCGTTAGATTTTGACTGTAATGTCCTTCAAGCATATGATGACCTACTCAATACAGAACTAATTGTGAACTGATTATATATACATATTTTTATAGTTACTGGTCTAGTATTTTTTTAAGTAAATGGTGTTCGTTTATAAATAAGTCTTCCGTACATTAGTATATTTCTTAAGGAAAATAGTTTAGTGAGACAGGTGAGACGTATATGCAACATGTATGTATGTATATCAGCAATATTGTTTTTAATATCCTGAAAATTCTACTTAAACAAACTAATGGGAATAGCTCCACGAAAATATAATTTAGGAGATTAATATTAAGGAAACTATTTCTACAAATATATATTGCAAAATTTAGCTTTTTGTAGAATACTAAAGTAATAAAAATAAAGATTAATATTTTTGAAATTATCTTTCAGAAACTATCAATTGTTTATAAAAATTTCATAACAAGATAACGAAACGATCTTTACCTGACGATTAAATTTACTATATTTGCCATTGCTTTGAAGCGTGTTTTTTAATGAGCTGACATTTTATTTGTTATCTTATATAATTTGAAAAGCTTCTCATCATCTTTAAGAAACTGTTAAAGGCAATATTATGATAGATAATAATATAAATAATATAATACAATTAAATATAAACAGTTTCCGACAATGTAGTTTTTAAATCAGGGTACGTATTTCGATAACTAAGTTGTCATAATCGATAGTAGAAAAATTACACTCTGAGTACTAACGCACACCCTACACACACAAATATATTAATTTATAAACATTTGCGTTATAAAAATACACATTCTGTAAAGAGTGTGCAAGTGGTCCAAGTATAATTTTTTTGCTGTTGATGATGACAATTTCATTAACTCCAATTTAATTAGAATAAGAAACAGTGTGCATACATATATACTTATGTATTTTGTAGAAAACTGAATATGTTTTTTATAAGAGATCGAAATATTATCTAGCGGTACTAGAAACTAATTACGGTTTTCGCAAAATCTGCAACAATCTTCTCAATCTATTCAAACCACAAATATCGAATAAGAGATATTGAAGAGCTAAAGGAGCTAAAGGAACTAAAAAAACTAAATTCGAATTATTCAAAAATCCTTAGATAATTTATAAGTCAAGCATCTTAAGAACTCCTCAACGAAGATTTCCTATCGGTTACGAATCTATGCCCCAATGATTGATTCAAATTTGCGTATTGTTTCCGAGTTCTGAATTGAAGATAGAGATGCCTCAGTGACTTTAAGAGAAAGTGTGAAACGTTATTTTGAACTATATTTTAATAATAATAAAAGTCTATATTTAGCAGAGTCCAGCTAAGCAGTTCAGCTCAACCTATATTTACATACAAATAGTACTATAACTTGTATGTTTCATAAAAAAAATTAGCAAAAACGTGTCTGAAAATATTGAAATAAATAGATAATTAATTTAGTTTGGCTATGGTCAGCAGTGAAAACATAAGAGATGAAGTCACTGTAACAAGATACTGCTTTATTTCTTTGAATTTATCTTCACATATATAAAAAAAACTGAGTGAATTCAAGATAATTCTGTATATTGCAGCAAACACATCAACAATGAAAATTCGAAGTTTTTTATTATATGTATATAGACAAAGGCAAAATGAATCTTTAAATATTTATTGCTTAAAGGAGATTATACACACGTTTGCTTAATGTCGATATATATATATATATATATATATACACAGCAAAATATTCATTTGAATGAATATTTTGCTTCTCGAAAGATATTTACTTCTTTCTAAAGAATTACATTGCTTTTATTATCTAGAAGCATACGTGTTCTTTAACCATTTTTTTCTTTTCGTGCGTGCTTCTGTCAACTTATCTTCATTTGTGGACATTGAACGCAGGCATTCTGGGATTAAAGTGCACAGTTGGGCTTTTGTAACCTTTAAGCGTTGTACCTCTACATACGGCGGCTTTCATTAAAAAAAATTAAATATGTCTGGACGCGTACAACCGTGTAAAAAATAGTCTCGATAATTCATTTTTTATAATGTGCGTAGGAATGAACGTTTTGTCTACCTACCTACGTTAATTCATTGAGTCGACATGAAAATATACTGTGCACATTGAAAATAATGACTACCTGCGCCACAATGAAACAATGAAATCGCTTATGATCTAATGTGTATAATAACATTAACTATGTCATATATCCTCTAATCAATTGCTGTGCTTCGATCAGCGCATGCCATGTATAAGATATAAATAGATAATAAATATTCTTTAACGATGACTGCGTAATGAAATCTTAAGCAATTTGTTTGTTTAAACATCTTAACTAATAATAATCTGCAAGTTTTCCTTCTACGGCTTCATTTCAAGCTGTTAAAATGCATAAACTTTCAAACATTAATGAACTTTGATTTATTATCACTGTCGGTATAGGATAGTAAAAGAAAATAAGTACACGAGTACATATGTACATACCATAGTTTTATTAAAATTATTTGTAGTGGCTGTACGCGCCATTTGTTTAAAAAGAAAGGAATTGTGTGTCAAGCGTAGATCTAATAGAATTGTTATTGTAACAAGTATACATCATATATATGTGCAATAAAGCATTCAAAATAGCAACGTATGTTTGAAAACCAAATCGATAACATAAACGAAAGGGGTTGAGCTACGGCACCACACCTAAGTACATTTTTCGGTTCTTCGAAAACAGATAAGTTAGCGAAACAGCATAACTAGGAAATCATACACAAGAACCCAACAAGCGAGGTAATTACTGGAGGCAAAGCGTCATTATCCATCTCACTTCCGCAACCATATAACAAGTAAGTTTATTGATACCGACAATAATCTTAAAGCGTTAAAACATAAAAGGGGCACTTTAAAAGTACAATTGGCATTATTTGAAAAACATTTAAATAGTTTGCATTTAAATAAACTAAGTGAAGTCGACAAAGAAAACTTAAAATTGAGAACACACATTTAGTGCGTTAATGCATGTTAATCAGGATTTATTGAACGTATAAAAAATTTCATTCTTAAAGTAAATTAGATTTTCTAACAAGCAAAGAATGGGAACTTAAATTAAAATTAATGCAGAAAATACTACCTAATAATAATCAACAGAATTTTTGGAAAGTTCTTGTAAAAATGAAACATCACACATTACCACACAAGTTTGAATGACAAGAAGAAAAGGAGATTAAAGAAAGATTCACATGTTTTACTTTTTACCACAATCGCACACATACATACCATAGGTATCAGCATTTACGGCTGGTGAATCGCTATTCTTTGGAGATAATGGTATAAGGAATATATTTCTGAATTACAATTCAAAAACAAATGGAGAGGAAACTCGACAATCTCGAGATTGGAATGAATGAATAGTGTTAATTAACACTAACAAGATGGAAATTAGTTAGAATAATCGAGTTACATCTTGGAAAGAACAATGTTGTTCGAATGGTGACAGTGAAGTGCAGTACCAGCAACATAGTAAATTATGCGTGATGCAAACCGAAGTTGATGAAGACACTGAGAAGCCTAGTGAGCAAGTGGTGGAAGCCAGGAGCAAAAATTGAATAGTGAAAAGTTTGAGTATTAAAAATTAGTTTAAATAACTACCAATTTATTTTTACAGTTATTATCGTCCTTGTATTTATTTCTTTCAACATTGATAAGGAATTATTTTAAAATTCATACGAGATTTCAAGGCGGGTGGCATGTACGACCCATTTGTTTAAGAATAAAGAAATTGTATGTCATTCGTCATGCGCTCATGTAGTAGAAAGATAGTACTGTAATATCAAGTGTATATCATATAATGCTAATCATATAAAAGCTTTGCGGTTCAGCTACTTCCTGTAGGCTAGCCCTCTCAAAAATATTTTTGTAGTATTCTCTGAAATTTTTTAGTCAGAATAGCATTTTCACATACTGTTGTCTCTTTCCAGTAATTTTTTAAATAAAGCGAGTTTTGTGAAAAATGGAATTAGGGCGCGAAAATTTTCGATCCATGATTATCTACCATTTTGAATACTGTCTCACTCAAAAGGAGTATTCACAAAAATTTAAGCGATTCTTTGGCGATGAAGTACCATCCCAGGCGACCGTTTAACGGTGGTTCCAGTATGGACGTATTTCGCTCAAAGGCGAATATTGTAAGGGACGGTCTGCTATTGCAGTCACTCCAGAAAATATCGACCCCGTGTACGATATGATAAAGACAAAAAGCCACTGCATATGCAGAAATATTCAGGTATCATTGGATATAGGTATGACCCAAATCAGAACTATCTCGCATGATCATCTTGCCACCAGAAAGCTTTGCGACGAAGGATACCACACAATTTAACGAAAGCTCATCAAAAGGCGCGTATGGATTGGTTTAGGAAAAATGTTTAGAAAATTCAACCGAGGTCTAGCGAAATCAGTGTATGACATTATTGCATATGACAAAGGTAGGATTTATTGTTACTAGCTAGAAAGCAAGCGACAATCGGCTAAATGGGTCTTTAAAGACGAAGAGAAACCCACGACAGTGAAACGTGGACGAAGCTCTGGCTAGAAAATGGTGGCTTCATTTTTCGGACGCACCGGGCATCTTGGGTACTATTCTGCTAAAGTCTCGTCGCACAGTCAATTCTGAATGGTATACAACCATTTGTATGCCAACTGTATTCAAAAAGGTGCGCGAGAAACGATCAAGAGAACGAATCATTCTGCATCAAGACAATGCACCATCACAGAATGCATCTCAAGTATCAGAGCTTTTAGCCGCTTCACAAACGAAATTGATGACTTATCCATCCGCCTCATAGTCCCGACCTGGCACCTTGTGACTTCATTTTATTTGTATACAAAATGCGTGGATTGAATTTTAATATTCCGGAAGGGACTGTGCAAGCCTACAAAAACTTCGTATCTGAGGTGACTGTAGAACAAAAGGCCCGATATTTTGAGAACTGGTTCTACCGAATGCAGAAGTGCATAGATGATAAAATCCAATATTTTGAAAGACATTTAGAATTTTGAAAAACAATAAAAAAATTGGATAAAATAATTGATTTTTTCTAAATCATCCTCAAAATTTTGAAAGCAATCAACGTATATATGTGAAATAAAGCAATCAAAAAGGAACGTGTGCAAGAACCTAAGCAAAAAGGTTGAACAACGATAATACATCTAAATACAACAGTAGTCTATAATTTCGGTGATCAATAAGGTTGATATATAACCCCTTTCCACAATTAACTATTTGTAAATTCTGTATACGCATTTCGACAACCAAGTTGTCATCATCAGCAGATAATTTCAAAGTGTCGCACCTGGTTAAACACGGCGAAAAAATTGCACGAAAAATAAACTCCGTACGCGATCCGCACCGTTGAAAACCAAGATGTGCACTGTGTCTGTTTCACAAGATTTTTAAAAAATACTTTTACTTAAACTAACATGCACTACATTGAAAAAGGTTATTATGGTAAAGTGTCTGTGTGATTTATTGACGATAAGTCAATCAACCACAGGCTCCATCAAATTCAACTATAATTTCGGTAGAAAATAGACGATATTAAAAATATTATTGATATCTTTAAAGTAAAATTTTGACGATTAAAACATATTTTCGAGTTGAATATTTATTATCACGTTAGAATTGCAGCATAAATTTTTTATTATTGAAAGTTATTTTCGAATTTGGAGATTAATTAGAAAAGGGACATTGGGTTTATGCAATTAATTATTGCATAAAGAATTTTTGTCAAGAATTACCTAATCCTACAATTATGTATGAGCAACTGATTAGCCAGATTCATATCTGTGTTAACAAATTTCGTATAAGGTCTGATAGTAAATCTGGAAGCGAAGATAATTTTTGTGAAGAATTTCAGTTATTCAAACATTTTCTTGAATGGTTTAGAAAACACGCTAATATCGCCAGTTTCTATTTGAAATAGATTAAACATTTTTAGGAGCGGGACTGATAAATTTTTAATAAAATAGTTAATTTTATTAATAAACAATAAATTAAATCCAAATAAATTTTTACGATCTTTTGTACGATTTCAATTCTTGTTATTTATTAGTGGAACTGTGTTATTAATCAATTCTGTGAAAATACTGCTAAATAAAGTTTGAATACACGAAATCATCACTAATGTAGCTACATATGTCACTATCCCCATTCGTTTAAAACTTCCACAGTCTGTTGAACCAGTTTGGCGTAGAAGGTAAGGCGAATATTAACAGTAATGAAATACGAGAGTTTGAAAAAATATTTTCAGCCTGACGCACAGAGGTGCCAGTCACAGTACCAAATATACAATAGTTTATATTCTAAAGTTACAATGTATTACCACACGATATGTCGGTCATGTATTTGGACAAATTTTCTTCTGAGATTGAAGTTACATAACATTTGTGCATTTGTTAAAAGGGAAAAAATCAATATCGAACATTAATTTATGTTGTTTTGGAAGTTTCAACGCCAATTGAAATGAAGACAAATATGGATTCATTTTTGGCAATAATACCTCTTTGTTTTCAACAATGAAAAATAAGCAGCAAAATTTAAATATGGCCGTACGTCAATTCAAGATCATGAGCATCCTAGAAGATCCAAATCGACGATATCATCGTTTCAATTTCATTTCAAAGACCTTCGAACAGGTAAGATAAATTTACATGCCATTTACATATGACAAAGCTTTCAGACAGATAAAACATGAGATCGAACATTTCGAAGCAGTGTCTGTAGCTTTCCCAACGTAAACTATCTGAATTTTTTTATGATATTAAAATTATTCACTCATTTTCATATTTTATTGAAATATAATTCTAATTATCATCATGTAATACTTAAAAATAAGAGGTCCATAATATTCTTGATTAATTAAATAATATTAAATGGATTTATGAAAATAAACAATTAATAAATAAAAAATAAACAATTAATAAGAAAGGTTAAATCAATCTATATACGGAAAGTTATATTTAGAGTAGCACTGTATCTAGGACCTAATTCATTTTATTTGTCGTATTATATGAATATTAGCAATTAGCAGAAGTTGACTGCTTTCATTCCTCGTATATTTGGCACAACTCAGTAAACTTTGCCGTTTCCGATGAGCCATACCTTTTGTATAACGGAGATACCGACATGGTGTCATTAAATCAATATATTAGAGGGCATAATACTATGTACATGTAGATTATTACTGAAAAATCATAAGTACCATGGTCACCAGCAAAGGGAGCATACAAATAATAGATTTATATGTCGTTATAATATATCTGGTGCAATTTCTGTTTGTTTACGAATCATCTTTCATTCATATTTTTCATCAGCATATGCTAGTTCGTTCAAATTGAAGGTCATCCGACCTTTTTTCAACAAGTTATTTGTACCAAAAGGTTGCAATTTCTGTTACTTCTCAACATAATCTCAATACGTACGTATATATTTTTTCAACGTAACAGTATGATTCCATTGCAAAACACTTCGAAGTCTTCCTTCTTGCTTACCCTTGTGGCACAATTTGGAAAATAAGCAGTCACGAAAACTGTCCTTTGTAGTTGGGAAAAGCCGAAAAACGTCAAGAGGGTGGTCAGATGGAGTAGGAAGTATAAGATACTCTTTCAATGTTATTGTCACGAAGAAACTCTTAAATTTAGACCACACGATATATTGTCTTAATAGAAAAGTACACGTACTTTACAATGCTGGAGGGAACATAGTGCCTCAAATTATACTGAGGACAAAGGTTTCATTCGACAACGCAGTTCTCTTCCGTTGCGCTAACTGCTGTCATTCCGGGATTGAAAATGGGCGTCTATGTCTCATCTATTGTGACAACTTATGAAAAGAAAACACTATTTATATTACCATCTAATAACAACAATCATTGACAAATTGATGCCGCCTTAAAAAAATTCAATGGAAATGCTAACCTTATAGGCGATGTCATTTACAGCTAATTGGTGGTGCTCTGTAACAACTTGCTTTACACATGTAATCATGTGTCCGCTCAGCCAGTTTTCGAGACTTCTTGGGTCGTTTTCACATGGCGTTTAAACTTCTTTGAATTGTTGCGCCCACGAAAGCACATTTTTTTACATAAATAATCGCATATCTTCATATATCGCATATATCCTAATGCACATGTTCGTAACACCAAAGGAAAAAGCATTAATATATACAAACAGGAAAGAACTACCTGTCAATCATATTTCAAAGAAATTGTGATTGTGATATGATATTTATATGATAAGCGGACGCACTGTATTTATTTTATTAATGCATTGATCAATTTCGAGACCGTTATGAACAAACTTAAATATGCATGTTGCGAAGTCGAGTCTCTTCGATAAGCTTTTTGTGCTCTTAGCTATACATATTTTATCGAGATACTTCTCACATTTAGATTTTACATTATAAAATTCTCTACGATTATTCCTTTGTAGTGGTTTAGATAGAGCTCATGTTAATATTTGTTGAGGTTTCTTAAATATTACATTTAAAAAAAAACACACGTTATTGAAACTGTAATTTATTGTTTATTTTATTTATATTTGCTAAAGATATTATACTACAAAGGATTTGTTCGTTTATGAAAAAAAAACACACCAGCTTAACGAGATATTGGATGTTATCCTCTAACAAGGAAAAGTTTCAGAGATGCATTTAATTTTAAAATAATAAATTGATAATATAAAATGTATACATTTATTAATCTATTAACAAATTATTTTATTTTGTTTTTTTAATTATGTTGTGTATAATTGACACCTCGTGTTTTATAACTATTTTCCTTCTTATTTCATAAATTTTTAAAACATGTAGTAACTTTATAACACTTGGTTAATTCAAGTTACATATAACAAGTTAGAAGTTTTTTTTAGATTCAATCATCAAATTACTACATGCGCTATTGAATTGAATATTTTTCTATAATATTCAATGAACTTATCTTGTGATGCTTAAAGATCTTCTTTAATTATTTTATATATCGTTGTGCCCGTTAGATATTTAGCATTGTACTTGATATTTATTTGACACTGAGAACCAAATAAATGTGTATAAATTAGATGATATTACAAATTGATAAAAATAACTCATCAAAATTAAGTGTGTTGCATGAACAGACACTAATATAAACGATAAGTTGAAATATACAAACTTAGTAGCGGTGTTGTCTGAAGCAACGTTGACGGATGTTCAACATAATGACGAATTAGAAAAGTAAAAACCTAAATATTTTTAGAAAGAAAACGTATATTTTTCAACAGGTCATGTATGTTTACTGGAGTACAATAACGAAATATTTAACTTTATGTCTAGCAATAGTAAACAACTGAAAATGCCTACTTGAATTCGCTTAATATTTTATAATATTAACTTTATATTAGTAGCTTTAACATTGTTACGTTTAAACTAAAAATAAGATAAACTGTATCTGTAAGAAGTTTCTTCTGTTATGTGTATATGTAATTACGCCAGCTATATAGTTGTATTCTATTTAATTGAATTAGCAATATATCTTACAAGAAACTCATGCTTTTAACGAGTACGCCAACTTACAGTTTTTAACTGTTTTTAATCATTGGAAATAAAATATATTTTTTTGAAGTTACTTTTCATTAATATAATGTTTTGAGATCCTTCGTCTTTTACTGTGACCATCATGATACAATATCTAGGCAACAATACCCCACCCCAGAATTTTCCATTAATCCACTTTGTTCATCGCTTACTGCTCGGAGTTTTCATGAAAAAAATTAAATGTGTATGCAAGAAGTGCATTGTCACTACCTCATTTCTTGATATACACTTAACAGTGTTTGTATACTATCTTGATAAACCGTGGACATTTGTTCCCAACATAGCCACGTTGGAAATTCAAATTCAGTTACGTACTTTGAGATTTCTTTTAATTTTGCCATACTTGTTTTAGGAAATTTCGCCTTAAGAAACGTGAATACGTTTTTTAAATGATTGTAAAAAAGCTTTTCATTAATCCAAGTTTTATGTGAAGAGGCAGAAAAATATTTTGTTCAAGTCAACTAGTAGAACGGCACGAATATTATTTTCATGGTTCTTATATTGTCTGCCATTTTTCATAGGAAGCAACGCTATACTCTGCTCGTAACTTCATCAAAACCAAGATTACCTTTAAATTACTTCAAATGTACCATTGATGTTCTATATAATATTGGCATTAATGGTTTTCTGTCACCACTATGTGAAGAACTCTTTCTTAACTTCTTTTAGATGAATCAATAAAAAGCCGCCTTCAAATGTATCGTAATTTTCCTCCTACTTTTCAAATAATTCATTTACATTATAACAGTAGCAAAGTGATCTATTTACATTAAAATTTTTGAAATGTGGATTGCTGGTTGTAGTAAATTTTTTTTGTAACTCACAAAAAAAAAGTTCTGCATTCTTTTTAGAAAGAGTGAAATATTTAGTAAGACCACTTAATTACGTTTGACTGAACTCCGGCATCTCCCTGATATTGACAGGAATTTATTCTACATTTGATGTATTATATTGCCCGCAGAATGTGAAACGATAAAATCAAACAGGAACTTAAATCTTTATTATTTCAAATTATCCAATAAGAGATCAGCAGCGTAACTAATTCCAGAGCACGTTTTTTTAATCTATGAAATAACTTTGACTAGCTCTTTGCCTGCACGCGATTCACTGGCGTTTATAGACAGGACTGACGAGGAATTCTTGTAATATATGTACAAGAAATGAACATCTCTACTTGTTATCGCGCAGCTTCGTAAAATGTTATCATTGAAAAATACCGTTTTTTCTTAGATTAACATTACTGAAATTTAAGAAACCAAATTTTTATGAACAAAGAAAGTTGATTATTGGCTGTATTATTTCGGTGTTATAAGTTAAACTATAATATAATAAATGTTTTTACATAACTTGTAAGGAGATTAAGAATTTTTATCAGAATAAGTTTTATAAAATTCACAGTAATTGACATTATTATATATAAACTGATTCTTTTAGCAGTTTATGAAGAGTTATTGAGATTTGTCACTGCTGGCAATATTCATTTCCATTTTAATAATGTACATATTATGTGTATTAGATCCATAAAATATTATTGTGAAAATTTCAGTCATACAACCTAAAATATGTTTTATATACATAGTGTGTAGCTGCTTTCTCAAGTTGTAATGAAACTAAAGCCACATCCTATACATATGGTAGTAATTGTGCCGAAATTAAAAAGAAAAAAGCTCTTAATTCTATACTGCCCATATTAGGAACAATAATTCAATGCTTTGCATAATAAAAACTTACATAATAAGAGATTATCATGGTGTCGTGAAAACAATATGGCATATATTATAAAAAAGTTTTTAATCACGCATGTCGCATCACTAAATATAATCTTTTTCTTTTTTTATAAGTAGTTGTGTTTTTCCTCGCATTGCTTGCCATTTTCTCCAGTCTTTTCTATTATTTGGTATGCCTATCCATCTGTCACCACTATGTGAAGAACTCTTTCTTAACTTCTTTTAGATGAATCAATAAAAAGCCGCCTTCAAATGCATTGTAATTTTTATCCAACTTTTCAAATAATTCATTTACATTATAACAGTAGCAAAGTGATCCATTTACATTAAAATTTTTGAAATGTGGATTGCTGGTTGTAGTAATTTTTTTTTTTTGTAACTTACAAACAAAAAGTTTTGCATTCTTTTTAGAAAGAGTGAAATATTTAGTAAGACCATTTAATTACGTTTGACTGAACTCTTCCGGCATCTTCCTGATATTGACAGGAATTTATTCTGAATTTGATGTATTATATTGCCCGGGGAATGTGAAACGATAAAATCAAACAGGAACTTAAATCTTTATTATTTATATTATATTATTATTCTCCAGATCTTTAATTAGCTGATCTTTCCGCATTAATTCCTGTCTCTTTCTTCACTTGCTCTGTGGTTTTCATTTTGTATTTCTTTAAATATTCCTGTTTTCTTTTGTGATTTTGTCGCTCTTATTATATTTCGTCATACTTCCCTACTACTTTTATTTCAAATGTCTTTATCTAAGATTTTTGTCTGTGGTATATACATATACAATTAATATTAGCTTTATTGGTGTCTTGTAAACTTGTAATTTTGTTCTTCCCTTATTTTTTGGCTTTTTATCATAAGTCTAGTATGCACTATACCTTACTTGTATTTGTTACTTAATTTATATGCCCGTCCTGCGTAAAGAAGAACAATAAATAAACTCCCGTACCCTCACCTTAAACGATACCTTTGCTTGATCTCCAGTGTACTAAAACTTGCTCAAAAAAGAAACTCGGAGAATAAGGTTTCCCTGTGAATGAGATCTAATAGGTTACTACAGTATTGTTACCCTGAAAGCTATAAGCTAATATTGAAGCAAAAGGTGTATCAATAAAATACGTTGGGTACTTAGTTAACAAAGTGAAAAAGAAGGGGGTTCCTTTTAAAGGCAAAAAATGAGTTAAGCACTATTAAAAGTTTATTGTGTTTGTTCTAATATCTTGCAATAGGGTATTTAAAAAATATATATATATATATATATATATATATATATATATATATATATATTAGACAGGTATTTAAAAAAAAGAAACGTGTAAGTTACAGTTCGGAACTTTAATTACTTATCCCCACCTATATGTAGTTGGTTTACACTAGTCGTACAAATATATTTTTCGATATACATATGTGCCACTTAATGAGTACTTCCTAACAACAACAAAAAAACAAAGCAATGATAATAGATCATATAAAAAAATAATATTCAGTTCATTACTAAATCAGTAACAAAATATTATATGAAAAAAAAACTCTCGTAATTAGCTGACGATTTACTAATTAATTGTCACCTAGTAAAAATGAATAACTATTGCTAACCATCGAACGAGCCCTGAGTTAAGTTAAAGTTAATAAATATATAGAGGTAATACTTGACTAATCAATCATGAACTATTTACTAAAAGGCCCTTAATTAATTAAATTACAGCTATTGAATTTACGAAGGTAAAATTTAAACAATAAGCAATTACTAGCAAGTAAATTAGAGTTATTGGCTAGATTAGAGTTATTAAATTTCATAAGAATTTTTAAATAAGGGACAGTTCATTAGCAAGGCCTTGATTAATTAAGTCAGAGCAGTAAACTAAATGTGCAACTTTAATAATGAACACTATTTAACGAGTCAATATATAGTTAAAGAGATTAAATCTATATTAAATCTAATGTTTGAATAAAGAGTTAATAAAGAGAGTAAACTTCAAATTTACCAGCTTACCATCAGATTTAAACTATTATATAAACGTAATAACTCAGGATCTAACCGCTTTTAAATAAACCCATAAATAGCTTGAACGGTTGCATATAAACTACACAATTAATTTCACAGTCTTATAAATCAAATATAAATAACATAAACTATTTAAATGGTAATAATTATGAACGTCCTGGGTTCCTGGCTTAAATACGAGAGTAGCCGTTTATATTTCAGGAATAGCAAACCAAAAAAAATTTTATTATCCAAAATAATTTTATTGCTTTTCAAAATGTTCTCCTTGAAAATCAATGCACTTTTGCATTCGTTTAAACCAATCCGAAAAGCGTTGCTGCCACTGTGAAGGTGGTATCTCCAAAATATGAGTTTTGAATGCCTCAACTGCCTCTTCCGCCGTAGAAAACTGTTGACCACGAAGTGTATTCTTCAAGTGTCGGAACAAAAAGAAATCACAGGATGGTAGATAAGGGCTGTACGGCGGATGGCTCATCAATTCGATGTTTTGCCCGGTCAAATATTCAATTGTTTGGACCGATCTGTGAGAGCTCGCATTGTCATGGTGGAGAATGATCTGTCGTTTTCGGTTTGTTTTCTTTGTTTCTTCAAAAACTTTTAGCAAACAAATAGTTATGTAGCATTCGGAATTGACCGTTCTACAACTCTCTAAAGGCACGGTTACAAAGTGACCGGTTTTTCCGAAAAAACAGGCGACCATTTGTTTTGATGTGCTTCGAGCGCGAATAACTTTTGCTGGTTTTGGTTAAACTTGGAGTACTCACACAGTTGACTGCTCTTTACTATCGGGCTCATACGTATAAATCCAAGATTCATCACCTGTGACAACTTTATAAATGTTCTTTAAAGCACCGCCATTGTATTTTTTGTGCAATTCGTGCCACCAATCGACGCGAGTCCTTTCTTGAGCGGTTGTCGAATTAAGTGGTACCAAACGTGAACGTAGCTTCTTAATAGCTAAATGTTCTTGCAAGATCTTATGAGCGCTGGTGTTACTAATACCTAGAGATGCCTCGATCTGACGGTTTGTCACATGACGGTCTTGCATTATCAATTCACACACTGCATTAATGTTTTCCGATACAACAACATTTGTGGGACAACCTTCCCGAAATTCATCGTCCAAAGAACGCCGCTCAAGTTTGAATTCACTATACCAACGATATACTGTAGTTTTCGAAGGTGCTCCATCACCATATGAAGAATTCAGCTCGTCGATGCATTCTTGTTGAGATAATCCACGCCGAAGGTTATGAAAAATAATTACGCTGTCAACAATAGAAATAGCGACCGGATAATAAAACTGTCAAGGTAAATATATTGTCAAAAATGACAAACTTCACGATACAATCATCAGATCGGAGGCAACACTAACAGTGTTGCCTAGAACTTCGATCGTGTGTCGCGGTTTATCGACTTATCTGAGACAATCCAGCTATAAGTCGATAAATTAATAGTATTTTTCAACACAATCGTTGCTAAGTAAATTCCTTACCTAAATAAATAAGCGCAATCTTTGTCCAAAGTAATACTTTTAATGGTTTGGATGGTACACTTCTTAACTGTCGACGTCAGTAATCGATTGAGAGAGCGATACAACGATACCACTAACTTTTATACTGCTAATAACATGACGTAATCAGAGAAAAGAAAAAGGCGGAAAACAACAAAATACCGACTCATACTTACGGCAATTAATTACAAAGTGGTGGAAATAACTTCAAATAATACTATGATAATAGTAATAAAAGTACGATAATTAAAATAAAAATTAAATATCAAAGAGATTTATAACACTTCAATGGTATTCAATATAAACTTAGACTGATAAGTACGAGAGGGCGATAAAAGTAACAACGAATAATAAAACGAAAACTGGTCCAATACTTATTTCCAAAATATTGCAATTCTACAATGTACAGGGATGTCCGCAAAATAGCAACATAAGATAAATTTTGCATGTAACAATGCTTCTTTCATTTTCGTTATTGATTATTGTTCCTGGGTAGATAAAACTGCCAACTACTTCTATTTTAGAGATAGATTTGAATTTATACGCTACCTTTCGTTTTCCTACTTTTTCATATTTTCACAAATACTATTTTATTTTTGGTTAACAAATATTTTTTCGCTATGTTATAATAGCAATGTCATCTTCGTGTGTCACTATTTAAGCTGATTTTTTGTGTAATTCTTCCGATTATACCGCCCTTATTATCCCCTATAGTGTTATTTGGAGAGTGCCAGTGATAATCCATTTCCTTGCTTTACTCGTTTTTATATTTTCCTCGGTTGCTATTTCTTTTTGTGTTATTAATGCCGCTACTGGTCCTTCTATAGTTATTTTAAATAATTTTATTAGCTCGTCTTTTCTGAGCTTTTTATCGGCTCCCTTCTTTAGTTGCTTTCTTTATTATCAATATAGCAGAAATTTGATTTTCGTCTACTCAGTCATCAATATTTTAGGCATTTCTATTTGTTTAAATTTTAGAGATAATATAATCAAATTCATTTTTCGGGCTAAGCTACATAGTCTAATGACATTATTAGTAGGCTTTACATGATTCTTATACAGTCTCCTTTTCCTATTTTAACGTTAATGCCTTCAAATAGTATTAATATATCAAAATTTTCATTGCTTGAGTCTTTATTTATTAGAGCATATGTAGTTTCAGTTGCTATTCTATTTTCATATGTCGAAAAGGATAATCTACCATTCACTTCTTCGATTCTCCAAATTCATCTTTTTTCTTTATTTATCTCAGACGTGTTATTTCTTCTCTGTTTTCTTCTTTTTCAATGATATCTGTATTTTTTTTATTTATTATTATTTATGCTGCTAATATTCTTATTTTATATCATATTTCCTGTATATTCCCATCTTTAATCCATGTCTATAATATAAATTTATTATTTATTTTGACTTGGTTTCAATATACATATTTCACTTTCATTTTAAACGTGTTGTTAATTTGGCTTTTGGAAATTAAGTTTTTTTTACTAGTCTTCTTATTTAGGACTATTTTTTTTATTTTCTGAATCTTTGTTTTTTCTTTATTTATATTTATTTTCATAAGTTTTCTATTTTTTTTGTTCTATTTTGGCTTGATTTCCTTACCCTTTTCTGTTTTTCTATGTTCCTTAACTTCTTTTGAATTTCTTCTTCTCCCTCTGTCAGCTCAGACCCTAGCAATGTTTTGAAAAGAAAAGTTAAATTACAGACGAAATAAGTACAAGTATTTATAGTAGAAGTTAGATGTGGCAAGTGAGATAATTAACGTGTAAAAACCGGTAATGAAGAAAATGTAATATTACTTAAAGCAAAAATAGAAATTTTTGCATTTGATCGATAGTTGAGATTCATAAAATGTCATGCTTTTGATTAAAAATATATATTTTACAATTATTGCTTTAGATGAATACAAAATAATTATTCTTAAAATTTCTAAAATTTATTTCATTTAACATAAACAAATATTCAGAAAACGTCAAGAATACATATTACACCGTATTAAACCGCAATTTTATTTTATAAAGTATATACATATATTAGAAGTGAGACATTATAGTCTTAAGTTTAAACAATTCCAAGTCCTGTTTAACATTATTCTCTATGATATTTCTATATACAATGAATGAATTAATTGTCTGAATGTTATTGGTTATTATAGTTTCGTATAGTATCGCATATTTTTAATTTGTACATAATAGTATACAGGCAAAGTTTGTTTATACTTTATTATATAGGGTTGAAACAGGACGATGTGGAAGTGGAACGACATCCAGGGCACGGAGGGAAGCAAACGTGTATAGTGTAGGTATAATGTAATGTCAGAGACAGAATGGAATGTTTGCGCTGTAGGCCGGCGGCGAACATCTACGATATATAGTAACGAGAGTTGAGTTTATGCCTCTGGGTCTGTCAGCCCCATATGATATCCATTTCGCATTAATTTTGCTTACATTTCGTCCGATGTAAGCTCAGTATACTGAAAGATTTTCGATTCGCTGGGTTTATTACCGATTTGTGCGTATATTTTCAGAAAATATTTTTATATTATTTTTCCAGAAAATCTTTCATATTTTTTCTCTGTTTGGATAGGAATGATTTTCTTCAAAACTAGATATTATCTTTTTCTATATATCAGTAATATTATTCTATAAATCAGAAAGTATAGATTCAATTTCATATATTCTGTATGTAATGATCTGCCTATTTGGATATTGATTACGAATTTAATATATTAGCATTTTGTTAGTATTTGCAAACTAACAGTTATTTATTATTTATTTATTTCGTATTTATATTTTAATTTTTAATTAAGTAATTAATATATTTATAAATAAATAGTAAAATATAACTAAATACATCCAAACAAATTACTACACGAGTAAAAGGCAAGATATTGTAATTAAGAATCAAATTCTCGAAGTTTATATAAGCTAGCAAAGGTAGCAGCTCATAATGTGGTTTTTTATAAGAAGAAGTTAGGTCTTTCTTAATAGTATTATCATTTTGCTCCTCATTTCGCGTGTTGAAATAATTTAAATATGTTTAAGTTGTCAATTTTTCCTTGAGGGAGGTTGGTAGTTCTTCGTAGGGTTCTATTAGTAACTCTCACCAATGTATGTTAGAATTAGTCTGTTGACAATTCTTTCTGAATTAATTTTTTAATCAAGCTGTACTAATATTAACTATAAAACGTAATTACTAGTACAAAAATGTATTCGTACGCAGAATGCTATATTCTCACCTGAATGAGACGAAATTATCAAAGAAACCACAATGTAGAAAGCAACATGATATATGTCTTTGTAAATTAAATTTAAATATAACATTTTACTCTATGGAAGAGTATGTTATAATTGGATTTAATGTAACAGTTTTGCAAAATAGTTTCTAACTAGAGCTAACTAGTGTACTTATATGTTAAAAAAAATAATAAAATCAAAGTACTTTTTTAAAAAAGAATTTTAAAAAAGCAAATCTTCAATTACTAATTACAGTATATTGGCTATTTTCCTGCGGGTTATCTGCTTTGGTGCAAGTGCCAAATGAATTTGACATATTATGAGCTTCCCTCTATAAACTGAGTAAGCAGAATGACAGGATTTATAAAAATTTTCAGATTTAGAACTTTCGGGTACTTTATTGCACATATTTTTCTGTTATTTAGCATTTATATAAACTACACATTATTAATACCCATTCCTAACTTGCCTGTCACTTCCGAGCATGTGAAGTGAAACACTCACGTTCTTGATTTAGGGTATAACAGTATATGAATTAAAAGAATACATATGTATTTCACATGGTTAATACTGCTCTGGTTTTGTATTGACCCTCCCTATTGGTTTTCAAACTGTATCCCGAGATTCATATCATAAAAGCAATAATTCTTATTAATGACTCAATGTGATCA
Organism: Dermolepida albohirtum; assembly: GCA_031893035.1. Taxonomy (NCBI): domain Eukaryota; kingdom Metazoa; phylum Arthropoda; class Insecta; order Coleoptera; family Scarabaeidae; genus Dermolepida; species Dermolepida albohirtum. Next base: position 326,754 of record JAVIWB010002676.1, read on the forward strand.
AATACATAAACCTCTGTATACTAATGTTTAATATTTTAAATATATTCCTGACACAATTATTAGTCAATAATATAAATATATCAACTAATTGAGAATATGCTAACCTAAAATAAGAGGTAGTAATAAAATGACGGTCACGAAATAAGATAATGGCATAGTTAAATATAATACGTGAAGTGAGAAAACTAAATTTGATCGTATGTTAAATTTACGACATATTTTTAATGTATATAATGATTATTTAATTCATACTTTTGCCTCGATGGCTGTAGGTAAAGATAACCTAATTATGTATTTTCATTAATAAACAACTTCATAATTTCTGAGAAGAGACTTGAACCTTTTTTATACTATTGGCTATTTATTTAAAATGAACGCAAAATGTTTGTGTACAAGTACATATATAATAGATACGTTTCGAAACTTTACTTTTCTTTGGCATAACCATCGGTTATGTACACCATTTATTACTAGAGCTGGTTTGTTGTGTCTGTTCGACAAGAGCGGGCTGACGTATAGTAAGTGAGGTCACCTGTATTTACATACATATATCACTGGTCCACTCCTGTCGGTCAGACACGATTATCCAACTGTACTTATTACTTCTTACCAACTATTAGGACACTGTTGGTTATACCTTCAGTTCGAATGGTGAGGGTTGTAAAGCAAAATCTGTAAAGCGGTTCCTTTACCTGAGGAATCAAATCGAAGTTATAAGAGCTTAAATATTTGCAAAGAAATGAATACATTATCATTACAGCTTTACATAAATATTATAATATAAATTTCAAAGCTACACTTTGACGAAATTTTCGTCTTCATTTCGATTTATAATGACGCCACTTGTTAGATTGGCGCTTTAGTTATGGCCTGTAAGCTTTGGCCGATATTTCGTACAACGTAAGAATGTTTCTCTTTCATGATTATAGAGCTCCAAGTAAGCACGAGCAGGCTCATATTGCAATCCTTTCGTTTCTAACCTGATGTATTTCTTCTTATGGCTATGAACGATCCAGAGCATAGTCGTATACTCTAATCCTGTATCTTGGGCTAACTCATGAATACAACGACTTGATCGAGGCATGTCTAACACATATTCGCGTTTGATGGCATTTGCGTGTTGCTTGGCTATTTGAGACAATACAGAATTCGTGGACGTGAGGCTGTGTTTTCACGTAAAATAAAGAAAAATCGACATAATTTAAATTATATGAATGCATAAATTAAACTTAATTTATGTTACCAGCCTATAATACTTTTCGTGAGACGTTTCGATACGAATTTTTCTATTCCAAAGTTAAGAAATGCTTGTAACGTCCATTAATGCTGATGTGATGTTGGAAAATACTGTATAACGAACTTCAAGTTCTTTAAATATAATACTCTGACTTCCAATAGCCTTTTGAAACGTTATTTTTGAAATCATGATATTATAGAACTAAAATGTGTAATATCAGTACTTTAATATACAATATTTTAGTAAATATACGGGAATATATTATTTTATGTATTTCGCGAATTTCGGCAGGTTTCCTTAAAATGTATTTAGATTTTACTAAGTATTAGTACCTGAATGAATCTAATTTTAAAGCGTTAATTATATATTGTTCGATTTTCTTATACTAATTATTATTGATGTGACGTTTATTCTAATATTATGTAAATTTTAAACACATTAAGAGCAGTACTTCGTGTTGTTGAATTTGTTTTATAAAAGACCAACCCGACTTAACAAAGAAGAAAATTATAATTTCGAGAATATTTTGTCTTTAAATTATCTAAATATATAATTAACTCTTCGTTGTGGTAATTCGATATTATTTTAACAACTTGATTGATTACTAAATATTAATAAATTAATCCAACTGTATTTATTACTTGATTGATTACTAAATATTAATAATTTCATTATTTGCCTCATCAACATGTCTAACTGATTTTTGGAACAATTTTAAATAATATTAAAAAAAAGAGATCCCGGAGGATCAGTCACAAATTTTAGACTCTCTACCACATATGTATTTCAAGGAATATTTATAACTATGTTATGTCAAGAATACTGAGAAATTTTGCGGAAACTCAGTCACTACTACTACACCTTCATTCTAATTTGTATCCACCACCAAGGAGACAAATTAGAATGAAGGTGTGAAACTGTTTGCTAATTTATTTTTTTCAGAAACGTTCTTTTACATACAATTTAATTAAAATTAATTATTTAACTTGAATTATATAACATAATTCCTATACTAAATTCTAGTGTTGCAAGCGCAGCTGGCATTAACCACGTAAATTGACAAATGGAAAACAGAACTATTTAAAATTATTTTAGTCAGACAAAATCTGAAAGGGAAAAGAATTCTCGCAGTCCAATCCTGGCACAACGCCAATTCTATATATATCCTCAAACCCAATGTAATATTATAAATCCAAATCAAGACCAAACATTTAATTCACACAACAAATACAACGAACACAGTAAACTGTTCGAGTATATCATATGCAAATGTTAGATGCGCATCTGTGGAACAACACAGATTATATTTATATAAGTCCAACATCATCAAAAATATGAAGTCATTTTCCATGCGCTAGCTGAAAATTAAGTAGCGCCACAGCATCGTAGAAAATAAAAAGCGGTAAAAAGTAGCTCAGATAAAAGTAATCAAAAGTTACAAGCGGGCAAAAAAATAAATTTAGCTTGTAACAACGAAATTTACAAAAATCGACTTCAAACTCAAATATAGTGAAAAAACCTCTTGCCTTGTGATATTTCCTTGTTTAGATTTACAAAAAAGAAAACAGAAAAAATGTATGCAAATAAAAGCATTAGCGAATTCCATTACGAATCAAATAGAACAATAAAAGTTTACATTGTAGATACAAATTAAAACAAGCTTAGGAGAAATTAGGTCACGCAATTACCAGAATTTTAATACTAAGAGCATGACAACAAAAACCCCATTAATCCTTTTGAACGTGGATCTAATGCCAAATGACAAACAATAAAGAATATATAGATAGACTATCTACTATACAGGAGTATTGTTTGGTGGTGAAACTGAGTATCTTGTTGCTTTAGCGGACTATATATGTTGTAGGCAAATGCAACTACACACTAGTTTTTTTAATATCTACTTGAGTTTACGGCACTCTTTGGCATGTTACCTTGCTGCCTTTGCTGGCACTATCCCACTGCACAAAAGTTTAGATAGGAAAGTTTTATTGGAGGCCGTTGAATATTCTAGAATTACCTAAACTCCCACTTCACTTTAACAATACATCGTAAGTGTAAAGGAGATATGTTATAAAATATATTAAACTTTAGTAATCTATAATAGTCCCTGCAAAAAAACCGGAGAGTAACTAAAAGACGGCATAATGGTCAAAGGTATTGTTACGGTTTTTCCTGTAATAAGGGTTGTCCCGACAAACCGACGTTTCATTTAATCAGTTTATAATATTTCTAAAATATATTGAATTAATTTTTTTTTAATTTTTAATAAAATAAATGAATTATACATAGATAACCAACATGAATAATCGTCCTTAATTCAAATTTATCTTAAAAGCACAATAATAAAAGTTCTTTCATTACGCCAAACATATAGCCTATGTCGAAAACACAAGGTTTCGAAAATGCAAACCATTATTCATCTGAAATCGGCAAAATGCATAATTTGTTAGTGGACCATTTAATCACACCACTTATGATTTCTAGTGTCACTGCGCACAGAACATTATCACTTCCGGAATGAATAGACATGATCTTTCCAATGGGTCACAGCATCGACGGTATATTTTCTTCCTACAAGAGAACAAACTGTTCGGCCTGTAAGATTCTACCAGAGGTTTTCATCCATTTGTTTCTCTCTTGTAATTGATGCAAGTATTCCTTTGAGTATCTCTACCAGAAGTGTTGTTTGTCTAGCTCCAATAATTATAATTGAAACAATTTATGTAACCTTAGTGGAATTTAATTAGGTTCTAAATTACATCTAAGAGAGTCTCCAATAAAAAAATATCCCGGAGTAAGAATGGAGAAGTCAGTAGGATCTTCGGATAAGATAATTATGAGTGTGAGTCTAGAATGGCTTCTATTAGACAAGGAATTGTATAAAAATCCTCGAATGTAAACTGTGCATTGCTGATGATTCGTTTAAAGTGATATTTGGAGGACTTGACTGCTGCTTCCCAAAGATCGCCCCCTTCGATATATAGATATTTGACCATCTTATCGGGCTCATTTATTGAGAAAATCTTGTGAAGTTCTTGCAATTCCTTATTAACATTGAGAAAATTAGTATCATTGTCTGAAAAAATGTTTGCCACCATAGCGCGTCTCAATATAAATCGTTTAAGAAAGAGCATTACAAAAGAGTACCACTAACTAATTCAATGTGGATGATCTTTGTTGCTATACAAACAAATATGGCAACGTAAGTTTTCGATGGACTGGACTAGATTTAGAAAACAACCATAGTAATCAATTCCTCTGTTTATAAATTGCAGATTCTAATCGTGCTGTCGCTAAATTTCCTATGATCGGTTAATGAGGGGTAAGATTTGATTTAAAGCACACGGTTCGCTTTCTTATAATACGGCGCATGTGCGACTTACCGCTAGAGGCAATGTTTTTTCCCATGATAACTTCAGTTGCGTAGTGATTGTATAAGTAGCTTTACCTTAATGATAACGGGTCCAATTAGGCCAAGAAGATCAAAATTTGTGCGATTTCTGATAACATAATGCGTTTTGTAATACGCTCATCTGAATCAAATTGGGGTATTACGAACTGTAAATCATCTTGGGCTGAAACCAGTGTTTTGATTATGCGGTTTTTTGAAGAAGTCAGTGGGCTCGCTTACGCTTGGAAGAAATTGCACTAATAATGCATTTTCTCAGTTGAAACCTTTCTTTTGTAGTAATGAATTAACCTCTTCAAAAAGTATCTTTATAGTATTTATATTGTCGTCTCCGGTTAACTAACAAGTCGTCTACGTAAAAATCTCGTTGTATTGTTTTTACGTCTAGAGTAAATTCATTAGCTACCTCAATTACTAGCTGTTTTAAAGCTCTTGTGGCTAAAAACGAAACTGATACCGTACTGTAAGGGACAGTTAAGTCCATATGTTTTTAAGTTATAAAATTTATCTGCACGCCATATAACCCTTTGCAGTTCTGTTCGTGATTTGTCGGCTAATATATGGCGGTATATTTTTGTAATATCAGCTGCTAATACATTTCATGCGTGCGAAATCGACAAATGATACAGAATAGATCCTCATACATTGATAGTCTTGCCATTTTTTGGGGTTCTTCTGATTTTATTAGTTTCATATATCCTAATTCCAGATATTCCTTCATGAAATTTAAATATTTTTCTTTTAATTCTGGCCACCCTTGTAGTTTCTTCTTTAATGAGGAAAATTTGTTGATGGCTAGACCCTTAGAATTTTCTAGACTCATGACAGTACCGTTTTTTAAAGGTAATTTAGCGATTAATCTACCTTTCTAATTTCTATCGTAATTATTAGTAAAGGGCCTGTCACAAGTTGCTTCTTCTGGTGTGTAGTTACTGCCAGAACCACATTGTTTTAACTCATAATTTCGTTATGCGCTTATCTAATGCTTGTTCCATAGCTAGACTGTATCCACTGTTCGTGAATTGTGTATATTTATTATTAATCGATGCTGATACAATCCATTATAATTGTGTTTTCCGCATTACGACCGTGGTATTTGCTAGTTTTATTTGGCCTATGCATAGAAGATGCCATCTCCTATTGATATGTCTATATAACTTTTTCGATTAAATTCTGGATCATCTATTTTAGATTTTGTGGAATCTTCAAACGGCTTTTACTAGTAAAACTTGTAGGAATATCATTTAAGATTTAATTCAAGATTAAACAATTAATTCGGTGATGAAATTATTATTTGATTTTATTTTAACTGCAATTGCTTTGATTATTAACGTGCATGTTTGACTGATGCCACTGACTGACATGTTGTTGACTTGTCTTTCTTTTAACTTGTTTTTTTCATCAATGAAGTTGATATGAAATTTTATTGTGATTCCGAATCTAATGATTCTCTACATTGTAAATGATGATATGATTTCGAAGAATGCACAAATACTATACTTGATACCTCTTGATCTCTTCAACTGTCATTGTTGACAAGTTGGTTTGTGTTTCAGTTACATTTTTATTGTTTAAATGAAGCAATATATTGTATTTGGTACGTAGACTTCCACGGTCGTGGTCCATGCTATCTGCTTCTGGGTTTCCGGGCTGGAACCGCGTCACTAGTATATCTGCCGACGTTTCGTACCCATTTGTATGGGACATCTTCAGGGCTGAACTACTGCACTGAAAACGTGCAGTTTCAGTGCAGTAGTTCAGCCCTGAAGATGTCCCATACAAATGGGTACGAAACGTCGGCAGATATACTAGTGACGCGGTTCCAGCCCGGAAACCCAGAAGCAGATAATATATTGTATTATTTATTGCATTTTTTTAAAAATTCACAGCGTATTTGTTAGCCGAATTATTTGATCTGAGGCAATTAAAGCCAAGTTTGGCAGCTTTTACTTGCTTTACTCTTTTTTCAGCCGATGTACTTACATATATTGGACATTGATAGACAAAGTGATTTTTTTGCATACAATATATTGAATATTAGGCTGACTACGTGCCATAACGTTGACCTTCGAAGTTTGTTAGTTCTTGTTTGTGTCAATGTTCAGTTTGATGAAATGGCTTCTAATGTTTTGTGCAAGAAACTCTAGTAATTCATTAAATGCGGGTAATTAGTTTGCCTTTATGATTGGTTCCTATTATTTATTAGATATCCATCAATTTTACTTGTGATTATGTATATTAACCAGTCGTTCCAGCTGTCTACAAGGCGATTTAATGATTTTCAGACTCGCATGTGTTTTCATACGTTCCATGATTTATTTTAATATGACTGAATTTTCATGGATGTCATTCGAAAATTCGTAATTCATAATTTTATTATTAATTATAATCACAACTCTATCTTTTAATGTTTTCCACTATTCCATAGTTATTTGATGAGATATGCAATTATTGTATGCAATTACATTGGGCGGTTTCCGCTTTTAAGCATGAGCTGAGATAATAAAATTGCTGCACACTAGAAAGTAACTGACTAGAGTGTATTAACGAGTCAAACGTTTCATAAAAAGAAACCTACTCTTCAAAAATTCTCGAAAAGAACGGTAACTTTGTTGTGACGGCACGTGCTATTGCGTTAAAATATTGATCTTCAAAGGCTTGGCTATTTCTTCTTGTATTTTCGTTTATGTTGAACTACTTGTTCTATATTTTAATGTCATGAAACTCACTCCATGATTCTTTGTTTTTTGACAGTCTTGCGTTTATTTGAAGAACGCTTTTCTTCAATTGTTTTAAGCAATAAGTTGAATTTTCTAACTGGTGCTTTAATTGAGGGGGGCTTTGTAGTCAAATCCGTTTAAGATTTGTTCATGAGGCTGAATACGGCCCAAGTACCAATGTTTGGTGATAGTATGTGAAGCTGAGTATCTTGTGGCTTTAGTAGACTATATTTGTTGTAGATATGCAACTCCACACTAGTTTTCTTAACATTTACTAGAGGTAAATTTAATTTTTTTAATAACAAATTACTAAAATTTAACGAACATGGAACTGATATAAAACACGGTACTCTTTGCATGTTACTTTGCTGCCTCTGATAGAACTATCGCACTGCACAATAGCTGATATATTTTGTTGTTAATATAAGTTAATACTTAACCTAATGGAGTATAACTTATACGAGTCTTATGTTTCATATGATGCGAGGGTTACACTAATCAAATATAACTTATGTTCGTCTTGTAATTAATGTGATTTGATAGTTAAACTAGTTGAGTATGACTCAATTGACTGTTATTATATTATTACTTCTCAATAGTACGTCTTGCCGTCAAATATTCTAGAATTATCTAAATTCCCACTTCACTCAAGGTGCAGAAAATTTTCCTAAGTGAGTTAGCCGTTCAATAATATCTCGTAAATACAAAGAGGGGTATATCCGGCTGATAATTATTGTAGAATATATTGAATTTAAGTAATGTATCATATTTCCTGCAATAAAACTGGAGTGTAACCAAATGACAATATAATGTTCAAAGATATTGATAGGGTTTTCTCAGGAGTAAAGGTTGTCTCGAAATACCGATGTTCCTGTTAAACATTATCTGATGTATCTAAAATCTGTTAAATTGGTGTTTGAAATAAGTGATGAATTATACATGGTACAATAAGTATTAAATTACCATATTATAATTATAATATATTATATAACCTGTAAAATCGAACATAAAGAATAATTTTATTACTACTAACATGAATAATCGTCTTTAATTTAAACTTATCATACAAGCAAAATAACAATAATTTGTTCATTACACCAAACAAGATAATTTGAAATTTTTTGCCAAAGAGAAAGACTGTTCATTGTCAAAAAATTCAAAAATGTATGCCATTATGTCGTTACAAATAATCGTAGACACCGGTACAGTGTCTACGATTCAGATCATGCCTTCGAATATGCTTTTGATTATTAAACGAGACTGAGTAACGGCGATAAGAAGTGCTACGTGTGTCTAGGCGAACAGAGAGAACTGCATCATGTAATATTTCTTGATTAAACTCACAAACCATACGAATCCGCCACAATGCAAACAGAAGAAAGCGAGTCGATGGTAGGTCACTAGTATTTGCAAAACTTCTGAAAAATTAATAATTAATATTAAAAGAAATACTATATCTCAATATACGTACCGTTCTATTAATTAAAATACTTAGATAATCTACCAGACTCTTCCTATAGGAGAAAGAATTTGTTGTCAGAGAGAAGTATCGGGACAGATATCGAACCCTGGCAAACCATGTGTACAGTAGATAGCGTATCCACTATTTATAATTTCTTCGAAATATTTTATTTGTACTGCTAAATTCTGAAATATAATTCATATTATATACATGTATATATATATATATATATATACATATATACATATATATATATATATATATATATATATATGTGTGTGTGTGTAAATATGCTAATTAACCAATATGTACGTATGTATAAGTATATTCCGTGGGTATTTAGACGTGCTAGAGAATACTGGTTTGTATTTCTTTTTAAGTTATTTTTCTTAGACTTAATTAAATCAAATTTAGATACTTATAATAATTCTGCCAAATGCGCTTTTTAGATTTTAGATGTATTTCTTGAACCACAAGATATTACGTTATTTACAACAAATCACTATATACTAATTAAGAAAACTAAACTTCTGTAAAGGATGAAATAAAGAATAACCAAATTAGATATATATATATATATATATATATATATCGCACTGGAATATAATTCAGGAAGTATATGACTTCATGCAATGTATCAGAGCGGGGCAGATAATTTTGTTCTGCAATGTATTATATAAGACAGATACTTTTCGTTCTTGTAGCATAACTTTCAAGCAATGGACTGCCAGCTCATAAAACCTTAGAATGGATATAATTGTCTTTTGCATATCACTATGATTGGCGTTTAAAACGTACGCTTTGAAATATTAAACGTAAATATATAATGTTCCGATGAGAGCACAATTATAGCTGAGTAATTGTGTGAATGTCTATATGAAGACTATGTTCAATCTATGGCTGAGTTATAGGAATAATATCTCATATAGAGGCAAATCATGTCATCAAAAAATAATGCTAGTACTAAATAAAACAATTAAATATATGAAAGCGCGACACAATGAATTAAAGTTATGAGTAAAGTAAAGTAAGCAATGTATGTGTGTTCCAACCTACCAACTTTAGGCATTCACTTAGTTTAGTTTACACACTAATGTAAAACAGGATAAGACGAGTCGCACTGTGACTATTTTTTCCGACAATCAAGCTATACAAAATATCAAAGGCAATAGATTCAATGCAAGTGAATTCTAAGTTGGTATGAGATTGTGCACGCGCCCTGAATTCAGTAGTCGTAAAAAGGTAACAGTAGGATCTACTGTGTAGAGTCAGGAAGTTTGTTAGGATGTTATTAGAATATTAACAGGGCATTGTAAGCTAAACAAATATAAGCAGTATGAGCCTAATAGAAGAAAACATGTAGATTCTACTAAGTAATGTGAGAACTTGGTATGAACGTGGTTTCTACAAATTGGAGATGAATATCCGGAAGCATAAAAAAAGCACTTTCGAAGTTAAATCTAATTAAAAGAACGAAGCTAGAGGTCGTATTCTAAGAAGATATGGAAATTAGATTTGTGAAAATCGCAGTGGAATAGACTCTATGGTCACCTCAAAAAATCTATCTATTTATACATAACTCTTACATATAGTTAATTAATCCAGTATTTAATGCGGTAGTTAATACTTGCTCAAAAATTGACACAATTCCTATTGCATTTGTAATTATTATTATTTATTCCAAATAGTCTCAACTTCACTAAACATCTAATGCAAATGTGATTCAACAACGTCTAATGAAAAAAAATATTTAATATATTCTATGTAACAGAAAAAATACGAATGACAGAAAAAGTATATATTTTTAAACCAATTTTTTTACAAATATTTACTGGGTTGAGAATAATAAATATATTTTTTTAATTTGTACCCTTTATAGCGAAAATATATTCATGAATTTTCGAAACGAAAACATTGTACGATTCGCCCGGGTGTCGTGTCGAAGATACGATTAAAAAAATTCGTAATCTTTATCGTGAAACGCACCGACAGTCACAGTCACAACTTTTCTTTCAATCGACACATTTATGTGTTTGAACCCAGACTGTACGCAGCAGATAGTGTGGTATTATTAAATATCATAAAATAATAAATACGATGCTTTATATATTTATAAAAAGGAATATTATGGATTATCATTATTATTAATATCTTTATATTTAAGTGCAAATCTAATTAGGATATTGTTTATTGTCTATTCTGACGATTGAGTAAATGTTCACGTGTTGAATACATTATAATATGAATATCTGGATCGAGATCAAGTTCTCTAAGCCTTCCATGGAGTTGTTTGGGAATTGCTTCAATGATATTAATTGACTTGTTTCTAATGTTTCTGATGCCATAAACTTCCCGCTAGAAGAATATATTTATTCCATTTCTATATATGTTTTTGCTGAAGGTATTAAGTGATATTAAAGATAGGCTTTTTAGTATTTTTGCGAGTGTAATGTCTAGTTTATTGTGTGTTATTGCGTAGTCTGTGATAATGTTTCTGTTCCAGAATAATTTAACCCTCGAATTTTCTACTGTTTGTGGTTCATATTTATACTATGTGTTAATTGGATCTCCATGTGTTATTGTACAGATATTGTCATGTAGCGTTTGTATTATGATTGAGCTAAGTGTGTACATGCACCTGTAATATTTTCAATTGTTCCTGCTAGTTTGTGACCTTGTCTGCATATGACTACGATTTCCTTTTGTTTTATGATATGTTTATTACAGCCTTGGCCTTCAGTTTCTGCGTAAATATTTCAAATTTGCCATGCTTTTTAGTTTTGAAAAACTGCAGTTAATTAAGAATAAAAAATAATGAACAAAACCTTCTAGGGATGGATTTGATTACACAAAGTTATCCACACAAGGTGGTTGTTAAATGAAATAAGCAATGCCACCTTGTTAAATATAACTAATAAATGCAATAACAGAAAAAACACTCTCAAAGAATAACGTAATTTCGCTTTAATTAATTAAAGGAAAAAACTTGGAAGAATATATAAATTAATATTAAATTGGTAACAAAATATCTAATATCATCAAATAAAAAATTTAGTAGATCAAAGTCATTGGTTTGAACATCTAGTTTTTCTAATAGGCAATTCTAAATTAAAAGGTAAAGAAATCAAGAATGTTTTCCCAACCGGGCCAAGTTTCCTTTACAAAAGAAAATTTAGAGATTTATAGTCCATATAATAGTTCAATTTTGTAAAAATTTTCAAATTTTTTTAAAAAAAACATCTAGAAAATTTAAAATTTGAGAT